>CAHIKZ030002124.1:5000-77500 GCA_903632075.3 Acanthosepion pharaonis | reverse complement strand
TACGCTTGGAAAATTGCTATATCAATCACGGTTGGGCACTTTGAGGCGCTGTAATTTTTAGCAAGCTTGTCTTGCTAAAACAATTACGACTGAGTAGTGAGTTCGACCCTCACTAGGTGCTCCATACTTCCGGCTTTGTGCCACATCTAAGCAGCGCTTAAAAAATCAAAATAATGTTTCAGGAATTTGACACACAGGATATATCAAAGGCAAAGGAGATGGAACCAGTGGGTCATGTAACTAACGTGCTTATGTGATTAGATGGCAGAACAGGAAGTGATGGGAATGGTAGACCTGCACAGGAGGCTGTGGAGAGCCACGAACAGCCATGTCCTGAAGGAGCACCACATTTAGAAGAAGCATTTTAATATTCGCTCTCATTGATTGACTGATTTGTTTTTTTTTTTTACGGCTTATCAATCTATTGCAGGTTATTTAAATAAGGAACATATTTTTAGATTGTGACGATATTTTTTGGCAGTTGGGGAGATCCTGATTTAGAGATACAAGTCTTATTAATTAACCCATAGCTAGGGCAAGAAGCGGTGGATTTTGACTTTTCCCCAATAGTTTTCTGTGTGAGTGAATATAACGAATACAACTGGAATTGGAACTTGTCACTCCGATTAACAAATTCGAGCCTTTATCAATTACAAAATCCGCACATAAAACCTTGCGACAGCTGGTATGCTCAATCGGTTACCCATCTCAGCAATGTCCAGAATCGACGTTACTAAACCTCGGTAATCTTACGGGAGCCGGTGTTTCAACTTGATATGGCTGTAAGATTTTATTCTCTCTCAGTCATCGAGATGACTCAAGCAGTTCGTTATATTTGAAGTTTGTTAATTTGGCTAATAATTTAAATTGTTAATTAAATTATCTATATTCGGACTATTGTCCACATATTTGTTGTTATTATCAATACGTTTCAAGCGCTGTCTCCGGCCTTCCTCAGGTGTATATCGTTCTGGGTAGCCTACTGGGATTCTGAATTGAACACTTTATTTAATCTACGGGGGTAGACCGTTCTTGTTTCATAGTCTACGTCAAGGGATATCTCATCTAGTTATGTTATTTAAGGCTGTGCGGTTTTTTCTCTCTCGTTTACATTAAGTGCAAGTACACACTGGCAGATCCAGTTTATTGAACTGACAACTATTATGTCACCAAAATGCCAAACCAACGTTGTTAACCACTTAGCCATTGTCCCTTGGAATTTCTTGTAGGTAACCAAGATCAATATACATCCAAGGAAGACCGGAGGGCGCAATGGCCGGAACGTCCTTACACACAAGCCACTAGTAGCTCGCTGGCGGGGCCGCCGATGGCAGCACCAGCGGTCCTCTGGTGGCAGCCACCGGCGGGCCTCTAGCGGTCCGCCAGTGGTAGCACTACCGAGACGTTCCGGCCACCAGCAGTAAAGGCTAGTGGCATGGCACCCGGTGGCAAATTGGTGGCTTGCGTGTAGTGGTTGCGATAACAACAACAACAACAACAACAAAGAGTCCAAATATAAATTGTGTAAATAATAAAATCTTTTTATCCCAGAAATTCAAAAAAAATTATAAATAATTTAAAGGATTTAAAATAAATTATTAAATAATAATTCCAACGTTTGAAGAAATTCGGATAAATCGAGACTTTTAAAATTTCTAGGCATGCGGCCATATCATGTAGAAACATCGGTTCCTGTACCAAAGTTAAGTAACCCAGATAGGTGACATTTTGGGAATACATAAGCATGGATGTGCGGGTGGTGTAATGGATAATAACTCGAAATTTTTAATAAGAAAGCCGAGTTCCTTTCCATTTGGGCTCGTTATAATCCCCCCCCCGCACACACCATTGGGAAAGGTATCAATCCACCCCTTCTCACAGCTACTGGCTAATTAGTAAGTAAGTAATTAGTAAATCATTATTCTTCCAAAATTCTTCCAAAATTCTGAGAATCTAAAAATTATTTTAAGACATTTTTATGTTTACCATTCTTTTTATAGATACAGTGTAACCCGGATATAAGAGAGTTGTCGGGACCGGAGAAGAAGTCTCTTATATCCGGGTTTGGTTTATTTTATATACATTAACACAGGCTCTAATTTGGGACCAGAGACAATCTCTCTTATATCCGGGTTTCTCTTATATCCGGGTGTCTTATATCCGGGTTACACTGTACAAATATTTAAGTAAATGCTCTGTTTATAATAAACAGTATTAAACAACATTTACCGGCCCGAATGTCCGAGAAATTTTCACAGAAAATATTCGTCCTCCGAAAATTTCTCGGACATTCAGGCAGGTAAATGTTGGTAATACTGTTTATTATAAAACAGAGCATTTACTTAAATATTTGTATCTACAAAAAGAATGTATAAACATAAAAATGTCTTAAAAATAACTGTCGGACTTTGTCCATTTCATCATGTGTGACGTCATTTGTTTACATTTGGATACACCATGAACAGATATGAATGTACGTGAGAGATTCATGAAAGATTGAAGTTTAAAGGCAGTAAATTCGACCTTGCTAATCGAACGATTCTCTGTGGCTCGATCGGTTAAGAGCACGTCAGGCAAAATGACGGTTCCGTATAGAATACAGGTACGAATCCTGTCGGAGGACGAATATTTTCTATGAAAATTTCTCGGACATTCAGGCCTGTAAATGTTGTTTAATACTGTTTATTATAAACAGAGCATTTACTTAAATATTTGTATCTACAAAAAGAATGTATAAATATAAAAATGTCTTTAAAATAATTGTCAGACTTTGTCCATTTCATAATGTGTGAAATCTAAAAATTATAAATGGTATATCTGTATCATAATATTTGGAATTGTACGTGAAATCTTTGAATAAATTTACTCATAATTAAAGTGTTGTAAGTTTATTTTCAGTCAGTGTATATTCATGTTGCCTCTCGCTCTTCCAGAAGACTCCAGCATATCATCATATTTGGATAAGCGACAATGCGAGAATCTGATAGCCATGAAGTTTCCAGGTTACCGTTTCTAGAGTTTTGGTGACGCACGAATCCCGGGAACGTTATGTAGGTGGACCTTGCCTTTCGTTACGAGTTGCAGGCTTTTAGATTTCAAATCAGCGTTCTCATCCCTCAATATTTAATCAGTCACTACAGCACACAAAGGAAAAGGAAAACTCGTCTTAGTTAAAATTTATTCGCAGAATAAAAACAAATAGAAAACGAATGAAAATTACAACAGAAAATATAATGGGCAATATTTGAAAGCAGACATTTACTGCGTGCACATGCATATACACATTAATACACGTACATATATATATATATATATATATATATATATATATATATATATATATATATATATATATATATAATATATATATATATATATATATATATATATATATATGTGTGTGTGTGTGTGTGAGTGTGTGTGTGTGTGTGCGTGTGTGTGTATAGGGGTTTGAGTGTGTAAAGTGAATTTTGTTTTTAATATTTCCTCCATTCTTGAGAGATTAGCAAATTACTATTTTTGACAGTGTGCTCTTCTTCCTTAATATCTTCTTTGTTCACATCTATCTATCTATCTATCTATCTATCTATCTATCTATCTATCTATCTATGTCAGTTTGTTCATTATCTATCTATCTATCTATCTATCTATCTATCTATCTATGTCAGTTTGTTCATTATCTATCTATCTATCTATCTATGTCAGTTTGTTCATTATCTATCTATCTATCTATCTATCTATCTATCTATCTATCTATCTATCTATCTATGTCAGTTTGTTCATTATCTATCTCTATCTATCTATCTATCTATCTATCTATCTATCTATGTCAGTTTGTTCATTATCTATCTATCTATCTATGTCAGTTTGTTCATTATCTATCTATGTCAGTTTGTTCATTATCTATCTATCTATCTATCTATCTATCTATCTATCTATGTCAGTTTGTTCATTATCTATCTATCTATCTATCTATCTATCTATCTATCTATGTCAGTTTGTTCATTATCTATCTATCTATCTATCTATCTATCTCATTTGTTCATTTTGTTCTATCTATCTATCTATCTATCTATCTATCTATCTATCTATCTATCTATCTATGTCAGTTTGTTCATTATCTATCTATCTATGTCAGTTTGTTCATTATCTATCTATCTATCTATGTCAGTTTGTTCATTATCTATCTATCTATGTCAGTTTGTTCATTATCTATCTATCTATCTATCTATCTATCTATCTATCTATCTATCTATCTATGTCAGTTTGTTCATTATCTATCTATCTATCTATCTATCTATCTATCTATCTATGTCAGTTTGTTCATTATCTATCTATCTATCTATCTATTTGTTCTTATCTATCTATCTATCTATCTATCTATCTATCTATCTATCTATGTCAGTTTGTTCATTATCTATCTATCTATCTATCTATCTATCTATCTATCTATCTATCTATGTCAGTTTGTTTATTATCTATCTATCTATCTATCTATCTATCTATCTATCTATCTATCTATCTATCTATCTATCTATCTATCTATCTATCTATCTATCAACGTAACTTTCTATTTCAGTCTTCTCGTATTACTCTCAATCTATCTATCTATCTATCTATCTATCTATCTATCTATCTATCTATCTGTATACGTCTGTACATTATCTATCTATCTAATTGATATTTATGAAAATGATCTTTGTTCAGCAGAGAACCATATTTGGAAATCGGGCTGGGTAGACATGGTTGAACCTGTTCCCACCCTCTCTCTTTCTCTCACTCTCTATATATATATATATATATATATATATATATATATATATATATATATATATATATATATATATATATATATATATATATATATATATATATATATATATATATATATATATATTACAAAAAAAACGTTTGATAAAGCTGTTTTAGAATTATACCATAAAAGAAAATGCATAAATTAACATTAAGTTTTCAATGTTTGCTTGCAAGTATCTACCTGTTTGCTGTTTGTACACTGGACTTATTAGTCTCTGTATTGCTTAGAAACGTGTAGCCGAAGAGCCCACACCGCAGAAATGTTTTTTTTGTATTTACCTCTCTATCCATTTGTAATGTTATAGCAAAATATATTCTTTTATTTCTGACAAAATTTTAAACGGCGTACTTGCAAATGTGCAGTTGCCCTGAATTAGAAACTGGATTGGTAAATATCAGGCAGGATTTAATCGGCTAGGCTGGCAGGCAACCACAAACTTATTACGTAGCTTGGATTTGAAACAGTGTATCTGTTAATTGAAAAAATAAACGGAAAAGATAAAAAAAAAATATAACAATGAAGATGATGCTTTATTTATGAAATTCAGATTACTTCATTTTCTTACCGTAATAATATATTAACAAGAATATCTCTCTCTCTCTTTCTCTCTCTCTCTCTCTCTCTCTATATATATATATATATATATATATATATATATATATATAGATAGCGTACCAAATTATCTATTCCTATCTATCTATCTATCTCAGTTTTTCATTATCTATCTATCTATCTATCTATCTATCTATCTATCTATCTACTCTTTTCATATCTATTTCAGTCTCCCTCCCGTTCTCACTGTATATTCCTTTCCTTTTCATATCTATCTATCTATCTATCTATCTATCTATCTATCTATCTATCTATCTATTCTTTTCATATCTATTTCAGTCTCCCTCCCCTTCTCACTGTATATTCCTTTCCCTTTCATATATCTATCTATCTATCTATCTATCTATCTATCTATCTATCTATCTATCTATCTATCTACTCTTTTCATATCCATTCCAGTCTCCCTCCCTTTCTTATTGTATATTCCTTTCCTTTTCATATCTATCTATCTATCTATCTATCTATCTATCTATCTATCTATCTCTACTCCTTTTCATATCCATTCCAGTCTCCCTCCTTTTCTTATTGTATACTCCTTTCCTTTTCATATCTATCTATCTATCTATCTATCTATCTATCTATCTATCTATCTATCTATCTATCTATCTATCTATCCATGCCTGTCTATTCATCTTATCGTTTTTAATCTTGCCCAGTCTCTCCCTCCGTCTATATCTATGTGTGTACTGCTATAAAAGTTGTATTGCTCCCTATCAGTTCAAATGAGAATGTCAAATATTGCAGTCTTTCAAAGTAGCACAAAACACACCGGCAACGCCTACCTGTTATTGCTAGAAGCAGTTTGAATCCAAGACTATCGAAAACATTACGTGATAGTGAATAAAAACGACTTTGTTTCAAGTGAATCCTTTTTCCTTTCATGTTTGGCTTCTTTAATTGCACACCAACCAATCTTTTCCCATCAATAAACGTTTACCGGGACTTTCTTGCGTGCACTTAGAATTCCTCAATAGCCGCTGTTTTGTGTTAACTCTGCTGATTTTGTTTAAATTTATATTGTAATAAATAACTATTTCTAATATCCGTGATGCCACTATAGATGCTATTGTTTCAAAGATTATCGTATCATCTCATGAAATGTAGTATTTTGTACAATCCGATCGCTTTTAAAGTCTGCCACCTTGTCGAAAAAAATTACTGAGGAAGAGAATTTCAACGAAATATTTTGTACAAATTTTACCTATGTCCATTCTATATATATATATATATATATATATATATATATATATATATATATATATATATATACCTATATTTACCTATATATACCTATGTCCATTCTATATATACCTATATATACCTCTCTCTCTCTCTCTCTATATATATATATATATATATATATATATATATATATATATATATATATATATATATATATATATATATATATACCTATATTTACCTATATATACCTACGTCCATTCTATATATACCTATATATATATATATATATATTTATATATATATATTATATATATACCTATGTCCAATCTATATATACCTATATATATATATATATATATATATATATATATATATATATATTTATTTACTATATATACCTATGTCCAATCTATAATTGATATTTACCAGTGTTTAGCTCAGTGTTTCTGTTGTGAGACCGTAACATACCTACAACATGGACTCTTCCAGGACTATATAAAGTATGCGATATAACACTCTAGGAGAAGAGAGAGAGAGAGAGAGAGAGAGAGAGAGAGAGAGAGAGAGAGAGAGAGAGTATTCTAATACCGTAGTATCAGCCGCGTTGACTACCAATATTGGACACTAGCACATAGTAAGCTCCGCTTACACTTACACTATCTTTGTAACCTTTTTGTTTAATATATCTTTCTTACCTCTAATCCGTGTTCCGTGTTTTCCTTCCGTGGTCACAACTTTGGGTCCACATCAGTTTCTCAATCTATGGTCCAAATGGATCCTGGTAGATTTCAGGTGGGCTACAGAAATTTTATATTTGGATATATTCTCTATAAAATGGAAGTAATTCTTTTATACTATAATAATTTCATATGTTTTGTGGCCTTGCTAGGACCAGGAATAAAGACACAAGAGATGAAATTGTGTTAAACAAATACATTAACAAAAAACAGTAATACAAATATACAAACGAGAGTGTTACAGCAAGAATGTCCGACTGTCAGAGCTGACTGCAAGAAACTTTCTTATCCAAAAAGGCAGTACCTGCTCCTATTTATAGCTGGGAGAGTCTATGCGTGCGTGGGTAAAGTATCATGACAATATGCCACAGAAAGATTCTAAGTCAGAGGTAAGAAAGTTTGGGAACATACTGAACTCTGTGACTAAGATATCTCAGTTGCTTTTACGTTCTTTGAATGCCACAACTTTACATTCTTTGAATGCCACAACTTTCGAATATGCCAGTGTTTGCTTCAATTAAAGAACACGCAGCAGCAAGAACTTTTAAAATCACATATGGATGTTGGCGTAGTGTGTAGAAAACGGCTTTCCGGTTTCAGAAATAAGGCCTTCAAATGTCAAAGATGTGACAAAAGAAGATCTCCTAAGAAGGCCAGATTCTGACTCAGTGAAAGCAGCCGTTGATGATAATCTAAACATTGCAGTTAGGAAACTCAGCGGACACTTCGACGGTGGCCACCTGATTTTTAATCGGGAAAATGAGAAGGCTTGGGAAAGTGTCAAATGCTGGAAATTGAATTCCGCATGACCACGGAAACGCAAATAATATGCTAATTATTGTCCATCATTGCATTCCAGTCAGTTTCAAGTTTTTTTTTTCTTTTGAGATTCATTACCGTCGATGAAAAGTGGGTACTTGACCATAATGTTAAGCGGAATTGATAATCACAGCGCCAAGTTCCAATTCCAGTTGGGTTATTTATATTATTCATTGACGCGCAAATACTCTTTGGAAAGGTATGAATCCACCTCTTCTCCTCCACCTATGGGCTAAGATTTGTATCAATCTAAATCATTATCATCGCAAAAAGAAAAGTTCTTACAATCTAAAAATAATTTATGACTTTAAATAACCTGAAAAGGGTTGATAAGCCGTAGAAAACGTATCAATCAATCAGTTGAGGTGAGGATTAGGCTGGATGAAAATGTATGATGGAATTCATTATTCTTATATCATTCCTAATAGATTTTATCTTTTTAAATTATTAGTTTTGCTCCAAGACTAGCATACAGAAAAATTGAATATGACAAATTCTCCTGTGAGTGTTGCTAAAATATGCCATTTTTAAAACATACTGACATTCCTGAAGTTAAAATATTTCAGAATTCATTTTTAGCAGGAAGAATTAAAAAAAAAAGGTATGCTATAATAATCATAAGGTAAATTTACTCTGGAATTTGCGGTGTCATTATATATATATATATATATATATATATATATATATATATATATATATATATGTAATCATTTAAATCATCCGACCCACCCTCGTTATTATAATGATGGAGGTATGACGGCAGATAGTTTTCCTCCATTTCAAAGACGCTAACTTCCCCAAAACGATAAGGAAGAGGGGCTGATTCTAGACTTTAATCTTTCTCCGCAAGCCGGGTGAAGGCAGTCTCAACCGCTATCTACCAGCCTCTCCACAGTAGCAGAACATGCTATACAAGGTCAATTTATTTTCGAGTGCCGTACATATAGTTCAAGGACAAAGACTACCCAGTCACCGCGACAACTGTCACGTTGGCGACTATATTTCCATCAACCCTCCCTCTTTAGCGCAAAGAGAAACATGTTAACACTCAAGAGGAATAGAGAACAGATAGTAAGATATAATCTCAAACGGAAGGTCAGAAAAGAAGTATGAACCTTGGCAGAAGTTCCACAGAGCGATTCTTCCATCTTCGGCAGTGTACACTGGCTGATCTATACGTAAAAAAAAACAACCCAAAACACGTATTTTACTGCAAGTATGTTTGTACATTTTATATGGAAAACAAATTCTTTACTAATTCTGTACAGGATGTTGCAAAAAGGAGGTGTCAGTAGCAGATATGTTCTTTTAACTCGATCTTAATTAAGAACTTTCATTCTACAGAATAAACTTTATAATTAAGCACTTTCATAATGCAGAATAAACTTTATAATTAAGCACTTTCATAATAGTTAATAAACTTTGTAATTAAGAACTTTCATAATAGTTAATAAACTTTATAATTAAGCACTTTCATAATAGTTAATAAACTTTTATAATTAAGCACTTTCATAATAGTTAATAAACTTTTGTAATTAGAACTATAATTAATAAACTTTATACTTTTCATAATAGTTAATAAACTTTATAATTAAGAACTTTCATAATAGTTAATAAACTTTATAATTAAGAACTTTCATAATAGTTAATAAACTTTATAATTAAGCAATAAACTTTATTTAAGCATAATAGTTAATAAACTTTATAATTAAGCACTTTCATTATAGTTAATAAACTTTGTAAACTTTAGTTAATAAACTTTATAATAATTTAATAAACTTTATAATTAAGAACTTTCAAATAGTTAATAAACTTTTGTAATTAAGAACTTTATAATTTAATAAACTTTATAATTAAGCACATTCATAGTTAATAAACTTTGTAATTAAGAACTTTCATAATAGTTAATAAACTTTATAATTAAGCACTTTCATAATAGTTAATAAACTTTATAATTAAGCACTTTCATTAACTTTCAATAATAGTTAATAAAAACTTTTCATAATTATTAATTTGTAATTAAGAACTTTCATAATAGTTAATAAACTTTATAATTAAGCACTTTCATTATAGTTAATAAACTTTATAATTAAGCACTTTCATAATAGTTAATAAACTTTATAATTAAGCACTTTCATAATAGTTAATAAACTTTATAATTAAGCACTTTCATAATAGTTAATAAACTTTGTAATTAAGAACTTTCATAATAGTTAATAAACTTTGTAATTAAGAACTTTATTAATAAACTTTAAATTAAGCACTTTCATAATAGTTAATAAACTTTTGTAATTAAGAACTTTCATAATAGTTAATAAACTTTATAGATAAGCACTTTCAGATAAACTTTGTAATTAAGAACTTTCATAATAGTTAATAAACTTTATAATTAAGCACTTTCATAATAGTTAATAAACTTTATAATTAAGCACTTTCATAATAGTTAATAAACTTTGTAATTAAGAACTTTCATAATAGTTAATAAACTTTATAATTAAGCACTTTCATTATAGTTAATAAACTTTATAATTAATTATTTCAGTTAATAAACTTTCAATTATAGTTAATAAACTTTGTATAAACTTTCATAATTAAGAACTTTACTTTCATAATAGTTAATAAACTTTATAATTAAGAACTTTCATAATTAAGTTAACTTTCAATTAAGAGTTTCATAATAGTTTAAACTTTATAATTAAGAACTTTCATAATAGTTAATAAACTTTATAATTAAGCACTTTCATAATAGTTAATAAACTTTGTAATTAAGAACTTTCATAATAGTTAATAAACTTTATAATTAAGCACTTTAATAAACTTTATAATTAAGAACTTTCATAATAGTTAATAAACTTTATAATTAAGAACTTTCATAATAGTTAATAAACTTTATAATTAAGAACTTTCATTATAGTTAATAAACTTTGTAATTAAGAACTTTCATAATAGTTAATAAACTTTATAATTAATTTCATAATAGTTAATAAACTTTATAATTAAGAACTTTCATAATAGTTAATAAACTTTGTAATTAAGAACTTTCATAATAGTTAATAAACTTTATAATTAAGAACTTTCATAATAAATAAACTTTGTAATTAAGAACTTTCATAATAGTTAATAAACTTTATAATTAAGCACTTTCATTAATAAATAAACTTTGTAATTAAGAACTTTCATAATAGTTAATAAACTTTATAATTAAGCACTTTATTTGTAATTAAGAACTTTCATAATAGTTAATAAACTTTATAATTAAGCACTTTCATAATTAGTTAATAAACTTTATAATTAAGAACTTTCATAATAGTTAATAAACTTTATAATTAAATAGTTAATTTTTTATTAATAGTTAATAAACTTTATAATTAAGCTTTCATAATAGTTAATAAACTTTGTAATTAAGAACTTTCATAATAGTTAATAAACTTTATAATTAAGCACTTTCATAATAGTTAATAAACTTTGTAATTAAGAACTTTCATAATAGTTAATAAACTTTATAATTAAGCACTTTCATAATAGTTAATAAACTTTGTAATTAAGAACTTTCATAATAGTTAATAAACTTTATAATTAAGCACTTTCATAATAGTTAATAAACTTTATAATTAAGCACTTTCATAATAGTTAATAAACTTTGTAATTAAGAACTTTCATAATAGTTAATAAACTTTGTAATTAAGAACTTTCATAATAGAAAATAAACTTTATAATTAAGAATTTTAATAATAAAGCATAAACTTTATAATTAAGACACTTTCATAATGCAGAATAAACTTTATATTAAACACTTACTTAACACAGAACAAACTTAATAATGACGTTCAAAATCAAAACATTTCGGAGTTATTTTTAAATATGCTTTAAACTATCGGGACTATTCATATTTAAACTAATGTAAAGCTTGAGCCATCGCCTTAAAAGATCACCTTACGTGTTTCCTGCCATCAGCATGACTGATACTAACCTGCAGAAGAATGGCACATGTATGGAATCAATTCCTAGGTCAGCTGCTAGAAGAGTTGGATCACTTTTTTCTCCAGATTCTTTCTTACATATTTATAAGTCTACCCTTCGTCCCTCCATTAAATATTTCTACCACATCTGGTCTGGTACTTCTCTTATTTATTTATAGAGTCTTGTTAAAATAGGAAGAAAAATCATCAGTGTTATTTGCTCTGACCTGGCATCTCGGATTATCACTTTCCCACGAAACGTAACTTCCCAGTGGCTTTTCTATAAATACTTTCATGATAACTGTTCTGATTATGTTCTTCTCTCCCCCCACCACGAAAATTGTACATATGTGGACTAATCAGAGAGACTCTGTGGTATTGTGGTAGCTGTAGTAAGAATGGCAGTGTAAGAATGTATTGTTTTGATACTGTGGTATATTTGGATCTGTGTTTGTGCCTAACTTAGTTTAATTATAATGCAAGATGAAGACTAGCCTTTCCCCACCCGCTTTTTGGCCTTGTGTTACATTTTTGTATTCACAAAATAAAAAAATATTTTCTTCTCCTCCCCCCAGAGACAAATTGTACACATGGGGACTAGTTAGGACTTTATAGAGACTCCGCAGTATTATGGTGGGTGTAGTAAGAATGGTAAGTAAGAATATGTTGTTTTGGTGTAAAGAATACTGTGGTATATTTGGATCAGTGTTTGTGGCTAGCTAAGTATAATTATAAGTCAGATGAAGACTGGTCACTCCATCCTCCTTTTTGGCCTTGTGCCACATATTTTATTTTTAACAAAAACAAATATTACTTTCTTCTTTTGTACCTAAATTTTATGAATTTAAGCGCAGTACTAGATTGGCAGGGAGGTCTCATCATTTTATAGTTTAAATGGCTACATGTAGCCATAAGTTCTGTGCTAATAGTTTATTCTATCGTACCTCTCAATGGTAGAACACTCATCCGATTTCTTGCTTTGAAGTCAACTTTAATCTTTAATGTCAATCAATATATTCTGTCTTCTTGATTCCTGTTCTTTTATTGTTCTCTGCCCTAAATAATGTTTTTGTTTTTCTTTTCTAATATTTTCACACTCATTAACCCTTTGCGTCTTAGTGGCTGTATTGCCTTGCTTGGGGTGAAATGATTTATATGAAAATTCTATTCGATTACTATTTTCTGTGATATAATCAGCATGAACATTTTCTTTAATATATCCATGTCAGAAAAATCAAGCGCTGTTAAAACTGCCTCTTCATTTGCGATCTATGCATTGAAATGATTTGTTAAAATAAGATCTGACATCCTAATGGAAGGCAGGACGTGTTTCCTCTCGGTGGAAATCAAATCTTTCCTCTTTATACAATAACGAAGAATTCCTCGTCCAATTTAATTGGACTTTGAAACCTGAAACATGTATATAATCATACGGGTTGGGGGTGGGGAGACCAGATTTATACAAGAAGGTTGATTTCGTTTCAATGTCAAATATCAAAATTAATAA
The DNA here is from genome assembly GCA_903632075.3 of Acanthosepion pharaonis. NCBI lineage: Eukaryota > Metazoa > Mollusca > Cephalopoda > Sepiida > Sepiidae > Acanthosepion > Acanthosepion pharaonis. Next base: position 63,865 of record CAHIKZ030002124.1, on the reverse strand, counting down.
TTGCTAAAGATGCAATTGGTACAAAATGCAATTGTGTGAAAAAGTAGCAAAACGAAATGAAGGTAAATAACATCCAAAAACAGACAGACAGACATATAGATAGATAGATAAGATAGATAGATAGATAGATAGATAGATAGATAGATAGAAGCAGAAAAATACATTGACATAAACAGTTAGAGAGATAGACAACAATAGACGGAAAGACAGACTGACAGATAGATAGATACACAATTCATACCCGATAGATAAATAGATAGATATGAATAAGTCATAAATAGATTGATAGGTAGATCGGTAGAAAAGTATACAATAGACAGAAAATCAGACTGACCGCTAGCTAGCTAGATGCACAACTTATGCAAGATAGATAGATAGATAGATAGATAGATAGATAGATAGATAGATAGATAGATATGAATACACTTAAATAGATTGACAGATATAAAAGTTACAGAGGTATTCAGCAATAGACAGAAAGAGAGGCTGGGTGTTAACTAGTTAAGTAATAATTAACTACACAGCTCATACAAAATAGATATATACTAGCAGCATGGCCCGGCGTTGCCCCTGCTTGATTAAAAAATCGTACGACTCATACAGCAATCGCTATCACTTGACTTAAAATATTTTTGCCCTTCCTTGCCTGTAAAGGAGTGCCCTTTGCCCTGCTGATGTTGCTACATGCCTTACTTCTTGCCTATCTCACACTGTGAATTTTTTCTAAGCTCTATACTAAACATTAAATCTGTTATGAAAAAAGAACTAAACAAAACGAACACAAAACGATCAGATTTAAAAAAGGAATCGTAACTGGAAAAACCGAATGAAAAAAGAATGTTAACAACAAATACTTTTTCACACCCAAACCCAGTTCTGCGGAATCAGAATCAACGTTGAGTTTAAGCAAGCGAATGAGACAATTGGAGTAAAGTGCCATGCAGATTTAAATTTTTCCCACTTGTGACGAATGCAGCTATCGATTTTTTTTTGCCTGCTAGCATGCTAGTTAACATTCGTGTCAGTCAGCTGTTGGCTCTCACGCTGGCCAATAGAATCTTCCTACCTATTTGTGGCAGCCAGCTATAGGCTCTCACTCTGGCCAGTAGAAAATGGCCGCAAACTACATGAAAACTGCCGTAGAAGCATGAAAAAAATCGATTATTTCCACTATGGATGAGAGTTGGGAAATTCAAAGTCGGTCTTGACCTTTCCGCAAACTTGGAGCATGTGCATGTACATTTTGGTGCAAATCCGTCGAAAATTGCGGCCGCATTCGTTACGTGCACACACACACACACACACACACACACACACACACACACACACACACACACACACACACACACACATCCTGCCTTTTATAGATCGAGATGAACAAACTTAAATAGATTGGCAGGTACACAGTTTGAGATATATACAACAATAGACAGAAAAACAGGCTGACAGATAGCTAGATAGATAGATATAAAGATAAATAGAAAGACGGACACAGATACGGACACAGATTGAGGCTAACTGAATAAGATAGATATGAACATAGAATGATAAATGGATAGATAGATTTGAACGGACTAAAGTAAATACAATAGATAGATAGATAGATAGATAGATAGATAGATAGATAGATAGATAGGAGAAAGGCTTTCAGATAGATTTTTAGTAGAGAGAGAAGAAAAATGAGACACCGAGATAGATAGATAGATAGATAGATAGATAGATAGATCAGGGAGAGACGGTTGCAGATAGATTAGTATTGGTGAAAGATGAAAAGAGTAACACACTGTGATAGATAGAGAGAGACAAACAGAGAGATCCACACAGATAGAGAGAGAAGCTTACAGATAGATTAGTAGTGGAGAGAGAAAAAAGAGAGACAATGTGATAGATAGATAGATAGATAGATAGATAGATAGATAGATATGAACGAATTTAATGGATGTAAAGTAATTTCATGTACTTAAACAGGTTTAAAAATAACCCGGATATTCTCATTTTAGGCACTGTATATCAAGAATATTTTTTTTTATAAAAACAAACTAAAAAAGTTGCTAAACAAAGCAGTATATTTTGCTTATATTACTGTTCTCAATTCTCAGATTCATGTCATTAAAGCCCGCTCATCTGAATAAGTTTTAGAACAAAATTGAAATTGATTTATATTTCCAAATTCTTTTTTCTTTGTTCAAAACTGATAAAGCCATTATAAAAAAAAAATGATTTATTTTTGGTAATCGTACGTTCAAAATCTGTCCTCAGCAAAGACTGGCAAGTTGTATTAAACATAATTGCTGGTTGCCCGTTTCCGAGGGGTGGTGGCTCGTCAGAACACACGCCATAGAAACTGATAGAGCAGCGAGAGTCTCGAGACTTTTCGTCTGTGGGGAAACGGGTTGTAGGTTGGAATATTTCACCATACACAAGGACGTGTAGAATGATTTTGATAGGCATAGTCAAATAGCAAAAAGAAAAGACAACTCTGTCGAACCGGAGCATACTCTGGCTGCCTGACCTTCTCCTGCAGCAATTATGATGTGGAAAAAAAAAAAGCCGCATCTATTGCATGGAGCTAACTACCCATCAAAGAATTTCTAACAGATGTAGAACACCTTTGAAATTATTCGTACGCGAAAAGAAAACATGATATAGTAATTAGTGAGATATAGAAAGAGATAGAATAAGTGATAGAAAGAGCTCCTTAGAGTATTTGATGCTGGAGTCACAAAACTAGCAAGTCAATAAAAATCATTGATCTTAGTCTCTTTTCTCCGAAACACGCATGCGTACAGAGTAACATTCAAGACTTGAGGGCGGAAGACTAAGAATAAATTTAAATGCATTTTTGCAGATTGGACTGCGCTAAAAATTGCAGGAAATATTCGTAAAATCCTGTTTTATCTAATACTACAGTTTTTTTTTCTATAATTTCTTTTAACCCTGCTGCATTTTATGCAAATTTACCACGGTTTTATGCGCGGGTAGCATACCAGTCATTGAACTGGAATCAAGAAATTGAATTCAATTTATATCCGTTTGCGTTCACTTCCGCACGAATTTTCTTTGTAAAGGCATGAATCCAACCCATCTTTCCATAGATATATGTCAAATAGCAGGGTACTAGGACCTCCATTCTAGCTGAAGGGTAACTATGAGTTCAAAACCATGCAGAAGGTAACGGGTTCAACTGTCTTTCAGGACGTTGGCGATCGTGGCTCTCCACAATTTGTAGCCCACAGTAAATTTTCTATATTCGTTATCTCTCCTAATCCCTGTCCCGCCAACCATTTACATTTAGGTAGGATATACTTTACTTTCCTCTGTCCTCCCGCCCCTCCTATTTTTAATTAGTCCTGTCAGTGTCAAATTTTCTAAGCCCTCTTTCCTCATTAGAAATTTCAACTGTCTTTTTTCGATATTAATTATAAGCGTCCCTTTTGTTTCCATTTTCTCTAAAGCTTCGTTGTTGTTCACATGTTCAGTTCATGGTATTCTCAGCATCCTTCTGTAGAGCAACATTTCTGTTGCTTCTAATCTCTATTTCATCTGTGTTGTGCTTGTCCAGAATTCGCTGCCATATCAGAGGACTGATATTACATGAGAGTTACACATTCTTTTTTTGTTTCTATCGATATTGTCCTGTTTCTTAACACTTTGCTTAGCTTTTGGAAAACATCTTCGGAAGGCGCCATCGGATTTCAGTGTCGTATTTTCCGAGATATTTAAATCTTTGTAGTTGCTTGATGTTGCCATCTTTAATGTTTCATTGATGATAAAGAAATGAAATCTCATGACCTATATAACGAATGGGCAAAGCATAAAAAGATGTCATTCTCATCACCATCAAATCTGTAGAGACCAGGTAGATTATAGAGAGGGGTAAATTTCATATTTCTATTAAGCATGTTTTATATTGGGGTAGGAGGAGTGACCTAATCGTGACCTATTTAGATGGTTAATTTAACGGAAATGATATATAGGCTCGTTAACTACAACTATCACCCTCCCTGTTAAATTACAAAAATTACACTACCCATCAATTTCTAATCCCATTTTTCCTTTCATTTCGTTGTTGGAAGTGTTACCTAATGATCCGGAGTCCTTCAAAAGGATTTTGGTGAAATAAATTATTGTAATGGTACCTTAAAGTGGTCTGTTTTTTCATTAAATATATATATATATATATATATATATATATATATATATATATATATATATATATATGAGAAAGATTGTGTTTGCATGTCTGTATGTATGTATGTTTTTTTTTGTACAGCGACTGAGCGCATGTCTTTTTATAAAGAAAAATTGATGGAGAACAGTAAACACCAAACTTCAATAAAATCCAACTGTTTTATTTAGAGAGGGGTTAAAAAATTAATTAAAAATGACCAAATAATCAAACAAATTAGTAATAGTTAAATCATAATAAAATAATAATAGTTAAATCATAATAAAATAATAATTGATAAAATTAAATTAAAAAAACAAATAAGACACAAATTAAAGAAAAATAAATAAATAAATAAATAAATAATAATAATAATAATAATAATAATAATAATAATACTAATAATAATAATAAAAACAAGCAACATAAAATCGAACGACCATTTTCTCGAAAATAAGCTCTGAATTGCAAACTACGAACCCCAATAAAACTAAGAAAATATTGAATTAGAGAAAAGCTTTTAATTGCTTTTATGAATAATATATGTTAAGGATAATATTTTTTGAAGCGAAAAAATCCGATGATAAACGAATGTTTACAAGAATTGTTTTGTCTTTTTTTTTTTACAATTTTAATTACAATAATTTATAATTAATAATATCTTTGGTAACAAAGAAAAGAATACTGAACTGTTACGTGACATCTGTTCTTCTTTACGGCAGTGAATATTGGACAATTTTCTTCAAATATGAAAAAACAAATCGAGGCGACGGAGATGTGATTCAACAGAAGGATGCTATCATGGACTGAGCATGTGAGCAACGATGAGGTCTAAGTGAGGTTGCAAACAAGGAGGGGGTTTATACTTAACATCAGGAAGAGGCAACTGAAGTTTCTGGGACACATAATGAGGAAGGAGGGCGTGGAGAATCTGATACTCACACGTCGAATGGCGTGAAAGAGAGACAAGGGAAAACAACACGTGACATACCTGGCGGACTTAAGAAAGTGAATGACAGAACGTGGTCTGGGGGAGGAAGCAGAGGGAGGGAACTTGTTGAGAGCTGTAATGGATAGAGAGAAGTGGAGAGCCATATATATATATATATATATATATATATATATATATATATATATACGGATGTTCATACATGACATTATCATTAAAAAGTCACGTGTTTTAAGGGTTGTTTATAATTTTCTAATTGAGATAATGTAAAATAATAAATAAAATAACATACAATTTCATAACAGGTGTACGTAAAAATTATAGGTACGTCTCTTATTTATGAAATTTTATGTTAAATTATTTTTATATTACCTTAGTTATGAAATTTATTTTATCGTTATATGGATATTAAATTATTATTATTATTATTATTATTATTATTATTATTATTATCATTACCATTATCATTATCATCATCATTCGATTTCTGCTATGGACACACTACCTACCAAGTCTGCGGAAAGACCTAAGGCAGGTCGTGGTGTGTTGTTATGGCCACATTTCGGTGAAGTTGCTAGCGTTACATAGACAAAGTTCTCCTTAGTGTGTGTGCTGTACTTAATAAGACAATTTTCTGTATGTCTCTTAAGCTGGGGTTTCCAGGATTCTTTCAATGTGTTGTTTTGTTCCATTTTTTATAATTCCAAGTGCACCTATTACCACTGGTATTATTCTTGTTTTCAATTTCCACATTTTTTTCTATTTCAATTTCCAGGTCTTTGTATTTTGATAGTTTTTTCAAATTCCTTGGTTGCTATGTTACAATCCGCTGGACAAGCCATATCAATTAGTAGGCAAGTTTTTTCTTTCTGGTTTTTGACAACAATGTCCGGCCTATTTGCTTCAATTTTCTGTCTGTGTGGATGGTATAATCCCATAGAATGGTGACATCTTCTATTTCTGTAACCGGCGCTGGCCGATGTTCATACCAGTGTTTGCTTACACATTTTCCAAAGTGTTTGCACATTGTCCAGTGTAAGTATTGCCCCACTCTATCGTGACGATTTTTATATTCATTTGGGGCAAGTATAGAACATCCTGAGATTAGATGGTCTATTGTTTCTTGGTATTTGTCACAGAACCTGCATTTTGGATCCACATTATTATGTATGATATTTGCCTGAAAATTCCTAGTGAAAAGACTCTGGTCTTGCGCTGCAAGAATAAAGCCTTCAGTTTCAGACTTTAATCCAGATGCTCGTAACCATCGATGAGTATTAACTTTATCAACATTGGGTTTATTTGCACGTTCTGGATATTGGCCATGCAGAGGTTTGTCTTGCCAGCGTTGTTTCATCTGTTCAAGGGCTTTATCCTTGGCTTTCTTTTTCATATCTTTTGCTGCAATAGTTGGTTCTTGGCTTCTGTTTTGATTTACTACAGAATCTACTAAATGTAAATGTTGTTTGTATTTACTGCCTTCTTTTATTATTGAATATTTTTTCTTTCTTATTATTATTATTATTATTATTATTATTATTATTATTATTATTATTATTCCGGAAAGACTCTTTAAACTCATGGTTATAAAGCTAAAGTACCTAAAAATTAATAAAATATTAGACTGCTTAAAATAATTGTTAATTTGTAAAATTTACTGGGTACTTTAGTAAGTTAACGTAAAATTCGTAAAATTTGTCCCTTCTGTTCATCCATCCTATAATTCTTCTAACGTCAGGTATTAATACCATGAAACAACGAATTACCGGAGTTAAGAAATGCTTTTCTTATTTTCTACGTTTTTTTCTGCTAAAAATGAAAGTACTGGTTGATTCAAGTTAGATTAAGTAAACTTTAATTTTTTAAAATTTTACTCAAATAAACTTTGATAAATGTATATTTTATTTTTGCAACATTTTTAGAACGGAGAATTTAACTTTTATTTACAAATGTCTCAAAATGGCAGACATAATCTATTTTACTGAAAAAACAAAGGTTATTCCAATCCAAATAAATTCGGTTTTAAATACACCAAAGGATTTTGATCACTGGGTATAGTAAATTTGTTCCTTTACTTTTGAATTAAAGCTAAAAAGAAAGTTTCAAAAACGAGTTTTCATTTTTTAAAATTAATTTTAAACTATAGGTATGTCATTTTTCGGTCAATTAGTGAATATCCCTATAAGAATATGATATACTCTTGAACAAAAATTTAAAAGTGTCCATTTATTCATAAAAATGGATAATGACTTAGTCTTGCTATGTCTATTTACAAAGCACAAGGCCCGACTCTATCCATTACTGAACTACAGTTCGAAGAATCCTGTTTCTCTCATGGCCAGTTTTATGTCGGTTGTTCACGTTTGTGAAATGAAACCCATTTATGCTCCACAAGGAAAGACAAAGAATAATGTCTACCAAGAAGTATTGGAATGTAAAAACTGTTTAAAAGTATTTTTTGTGTTTGAATAAACGAATTTGAATTTATATTGTTGATATAGAGTTATTTTTCACTTTTGAAATCCTGGTAGCTTTGCTAGTACATATATAAATTTAATAATTATTTTTTAAAGCTTCGAAAAGACGCGTCGTATCTCCTTGAGTTCGGAACGCGATAACTTATACTAACGTTGCTTAACAAGTCAAATGAACGTGAAGCCAGATTAACCAATGAAAATGAAACAGCACAAAAATAAAAATACCTGAATTTCTTTCTTTTTCCCCTACATATCTCATTCTCTGATAGAGCTTTAATAAGAGTAAAACATGAAATTGATAATATTTCCTATTTGTTATTTATCCTATCATTCTGTCGGGTTCCGATCCATCTGTAATCTATTTTTGATCCCAATTAATATATATATATATATATATATATATTATAAAATGTTATATTGGAACATGCAAGTAACCACGACAAAAATGCATATTTGTTTCGATGTCTAATTTAGACATCTCATCAGGTGGTTAACATTGGTGGTAAAAAACGATTTTATTTAAAAGTATAATTTATGGAACATCACTTCTTTTTAAATTTTTGAAAATTTTCCATACAAAGCTAAGAAACAAATATATATAAAAAAATTCTATAAAAGGAAAAGAAAGAAAAAAGCAGATTAAAGTACAAAAAAAAAAGAAAAAAGAAGAGAATAAGAAATCAATAAAAAGAAAATAAGTTATAAAAAGTTGTTGATACCAGTTTCTGGTATCAACAACTTTTCATATCTTATTTTCTTCTCTTTCCTTTTCCTGTGTATCTGTAAATTTTGGATATACTCCTCTACTTCTTTTTTTATTTTTTTTTTAATTTCGCTTGATGATGGAACAGAGCTTATTTTAACTCAATTTAATTTAAATAATTATATTGAAGTTTTCGGCTCTTGTTTTGAAACATGAGACTTCTTATGTAGCGTTTTGGAATCATATTTTTAAATAAATAATTATATTTATGCTCTACTTTTGTATCGAGCACTATTTTTAAAAAATAATAACTAAAATACTAAGGGACTTTGGATTATTTACCTAACCAGTTCCTTCCTATTCTCTATATATTTTCACATGTATATATATATATATATATATATATATATATATATATATATATATATATATATATGTATAGATAGATAGATAGATCATTAACATGATTCATAATCTAACTAGACTTCTGAGTTATACTGAGGAATGAATCAACCACACTTTTTGAAGGGCTGAATACAGAGACTTGGTGCACTACGTACCACAGGGTCCCCAAACGACCCTCCGCAGGTTTTGAATTCAGAGTTGTCCTTCTCGTAGACCAGTTGCCATCCATGGCTATAGAGCCCAGTCTGTCCTAATATTTACCCATAGCTGGAGGGAGAAGAAGAGGATTCACACCTATCCCAAGGGTATTAGCATGTAAGAGAATGTAATGGATTCGACTGGAATTCGAACTCGGCTCTCCTCAATCCGATTACTCCACCGGGCCTCAAGAAATCAAATACTAAAGTTATTTATAAAATGGTTACATAGTAAGTGGAATTCTAATTCGGCTCTCCGATTCCTCAATCCGAGCCGCTATCCACTGTCTTCTCTCTCTCTCTCTCTCTTTCTCTCTCTCTCCCTCTCTCTCTCTCTCTATATATATATATATATATGGGTGTGTTTCTAAAAATAAAATACGCTAAAATCCACCTTCATCGTGCGTCGACGGCTTAAGGGTTAGAATCTCCGACTGACACTAAGTCAGTCGGGTTTCAATCATAGCTAGAGGCAACCGGATGTCTAGCCACACTGATGAGCTGCGAAACAGTCTGTCTGTCGATGACGTTATATATATATATATATATATATATATATATATACACACTGTTTACCTCTTGGTATATTTATACTTAATCTGAGCGTTTTTAGATGCTGAAAGTGTGAGTATCAGAATGAAAACTGTTTTCAGACCAAATCTTCGATCAAATTTACGTGAAACTGAAAAAGCTAGTAGTGTTAATTCCTTTGTAGACAATATTAAGTCACATACTCACAGACGTTCCATAGACTTCGCTGAGGAGTATGGAGCCTCACCTTGTGGCTGTGGTTTCCAAAGCAAATAAGTTTTTACAAAATGTAGTTACTAGTCCCATCCACAAAGAATTTTGAATTCCGATTTGACTTCACTTAGACTGATTGTCAACTATGACAGGAAGGCTCAGTCTACTTTGTTATTTAACTCATAGCTCGCCTGGTGGCGAGAAGAAATGAATTCATTATTTTGCCAATGTTATTAGTGGGAAAGTGTATGCAACAAACCCAAATTCTAATTGGTCTCACAGGTTACTCGTTCTGAACTGCTAACCATTCCTTCACATCGCCTATCAATAAATGAAATAACCAATTACTGTGGCCCTGTGCCAGTCTTAGCTATGTTGAACAAATATCTTTACTTAATTATGTCTGAAGATGCATATATCTTTTCTCCTTCTCTGCAATTCGTTTACTTTTTAGTTAAGAGGCTATTTTTTCATTAAGCAAGAACAAGACTAGATAAAAAAATACAAAAAAAGAAACAAAAATCATATTGTTTATAATTTGCAATATTTTCTTTGATGGAGATTAGAAGATCGTTAGCGTTATGAAGATTTTACGAAGCATCCACTTGATATCAAAGATTTGTTCAGGCAAGGAAATTATTTTGAAAGATGGATGTTAAAAGAACAAAATGAATAGAAAAAAAACGTAAATAGAAACTGTATGAAGTATTGGAAAATAAGAAAAAAAGCAGAGATAAAAGAAAAGAAAAACGTTTCGAAAGAAGTGAAAAAATAGTCTAAAAGAGAAAAAGTAGATGTAAACAGAGAATAAAAGAGAAAATAGATATAAAGAGAGAGTAAAAGAGAAAAAATACATATAAAGAGAGAGTAAAAGAGAAAAAATAGATATAAAGAGAGAGTAAAAAAAATAAAAATAGATAAAAGAGAGAAAAAATAGATATAAAGAGAGAGTAAAAGAGAAAAAATAGATATAAAGAGAGAGTAAAAGAGAAAAAATAGATATAAAGAGAGAGTAAAAGAGAAAAAATAGATATAAAGAGAGAGTAAAAGAGAAAAAAAAATCAGAAAGAAGATGGCAAAGAATAGATAGGCGGCATTTTTTCCTGAAGTGAAGGAGTAGAAAGAAAAATAAAAAAAAAGACGTGGGGGTGGATAACGATTCGAGTGAAGCAAAAACAGGGAGGGGAGAGGGAGAGAGACAGCAGAAAGTATAAAGTAGCGTTACAAAGAGGTAATGAAATTTATAGGAACAAAAAAAACAGATACAGTCAAAGAAAATGCGTACCTCAACGTGGCGTAATGGTTACTGAGCTTGTCTCGCTAGATCAATTATGACTGAGTAGTGAGTAGTGGGTACTTTACGCTTTGTGCCACATCTATGATTAGAAAATCGCTATACAGTCAATGGGAAAGCGAGAAAGAAAAAAAAAAGAAGGATATATCAGCGAAAGACAGCGTAAAAGAAAAACATTAAAAAAAAGTAATATGAAAGAGGCGGACCGAAAGAAAAGAAAACTAAAAAGAAGATAGCAGCACGTGAAAAGAAAGATATGTAGAAAAAGAGTAATATAGAAAAAAAGAATGAAAAAGGCTTTAAAGTTAAAAGACAACGAGAAAAGAATAAGGAAGAAAAACGAAAGAAAGAAGAGAACAAATGCTAAACAGCAATTGAAAATTGCTAGATCTGCTGCGAGAAAAATGTTAGTTCGTTTTTACATGCTAGAGAATTTTTTCTCGCCTAAATCTATCTTGCATATTTATAAGTCTACCATTCGTTCATGCATTAAATATTGCTGCCACATCTTGCCTGGTGCTTCTGTTATCTATTTAGAGATTCTTGATCAGATACAATGAAGAATCTGCAATGTTATTGGTTCAGACTTGGCATCTCAGCTTCAAACAATTTCCCACCGCAGTAACAAAGATTTCCCGTGCCTTTTTGTTGTAACTGAGTTATCCAAAAAAACAGAAGAAAACCAGAATTGGTTTAACAACAAGTTTATTATATTTTGGTACAAGGAAAAACAATGTAGAATAGAAACTAATTTTAAGTTTGTCAGAAATAGTGACAGAGTTAGGAAACTCTGCACTAAGGAATCATACGTAAAAATCAAGAACCATAAAGCTGATTTTGAAGCTAATCTTCACATCATGATTATCAACCCTACGAGGCCAGAAATTAGAAAGAATTATCCTTGATAGTGTCAAGAAGCTGATTAAATGGCGCCTTGGATTGGTATAATGGATTAATACAACTGATGTCATCAATTGGTTTAATAATATAAATGATAAAACTAATTGTTCAATGATCCAGTCTGATATTGTGAATTATTACCGATCCATTTCTAGAGGTCTCTTTACGTTGAGTCTGGAATTCGCCACTGAGGATTTTGATCTTCCAAACGAGGAACCGGAAGTTATTATAAACTCCTTATCCATAACAAAGAAGAATGGATTAAAAATAATTCAGTTGACCAATTTGATGACCAACTCTGCTGAGTCTTCCAACCTTGTTGGTTTATTCATCTTATATAACCTTAGTGTCTACCAAAATATCAACATAGAAGACATAGATTCATATAGAGATGACGGCATGATTGTGGTCATCTTCAAAAATTAAAATTGACAAAATCAGGAAATCAATACATAAGGAATTTAAAAGTCTAAAGCTTAAAGTTAAAATCAACACAAATTTTGAAAAATAGTAGATTTCCTTGATGTAACAATAGACTTAGTCAATAACACATACTAACCCTACATGAAAACACGCAAATCCAATATATATCCACCCAAATTCTATTCACTCTCCATCTCCAAACACATACTCCCCTCTTTAGAATATAGAATTAGTAATATCTTTTCCAGTGAAGATGTATTTTATAAACATAGCAAATTTTACAACACCGCCTCAAAAAATAGTGGCTATAAGTACACTAACATTTAATATTTTAAACATAACAGTGATAGTAAGAAAAAGAATAGAAACTGAAAAATAATTTGGTAGACACCCCCCATTTAACCAAATGGTTAGTACTAAGCTAGGGCAGAAGTTTCTCAATTTAATTGAGAAACACTGCCCCAGAAATAATCCTCTTCGTAAGATTTTTAATAAAATACACTTAAATTAAGCTATAGTTGTACAGATAATCTGAAAAGAAATATTAAAAAATACAATAATAAAATTTTAAATTAACACTTAAACCTAAGTAAAAATCGTCATTCCAAAGCAGCAAACAATGAAGATACCAACTTGTGTAATTGTAGAATTCCTAATGACTGTCTATTAGAAAATATATGTCAAACTGATTCCCTTGTTTATATAAGTACTATTTCATCTAGAAAAAATCCAAAAGTTAATAAATTTTATATCGGCAGTACCAAGAATTCCTTTAAAACTAGGTGGTATCAACCTATATTATCTTTCAAAAACAATGCGTACAACAATAGAACGTTCTATTCTAAATATTTTTGGTACTGAAAAGAAGTTAACAAAACTCCTACGGTAAAATGGAAAATATCAAAAAGCTAGAACTTGTAAATCCTTAGATGATCTATGTTCTCTGTGTTTACAAGAAAATTACATATTATAAAGCTTGCTAACAAAAAAAGCTCTATTAAACTAAAGAAATAAATTAACGGTGTTATGCCGGCATTGTCTATCTTTTACCTTAAAATATAATTAAATTTTTTTTCATAAATAATTACGTATTACAATTGTATAGCCATTATTTTATTAATATATAATGGTCAACCCAATATTTATTTGATTTATTCAACTTTAATATTGCCATGTTTTACGGTCTATTCAGTATAATTATCATTGTATATAGATGTTCCTTTTAATTTTACCTATTGGCCACATTAAGAAGCTTCCTAAATGTAAAAATAAAACCAATGTTTCTGATAACTTTATGTCTACTTCAACAAATCGGAACATCATATTTGGCTACATCCATAATACATTTGTCACTGCCATGTTTCCTACGATCGTTGGATGACATGTCCAAGCGTCAATTTATCTTGACATGAAAAAATAACCACCCACCTCTACCCTCTGACCTTATTTTTCTATTTTTAGCGCTTTTAATTGGTTAACAAGTATATATTAATTCTGACCTTATGCCCCACCCCCTCGTTAACTTCCGGAAAGAGGTAATGATTTTTTTAAAATCCCCAATAAATCATTTTTATCACAAGCTATCTACCATCGCCTGAGGAAGTACAACCATAGTATTAAAACATGAAAGCTTTTGTGTATCGATGTAAACTGTTTTTATTATAATCTATTATAATAAAAATATTATAATAATAAACTATATATATATATCTTAGTTATGGTACCTATACTTTTTGAATTTACGGGAAGTACTAGACTGGCGCCTAGATCTCTGCAGTTTATAGTTGAGCTGGATAGATGTAGCCGTAAATTTTATGCTAACAGTTTCTTTTCTCGCACTTCTCTGTTGTGGAACTAGTTTCCGGTTCTATGTTTTCCAGCCAACTTCAATCTGCAAAAAAAATGTTAATGCAATTTCAATCGCTATCTACTATCCTCCTAATTGCTCTTTTTTCTTCCTGCTCATTATTAATGAATTTTGTTCCTAATTCTTCACGCTCTGTAACCACTTGTGTCTTAGTGGCTTTGCATGGGTGATGCCGATATATATATATATATATATATATATATATATATATATATAGATATAGGGAAAAGGCATATATATATATATATATATATATATATATATATATATATATATATAGTGAGTGAGAGGGGAAAGGCAGATATATATATATATATATATATATATATATATATATATATATATGGATATAGATCCTACAGTATGAAAAATACTTATATACAATTATGCTGTTTTAATTTTAATATGCCAACGTCGGACGTTTCGGGCTAATAAACCATCTTCAGGACATATTGATAAATTATAACATTATCAATACAACATGACAAAGACGATGTACATAAGAACAAGACTTATCAAAACAGATATAAGGATTTTTGTTTGTTTATTTCCGTATATATTTTTCTTCATATATATATATATATATATATATATATATATATGATAGGGGATTCAATAGATATATGCAAATGGGTGATTAACACAGAATGAGAACAGCAAGAGATATAGACAGAATTTGGAGATCGATAAATATTGACAAAAAGGAAAACCGATAACGAAGAGAAAAACAACGAGATCGACAGCTAGGGAGATCAGAAATTATTGGTATTGAGGTATTGATAAATATTGACTGAAAAAGAAAATATATATATATATATATATATATATATATATTTTTCGTGACGGACGTGTTTCGTTCTTTAGGACTTGATCGGTCTAAAGAGATGCTTACCTTGATAAAACTACACATCAGGGGAGACACTGAAATATTAATCTTTTAATTATGTTATATTAAAAATGGTATATAATTTTCTTACCCCCCCCATAGATATTTAGGGCGCGATGGATAAATTTTCGTCTAAGTTCCGCAGTAAAGAAAATAACAATGGCATCTCATTTTAACAGAAATATACGCAAAAATATCTCGAAATACTAAAGAGTAAATAATTCAATAATCGCCTGCAACTCTTCTGGATGTTCTTGTTTAAGTTGGTGAATGCTGCCATAATCCTTGCCCTCTGTTCATTTTTGGTTTTACAAGGAGTTTTGTTGTTGTCTACCTCAACTGCGCTTCAAGCATAATTATCAAGGTGGTTGCAGTCTAAGGAGTTTCGTGGCCAGTTGTGGAAATGGAGCCAAAGGGATAGATGTAAAATTAAATTCAAATTAAATAGAACATTTTTCACAAGTTAAAGTATTTTAAATTCCTCGTTTATTTTTTTTTATTTCTGTGAGTCATCAATATTATCCAATAAAGGAATTTTATTAAACACCAAAAAGAGTGCTAAACTTCTATTTAATATCAGTCGTCCTATATACTGTTGTGGATGCTTCAAGAGACAATAGAGCGTTCTACAGAATAACCTGCTAATACCAAGGACACATTTTATAAGCAACGAAGAGGTTTTAATGAAAATGAAAAGACCATTTCTAATCAGAATCAGAGAGTGACAGATGAATTTTTCGAAACTGGTCTTAGAGCATCTTGTTCATGTAAATGTAAGAATATTTTCAGAGAATCCTCAAGAGTGAAAGAGATTTTAAGGGGATCTTGAAAGGGTTTATATTTCTTCTTCTTTATGTGCCATGTGCCATGAGGAAGTAGACGATCATGGCTCTCCACAAGTTCCACTCCTTTGTTTGTTTTAGCCTATTTTTATTTCTAAACCCTGTTCCGCCGTCCATTTCTTTAATAGTGTTTGAAATGAAATTCCAGGACAGAACCCAAGCATCAAATATCAGTTGGACACGGCTGACAATTATTTTTATGCGTCACACAGAATTCACGAAGAATATTTTCATACACACACACATACACACACACACACACAAACGAACACACACACTGGACTATGTTGACATATCAATGTCTGTAATCTAATGATAAAAAATATCTATTTTACACCACAATCATTTATTTCCAAATATAATTTATATTCCCAATATATAATATAATAAGAATGCAATTAAGCCAATTGTTCTGCATTAAATTCGTATAAAATTTATGCCGTGAAAAAATAGCCCCAGGTTACGAACTTATTGATCCTGACACGTAAATATTTATTATGATCAATTTCTTTCTGCTAATCCGTCGTGTGCATATATATATATATATATATATATATATATTCGCAGACAGTCCTGTTTCGCTGTATCACAGCATCTCAATGTGACTAGACAACCGGACCGAAACCCAACTGATTTGGTGTCAGTCAGAGCTTCTTCCACTGAGCCATTCTCACTCGAGAATGAGTCTGCCAAATCTAGTTAAATAGTTAATGTTTACATTTACACACATATATATATATATATATATATATATATATATATATATATATATATATATATATATATATATATATGAATACATTAACAGTTACGTAATCTAATGATAAAAGGCAACAAAGCCACTAAGACTCAAAGGGTTACTGTATGTTTGAGAATATGAGAAAATATACTCTTAAGAAGAAAGAACATTAAAAGAACAACAATTAAGAGGACAAGATTAGATTTTTTAAGATCAAAATTGACTGGGAAGCAACAAGCCAAAAGAGAGGGAAATTCAATAGAAGAAACTGTTTTCATAGAATTTAGGGTTACATCTAGCCATCCCAAATGTAAAATGATGAAACCTTGCTCAGATTGAAATGATTAAACAAATATATATCTGATTTCCTTGGTTTGGGTCTTGTGAAAATCAGAAAGATTGACCCAGTGGAACAAACAAGAGATATAGGAGAAACAGAATAAGAGGACTCCAGTTCAAAATTCCAAGGAAGTTGCCGATTACGAAGACAGACACCTGAAGAAAACCCATGGACAGAAGTGCCGAAACGTTATGAGTATAACAATCATGATGAATTAAATCGGAAATGTATAGAACAGCGTATTCCGATCGTCGCGTGCAATATCAACCGGTTACCGCTTCTTTTATCTGCCTTGACTCTTCAAGACATGGACGATCATGGTTTTTCCAAACTTTCTATTCCTTGTGACGCTTAGCAGTTTTTCTACTTTTGGTAAGTAATTGGGATCAGATTTGAAGATTGGGCGCGCGGGATTAAATTGTATATAAGAAAAAAATTACAGCAGGTTTCATTTTATCCGCTAATATGCATCCATTACAATTATATGATGGCGACTATCGATCTGAATTTTTTTTTACTTCTTCAACGAACCGCGTCCCTTTATGACATAAGCAATCATGGCTTTCCAAAGATTCCGTTTCCTTGTGACCCTTAGCAGATTTTATCAACCATTCTACCATCCATTCACACAATCACGTCAGCGAATTTGTTCACTGCTTTTTTTCTCGCCCTCAGTATGCTTCGCGAGGATTAAGTTTTCCAAAGCATTTTCCTCGACATGTGTCTAAAAATTTCAGTATCTTTTCCGAATTCTCAGCATAAGCGTTTTTTTTTTGTTGCTATTTCCTTTAAACCTTTCTTGTTTTATACCCGTTCTGTTCATAGAATTCTCAGTATACTTCTGTAGATCCACGTTTCTGTTGCCTCAAGTTTTCTCTTCATCTGTGGCATGATTGCTCAGCATTCACTGCTATATAAGAGAATGAATATCACATAGCAATCCAGAAATTTAATCGACCAAGAAAAGATTGAAATATTGATGGCGCTAATAAATTCCTGTGTAATATTCCCTGTACTGATTAAGTTTTAGATTGCCGAGGCCATTAATGCTCAAATAAAAAAGCAAATAATATAAATCGAATATAAAGAAATGGTTTGAATTATCCACGGTTTTAACAATGCTGGCATTAAACAGACCAAATGTATGCTAGATAAGTGAAGAAGGAAGAAAAGTCACTGAATTCTGACTTTTTATGCTGCTGCGTGATACACAAGCGTTAAATTATTCGCAGACTCTTCTTGGAAAGTAACCTAAAGGGAAAAGGAAGTATAAGAGGCTGTAAACGACTTGGAATCGTGTCTAAAGATAAAAGAAGTGCCTGATAGGAATCGGCTTCGGAAGACAGTAATTGTGTTGGTGCTGAGAGAAGAAAGAAGAGAGGTAAGGAAAAAGCAAGGTCCGAAACTGAAGAAAGGGGTCAGCATTTTGCTTTACTCATTAGACAAAGGACCGAACGGAAATTTGTCAAACAAAATGATTTGAAGTTATGGAGATTAAATAAAAAATGATGAAATGTTGTGATCAACTGTCGACTTTCTCCAGTCATGATGTTTTTTGCAACATACATAAAGATATATAAATTTTCTAAGCATAGCTTAGATGTGACACAAGGCCGAAATTATGGGAGGATCGATGAAGATCGAATTCACTACTCAGTCGCAATTGTTCAAGAGAGACAAGATTACTAACCATTACACCAACATGATTTTATAGGCGTAACTGAGATGCGGCACAAGGCCGAAAGTATGGGACACTCAGTGAGGATCAAACTCTCTCGTAATTAATCTAGTGAGACAAGCTTGCAAACATGAAGCCAAGAAGGCGAAATGAGTTCCTTTACTGGAAGTTGGCTTCACCTCTGTATTGATAGAGGGTAAAAATCGTTCTCTATGATGACTAAAAGTCAACAGTTTTATTTTGGAGGCGTGAAAATGTACAGGTACAGTATTATGGTGGATAATTCATATTTGAAATACATGCCCAATTTTTATTTATTTATTAAGCAATGTATATTACGTCTATTTGAGTAAGCATTCGAGAAATCATAGAAAATTCGTTCCCCGGAAGGGCCCGAACATGCATCCCCCTTTGTAGGAGAAACCAGCGTTTGCTCCATTTTGCTTTAACGCTCGGATAGGAAGAACGTCACATCAAACAAGGTTCTATTTTTTTCTTTTCAAGGAAAACACAGTCTCTGCTGTCAGATTAAACGCACCATTTTTTATTTATTTAATAGAAAAGCCGATAGTTGTACATAAATATAGCGTTTATTTTAAATAACAATTCTCCCCTATTAACGTTTAAAGTAATAAAAAAGAAATCCATTGATTCTTTAGAAAGGTCTTTGTTTACGTTTCGGGTTCTAAATTAAAAAGATATGGACTTTCGAGAAAATAATCTTATTGAAGAGGATGTGCTTCCCTTTAAAAGAGAAAACCGGATCTTATATTCTGTGAAGTCCTTCGTGTCCGAGCGGTAAAGCACAGTAGTTATGTTATCTTAAAGTTGTTACAGAGTGAAATTATCTATTTAGTGCTGGGTATGACGATAAACTAAATCCGGCAACGAGGCCTCTGATTAGGAGATTAAAGGTTTTGAGGAGTGTTGAATGACCTCTTAATAGCACTTGTTTCTAGATCTCCCCTGACCCAGGATGGTAGCACCTGTTAGGGTTCCATCTATGGGCAAATTGTGAAGCCCCCCCCCAACCAAAAAAAACCTATGAAAGTATAAAGATACGTTTTTTTTATAGCGAAAAAGCCAACAATATATATTTTTTATATAAAAATGACATACAATACCTATTAATAGTAAAATGACCAACAATACATCAATCGACATGAAACAACTCTTTCGTGATATTAATCCACAGTTTCATAAAGAAGTCAAACAATATTCCAAAATATAACTTCAACAAATCTACAACATAAAACACACATATCACTGCCGCAATTAATTATATTCATACAAACATTTATATGCACAAAAGCTGAGAATCATCTACCATGTATTCAATTGTGAAAGCAGAATAAATTCATTATTACTTCAAATCTCCCAAGAAAATGAAATTCCAGCATTAAATGACCCATAAAGGAGTTGATAAGCCGTTAAACAAAAAAAAAAAAATCAAATCAAATCAATTTATCT
Source organism: Acanthosepion pharaonis (assembly GCA_903632075.3). Lineage (NCBI taxonomy): Eukaryota > Metazoa > Mollusca > Cephalopoda > Sepiida > Sepiidae > Acanthosepion > Acanthosepion pharaonis. Next base: position 43,783 of record CAHIKZ030002124.1, on the reverse strand, counting down.
ATTTTGACTACCTTCTGACTTACACTGCCACTTTAAAAATAAAAAAATAGATTTTAACTCTCCATTTTAAAATAAAACAGTCATATTTAGCTGAGATTTCTGAAGATATTTTAGATAGATATCTACGCTAAATATTATATATCTCCCAAGTTTTTTTGGTCTTGTTTACTATGTAACCATTTAATAAATAATTTTAGCATCTAATGTATTGAGGCACGGTAGAGCAATGGGTAGCGGATCGGATTGAGGAATCGGAGAGCCGTGTTCGAATTTCAGTCGAATCCCTTGCCTTCTCTTACGTGCTAATACCCTTGGGAAAGGTATGAATCCTCTTTTTCTCCCTCCAGCTATGGGTAAATAGTAGGACAGACTGGGTTCTATAGCCTCGGATGGCAACTGGTCTCTTGCAGAAAGAAATGGCAACGTACTGCGGGTGAAAAAAAATCTGCCTCGTCAGTCATGTATCGAAAGACTGAGTTATGGTATTTATCAATTCACCCACAGGAATTGAATGTGGCACAAGGCCTTTTTAATGTGGGTATGTCTGAGCCCGTAGGCCCAGCCAAAAATAAAACCCATCTAAACCCGTCCAAGCGGGCTAGTTCCGTCAACCTCCCCGAACGAAACCCCACCCTTCGGCGGAGCCTCGTCCGGGTTCCTCTCTGCAAGCAGAGAGTTCGACAGACACCCGACCCGGCAGCTCACAAAGCGCAGATACTACACTTTGATCCTAGCCACCGAGCGGGTATTCTTTTTATTGACTGAGTTATATTAACTAGACGTTTTTTAACTGAAGTACACACAATACAAAGTAGAGAATTTTTGAATGAGGTGCGTGATATGAACGTAAAAAGAAGTACGGGAATACGGAAGATATATAACTTGCTTATCGATTAAGTTAAGCATTGCAGTGTAAGGAGAGTCATCCACACTGCAGTTTGTTCAACAACATAGTGTTTTTTTTTAGGAAGAAGCTTTTGGAGTGAAAGATTCTTCTTACCAAAGGAATACGAAGGGAGTGGGCTGATTCAACCCCGTGGACGTAGCAGGGCTGCTAAGGTCGGAACTGGTGGCACTAAAGAATGGAGCCCGTCTGAACAGTTGTCATGGAAGTACCGATAGGGTAACAATAGTACTGTAATGTTACGTCTGTGAGCAAATGGCTCTAAGCTGGTCTATAAGTCATTTTCCACAAAAGGTCGCTTAAACGATCTTGAACTCTGCCAGTGCTGCAAAATGAGAACTGGATTAAAAGAAAGTATTCCATTTACAGCGATATATTTCAATTAATTTTTCAACATTTTTAACAAAGGATAAGCAGAGATAATCCTGTAATCCGAAAATAACGCTGTGTAACACAATTGTTGTCTTTGGGTTGCAACTTTTATCTCCTATTTGCTTACGCATTAAAAATTGTTAATATTTCTTTCAAACTTTGCTTTTGTGACCAGGATACTAATATGCCTGAAATTTACCTATTACCATTGGGAAAACTGGTGAATGGATACATTCTCGTTTACGCAAAGTAGGAATAAACGACATATGATTGAAAAGTAGTACTTACTTATTCTAGGATTACACAAGAAAAAAGTCCACAAATTCGGAAGTGTGATTTACACTTATACACTAAATTAGTTTCACGAATCCTCTCCTAAATATATAGACACCCAGTCTCCCATCATGTTTCCTTATACGATCCTTGGTAGAAATAAATTGAATTTTTAGACTTACGTTTCCTGTATTTTTACTTGCCAGAACATTCTAGAAATTTTTGAAACTTTTAAGAACTTCTCAAAAGTTCTAGAAAGTTCTAGAAAATTCTTTTTCAGCAACTCAGCGCTGGATCTGTTTGGAATATAATGAAAAACTGGTTAGTTTCAAACATCGATGTCCAGGTTTCAAAAGCAAATTTTGAAATGAATAATAGTTATTTCCTTTGCTTTTTAGACAGAAGCAATTTGGAAATAACACTTACGGACAAAAGACAAAAAAAAAAATGTCAAGATTTTGTATCACTATGTTGATCAAATTATATATCAAAATATCCGTCATTTCTTTTTTTCGTTATGGTATAAGAATTATAAAAAAACATGGACTTTTTGACATTTCAATGGATTTTTTAGTCTTTCTGTGAGTCTCTTTCAAGGCACATTTATTAATGAACATTACATTAAGAGCTAGACGCACATTTATATATGCTAAAACCTCCGGATATCATTTTTAATACTTATATCTTAAGGTCTCAGTGACATTCATTCTACCATCATTGTCCCTATGCTAACCATGAGACTGACATTTTGAACTCTACCATTTTTATGGGGAGTCTTAGAAAACAGATCTCGAAAAGGAAAGAAGGTTGTTAATGGTAAGCCAAAGTGAACAAATATGAGTACTTGAATCACTTAAATCTTTTTTGTTTTATCTGGTATTTTTATTTGAAAGAATCCTTTCTGTATATTATTTAGTATCTTCTTTCTTCATTCAAAATGAGAGGCTCTTCGTGCATAATTCTTTCTTTTTTTCGTTCTTTCATTTTACTTTCAATCTTTTTTTCTTTTTGCCCTCTCATTATTTCCTTTTTTTTCTTTTACACTTTCATTCTTTTTTTTTCTCCTTTTTTTCTTTCTTTTTCCTTTTTCTTTTAGACTTTCACTTTTTTTCGTTCCGTCTGACTTTTTCTTTCTTCCTTTTTTCTATCTTTTACACTTTGATTCTTTTCCTTTCATTATTTCACACTTTCATTCTTTTTTCTTTCTTCTTTTTTCTTTCATTCTTTGTTTCTTGTACACTTTCTTTCTTTTACACTTTCATTCTTTTTCTTTCTTTCTTTTACACTTTCGTACTTTTTTCTTTCTTCTTTTCTATTACACGTTCATTGTTTTTCTTTCTTTTACACTTTTATACTTTTCTTTTCATTCTTTCATTCTCTTTCATTCTTACTTTATCTTACTTTCTTTTACACTTTCATTATTTTCCTTTCATTCTTTTACACTTTCATTCTTTCTTCTTTCTTTTACACTTTCATTCTTTTTCTTTCTTTTACACTTTCATTCTTTTACACTTTCATTCTTTTTTCTTTCTTTTACACTTTCATTCTTCCTTTCGTGTATACTTTCTTTCTTTTTCTTACTTTCTTTTTTCTTTTTCTTTTTCTTACTTTCTTTTTTCTTTCTTTCTTTTACACTTTCATCCTTTTTTCTTCCTTTTATACTTTCGTTCTTTTTTCTTTCTTACTTTTTTCTTTCACACTTTCATTGTTTTTCTTTCATTCTTTCTCTCTAAGTGATTCTTTCATCTTTATTTTATCACTCTTTTCTTCTTCTTTGGACTGTCTTTTCTACTGCTTCTCTCCTCTGAACTTTTCTTTCTTTCTTCTCTTTTTCGACTATCAATCCATTAAATCGATCTTCCTCCCATCCCTCTTTCATTTGTTCTCTTTTTCCCTTTCGTTATATTCTCTCCTTTTTTTTCTTTGGATTCTTTATATTTTTCTTTTATAGGACAGAAAGCGATACCGCAAGCGTTTCTTGCTTTGGTTGCCGTGTGTGTATCGTTATTGTGTGTGCGCATGCGTGTGTATTTGGAAGTAAGTGCGTGACGTCAACATATCCCTGGCAACAACCAAACACTCAGCCAATGTGCCATCACTTTTACTTTGTCACAATGGCTGCCAAATCTATATCTAAACATGGCACTTATTCTTCACAAATCTCCCCTGCACAAAGCTTTCATTTTCAAATTAAAACTTAATTCTAGTCTTCTTTGCCTGCCTAAAATCTCTTCTTTTCATCAGTTTTGCTGTCCCTAATTTTTCCAATCGAAATCTTTCTTTTTTATTTCCGTTTTAGCTCCTCAAATTCAAACAGTTTTTTGCATTTGCATCATCGCAAATGTTGTAGCCTCAACACGCTCTCTTCATGAATTGTCAAAAGGGATTTACTTGTTGAAATTAAGGTGACCAAATCACGATGACCAAACTACAGATACTTTGTTCTCATATTTCAGGCTCGTATTATTTTATTCAAAATTTAGAATATTTGCGCAGACTACCCCTGATATTCAAATATAAAATTCCATTTCGAAATATTTTGTTTGTTTAAAAAAAACGGTTTTACAATAAAATTCAATTATTAAATGAATTTATGATGAAAAATCAATAAAAACTGGAATTTTAGTCGTTGACGCTGCCACATTTTTTAAAAAAAAAATACAATCCTCCGGTTGAAAGTGAGAAAATTAAAAAAATTACTTGTCAGCTTCTCGTTTGCTTATTTATAAAAATATATTTGTAGGCATACGATATATAAAAGGAAAATATCATGTATAATTTTTTAGGTTGAATTTTTCATAAATTAAATTATTTTTCTTTTACTTTTAAAAAAAGATAACTCTAAATTCTTGTTTTAAACTTTTGACATTTGATCGACCCTGAAACATTGACTGATGGTTTCAGATGATACAATGAAAAACACTCATCTCAAAAAAGAAAAACAATTAAAAGAAATACTTGTTAAAATAAATAAAGGTTGACAATGTATTACCGGATAAAATTAAAAATAATATTACAAGTAGCGTAAATAAAGCAACTAGTTTAAAAAAATATGGATGATAATGTTTCATGTAATAAAATTCAATATCCTGTTACTCGTAGTGTAAATAAAGTAAATAGTTAAAAAATCACTTTAATAATCTTTCATGCAATAAAATTAAAAATAATATTACAAGTAGCGTAAATAAAGCAACTAGTTTAAAAAAAATATGGATGATAATGTTTCATGTAATAAAATTCAATATCCTGTTACTCGTAGTGTAAATAAAGTAAATAGTTAAAAAATCCCTTTAATAATCTTTCATGCAATAAAATTAAAAATAATATTACAAGTAGCGTAAATAAAGCAACTAGTTTAAAAAAAATATGATGATAATGTTTCATGTAATAAAATTCAATATCCTGTTACTCGTAGTGTAAATAAAGTAAATAGTTAAAAAATCACTTTAATAATCTTTCATGCAATAAAATTAAAAATAATATTACAAGTATCGTAAATAAAGCAACTAGTTTAAAAAAAATATGGTTGATAATGTTTCATGTAATAAAATTCAATATCCTGTTACTCGTAGTGTAAATAAAGTAAATAGTTAAAAAATCACTTTAATAATCTTTCATGCAATAAAATTAAAAATAATATTTCTGCGTAAATAATGCGACTATTTAAAAAAAAACATACGGTTGATAATGTTTCATATAACGAAATTCAAAAGAATATTGCTAGTAGCGTAAATAAATCAACTACTTAAAATAGTTATGGTTGATAATGTGTCATGTAATGAAATTTAAAATAATATGACGAGTAGCGTAAATAACGGAACTAATTAAAACTTATCGTTGATAATGTTTCATATAATAAAATTCAAAATAATGTTACCCGTAGCGTAAATAAAGCAATTAGTTTTAATGATTCATGTAATAACATTCAAAATAATATTACCACAACTGTAAAATAAGCAACTGGAATTAAAATGAAAGAAATACTAACCCTAAATTAATAATGGTTGACAATATTTCATGTAATAACATTCAAACTAGTATTATTACTAGTGTAAATAAAGCAAATGAAATTAAAATGGAAGTAATCGCAATTCGTTTTCCTTTAGGGATTTGCAACAATTTAAACTGACCGTTTTGGGTTCTTTTTTTTTTTTTTTAACCGTTTTGGATGTTGATTCCGTTGCAATAAATATTTGTGATATGAGATCATTAAAATGAAAACAAGAGTCAAATAGAAAAAAATGGTTCTAATAATCTTTCATGCAATAGAATACCAAAGACGGAACACGCGAGCAACGAGAAATTTTTAAGGAAAATGGAAACGTATAGGGCGCATACTCAGAATCAGGAAGTGACAACTGAAATATCCTGGAAACATAATGAGGAAAGAGGGCGTGGCGAATTTGTTGAAGGCAAGCGGGGTATAGGAAGACGTTGAATAACCGATCGAACGAACTTGTGTAAATGGATGGCAAAACAGAGAGTAGGAAAGATAGTAACAAAAAGCATTACTAAGAATTACAAAAGAAAGGAAGTCGTGGAGAGCCATGAACACCCACGTTCTGACGGGGCACTGTACGTAAAAGAAAAAGAGGAATGGTGAAATAATGCAATAATTTTCCAATAGAAGTTAGATAAACCTCTGAATTTCGAAATAAGACTTGACAAGTCTATTTTGCCTATCGAGTGCATGGCTTTTCCTTTTATAAAAAGGTAATGGCATTTGATCAACTACGCCTTTGTTGTTGGAAGGAAAGTAAAAGAGATTCTGTTAAAAAATGGCCGTTTCGGTCATAACGCTCTAAAATTCAAAATAATGTTACCCGTACACATCAGAAATAATGCTTAGTCAAGATGAAGCGATCTTAAACCTTTACAATTCACTCGAGAATCTGCGACATATCATATTTTTTGCTTGTTGCCTCTATATGACAGAAACCGATGTTATCTTAAGAAAAGACGAAATCTGTTTTGTTGCTGATCGGCGAACCATAAAGAAAACTGCTGGCATAAATAGAAAATTCAAAGATCCCAATCGAAATTCGTTTTATATATATTACATTTTAAACTGACCGTTTTGAGTTCTTTTTATTTTTTAACCGATTTCCATTGTTGATCTTTGAAATATATATATATATATATATATATATATATATATATATATATATATATTTTTGTAGAAGATTTTATAACATACTTATGTTATAATTTTTTTATAAAAATAATATATATATATATATATATATATATATATATATATATATATAGAAAAAAGTTTCAAATTAAAAATTATGTTTTATTTTTGAAGAAAGTATTTATTTATTTATATATATATTTGATATTTCAAATTGTCCTCAATTTTTGGCATCAGAAATAACTGTTTGTTACAAATAAATTAAAATTACTGTTTGTTGGCCAGAACACGTCCTTCGACGGGACACGGACGTCAAAGAAATATGGAACGTCACTGTTCAGATATTCCTAACTTAAATCTAACTGTCATAAATATTTTAAAATATTTTTTACTATATCTAAAGAAATTGCTTTTCCTTGAAATATTTATAAAAAAGATTTAAAACACCTAAGTCCCTATTCAACCCTAATTTATGTGTATTTAATTTTTCGGTCAATATGTTTTTTTTTTTCTGCGTATTTGTGGAAGTAAAATCAAGATCTATTAATAAACATTTGCAGTTTTTCTAATGTGTGTCCTGATTGATTGTAGTGTTTAGCTATGGGGAATAAGGTTGTTTTGACGTATTGTTTGTTTATGGTTATTAAAACGAAATCTAAAATTGTTTCCAGACTCACCAATATATCCACTATTAGGACATAAGTTGCAGAATAAATAATAGATTACGTTATATATATCATAGGTGAGGTTAGGTGGCTGTATCCTTATATTGGTGTTTTTTACGTAAAAATGTATTAGCTATTACTAAATGTTTATAAACTAAGCAACGAGGTTTGTTACATTTGTAATTTCAAATTAAAAATTCTATTGTTTAGATATATGGTAAAAGTGAGGATAGCTGATTTATTATATGATTGTTTCATTGTCCTCAATTTATCTAAATAAAACTATCCTGATAAATCGTAAATTAAAATTCTTGTTGGCACAAGAAAAATAAAAACAACAATCGGATTCCCATGGTTTTAACCACAATCAATATTCCTAACACTTATTCATAATTTTTAAAAATGATTACAAGAACCTCCAATTAGACAACAAGATCAAAGACATTTTTATAAACCACCCATAAAACACAATGAAACAATCACCCTAACTTATCAGCTATCCTCAAATCTACCATATATCTTTTCAATAGAAACCAAATGTGGAAATTACAAATGTAACAAAAACGTTGCTTAGTTTGCAAACATTTAGTAATAGCTAATACATTTTACGTGTTTAACACCAATATCAGGATACAGCCACCTAACCTTGTTTATGATACCCATAACGTAATCTATTATTTATTCTGCAACTTATGTCCTAATAGTGGATATATTGGTGAGTCTGGAAACAATTTTAGATTTCGTTTTAATAACCATAAACAAACAATACGTCAAAACAACCCTTATTCCCCATAGCTAAACACTACAATCAATCAGGACACACATTAAAAACTGCAAATGTTTATTAATAGATTCCGATTTTTCTTCCACATTCATGGCAGAAAAAAAGAAACATATTGGATTTTAAAATTAAATACATAAATTAGGGTTGAATAGGGACTTAGGTGTTTTAAATCTTTTAAATATTTCAATAGCTAAGCAATTTCTTTAGATATAGTAAAAAATATTTTTTAAAATATTTATGACAGAAGTTAGATTTAAGTTAGTTTATCTTAGAACAGTGACGTTCCATATCATTTTTATCCGCGTCTCATTTTACGGAATTGTTTTGTTACAGTAATTTTAATTTATTTGTAACAAACAGTTATTTTTGGTTGAAAAATTGAGGACAATTTGAAATATCAAAAAGGGATATATAAATAAATAAATTTTTTCTTTTTTTTACGTAAATATAAACATTATAATTTTTAATTTGAAACTTTTTCTATATATACATATTAAGAAAGTACATTACGTGGCTTCTCATATATATATATATATATATATATATATATATATATATATATATATATATATATATATATATATATATATATATATATATATATATATATATATATATATATATATATATGGTGGAGTAATGGATAGCGACTTGGATTGAGGAGCCGAGTTCGAATTCAGTCGAATCCATTACATTCACTTATGTGCTAATACCCTTGGGAAAGGTGTGAATCCTCTACTTCTCCCTCCAACTATAGGTAAATAGCAGGACAGACTGGGTTCTATAGCCTTGGATGGCAAATGGTCTAGGAGAAGGACAACTCTGAATTCAAAACCTGCGGAGGATCGTTTGGGGACCTTGTGGCACTTAGTGCACCAGGTCTCTGTATTCGGCCCTTCAAAAAGTGTGGATGATCTTGCACGAAACCTTCACCACTATAATCAAATCTCAAGTGCTGTTGTCGGGCTGTAGTTTTCTTGGGAACTGATCTTCTTGACTCTCAACGTCGAATTCGACGGGAGAGGATCTATCTATCTCTCTCTCTCTCTCTCTATATATATATATTATATATATATATATATATATATATATAAAAATACATATTCATAAGAGCGGAATAGAAAAGTGAATCGCTTCTCATTGTGCATATTTGAGATCGTCACTTAGAAACAGAAGTCAATGTTTTTTTTTAGACATGAAGGCATATGAAACGAAAAATAATATGTAATTTTGATTGATCAAATATTTAATAAAAAAAATGTATATTACAGTTTCACTGGGCAGCTGTAAAGTGAGATGGGTGCAACCTTATACTCATAGATTTTAGGGGAAAAAAAAACGTAAACTGACTTCAGAGTGCAAACAAGGAAATCATTGGATGGAAAATATAGTACAAAGAGAATAGCCATATAAAATGATTTTGGTGCAATTCGAGAAACTGTTAAGACGAAAATAGATTGACGTTTTTTTTGTTTTTTTTTGGTTTAGATTGATGATTCCAGCCAAACAAGTGCACTAGACAGAAGAATGCGTAAAGCAATATATATGAGGCCGAAAAAGTCTAAAGAAATGGGAAAATAGAACAAAACCCCACAAAACAGATGAATAACGACTTCAAAATACGGAAGGTATGATTGATGAAAGGGAACATTAGATTTATTTGTCGATGATCATAGATGCTTTTTAAGACTAACCAAATATACCATTTCCTTGAACTCATTGACTAAGGCTAGGAAAGGAAAAAAAAAGAAGAAAAATAAGAAGAGAAAGAAAAAAAAACCCCAAAAAACGACATAGTGGGCAAATTTAAATGACATAGCATTTTTGTTTGAGTAATTTAACCCCGTGAACACTTAGCATTCGACAGACCGACATGCCTCAGGGAGCATGTTGTTTGGATTACAGAATTTAGATTATTGTTAGCATCTTTATTCTTTTAAAGTTTCCGAAAGTTTTTTTTTTCTTTTTTTTTAAAATCATTTCACCCCAAGCAAGTTAATAAAGCCACAAAGACACTAGGGGTTACTAAGAGCACATGAGAAAAATATACTAGAAGAAATTAAAGGACAAGAACTAAGAAGCCAGACGATAACGATTGACATTGCATTTAAATTTTTGAAGGTCATAGTTAACTGGAAAGCAATAAACCGGAAATGAGTTCCACAACCGAGAAATACGATAGAAGAAACTGTTAGCATAGAACTTGCGGTTAGAACTAGCTATTTCGACTGTAAATTGATGAGATCTTTCCGCCAATTTAGTATTTCCCTTAAATTTACAAAGACTAGGTAACATAGAAGAAAGTTCATTAGAACAATTACCATGAAAATATTTATAGAAAAGGCACTGGGAAGCTACATTACGGCGGAGGGAACGTGACTGTTGACTAAATACTCATTGTATATTGTGCTTTATAGTTTGTTGCTTCAAATGTGAGAGTAGCGTAAAGTCTATGGGCATAGAAAGTTGTTATACCTGACGTACCTATTCTATTTTTAATAGACTCTCCCACACGTAGTAGTAGTAGTAGTAGTAGCGGTCGCCGGTTGGGCTCAGTGGTGTTGAGCGAGTCAGTCGATGTCGGACATTGAAGTATCAGCCATCACAACTAGATTGCTGCGTCATTAACTCTTATTTCAAGTTCCTAACGTTTTGTACGTCGGACTCTTTTAGGACAGACTTAGTGAAATACAAGCCTCCACTGTGAAAACTACTCTACAACAAAAGTGAATTCAGAGAACCGTGTTCGAGTTCTGTTTTATTCAGTTTCATTCAATTTGCTCAACTGCCCATTGGAAAGTCATGAAATTATCTTTTCTTACTGCCCATCTATGAATTACTTAACCGGGTAGATTGGATTCTGTAGCTTTGGTGGGAGTAGCTAAGCAACAGATACCGCTCCCCTAACTTTGCCAGTTGTCATGAAAGTTAACAGATAAGAAGTAAATGGAATCTGTGGGGAGCCATAATCATCTACGCTCGAAAAGGAGCCGGCATTTAAAAAAAAAAAGAAAAGAAAGAATACACGAAAAGTTTGATTTAACTTTTTTTTTCGCCAGAACAAGACCTAACACCGACTCTTATTAGAGGGATACTGCATAGGGTATGGGTGACGTAAGGGCAGATTATGAGGATATGTAGGATAGATAACCGTTGACCCTCAATTTGAAGAGCTTCTGATTGTGGTGTTCGAAGAAGCTGTTCTACAAATTAACACTTCTCGACTACATGCTGTACGAATGGAATTTTGTCTTTTTTACGAAGGGAAATGTGGATGATTCGACCTTGTGTACGCGGTATTTCGGTCCTATGTCAACGTTGAAAATGGTGGTAGAGAAACAGCTTATTCTTGCTTATTCGTTAGCCAGGGGCTAATGGCTAGTCGAGTGTAGTAGTTATACGAGAGTCATTTCCTAAATGCTTCATCTCTCTCTCTCTGTTCTTCTCTCTTTCTCACACACACATAGATACACACTCGCTCTCTCTCTCGTTCTCACTTTTATGGGAGTGTGCTACAAATTTCTCGGAAAACCATCCCTAAAAGAATAAAAATAAAAATGATGTTTGTTTGATCCAGTTTAAGGAAGTGGGCGGATAGAGAATTTTCCCGCACTCCGTCGTATATGAAATATCATGGCGCTTGTATCAGTGGCATATTTTGTCAACTTAACGGTCAACGCTGCAGAGCACTGGCTGAAATAGATACATAACATTCCTAATAACATTAATGCACTGAGAACTCATACTTGGTTCGTCATTTCCGCTTCCTGTGTCGATAATAGCTTCCTCCATATCAATTACGACTCGTAATACTCTGGGTGAGTTTCAAATCCAATAATTATTAGCATTATCTCATAAATTCTCCCAAAAGCTAAAGAAAGCATTAAGAAATATGAACATTCCGTTAGAAACAATGAAAGGATTTCTTTTGTAGCAACAGACGTTATTCATTTTAAATATTTATTTCTTTCTGAAGTTATAATAGATGTTTAATTTATAAAATTAAACTTAATAATGACATCATCAGAAAATCTTGTTTGATTTCATTCCGAAGAGGAGTGGGATATTTTCAAAAAAGTTTAGAAAGCAACAAAGATTTTTTTTCATGGCTTTTATTGAGAGCAGATGATGGAGCTGCCGGGCGAAAAAAAAAAAAAAATGAAAGTCATTTCAACAGGAATTGAATCAGAGAAAACAAGTCAGCAAGCGAATCCAAGTAAACACTTTTCTTCTGCTACATCACACTCACACGTCCATAGAGATTTATTTAAGAGAGAAATAATTCCATAACACGAAAAAGAACAACTTGCAGACATTTTGTCACAAAAGTTAATAAAAACAATGCCATATTTGTAATAAAATAGTACGCCTACATAATGAACTGCTATTTAATATCAATGCTCATATATGGCAGTGAATGCTGGACGATTTCCTCGCAGTTAAACAGGGGAAGGGTGCTGACAATTGGGAGTAACGAGGATGTTTTAACGAAAATAGAAAAAAAAATAACAAAACAAAAAAACACTTGAAAAGAGGGCACGGAGAACTTAAGACACACAGGGCATATTGAAGCTATTGAAGGCAAGATGAACAGAGGAAACAGTGAGTAACTCATTTAACGAGCTTTTGTAAATGGATGGCTGAAAACGGAGTAGGAGGAATAGTAAAAACAGATATAAAAGATAGGAAGTTGTAGAGAGCCGTGGCTGCCCACGCACTGGATGGAGATAGCATATAGGAAATCTTACAAATAGAAATTTGATAATGTTAAAAAAAACAAACATTAATTCGCATCCCGTCGTTGAGCTCGATGAGACAAACTATCAGTATATCACTAATAGTCATTCTTGATTACCGCCATTTTCTTTTATCATCTTTGTAAATAAAGCCTTGCCCGTTCCATTTATTTTTTGCTATTCCGATTATAAAATTTGCCACTGAATGCGCATGTCATTGATTGATGCAAACAATCAAAATCTGCATAAATAAAAATGTAAAAAAGGAAACAAAATAACGAATCGCTTAAAAGTTAATGCCATTGCATTTTGCATTAATATTACATTCTCCTGTCGCTACCCATTTACTTAATCTCAATTTATGGTAGGAATTTCCATTAAAAAATAATTCTAATTTAAACTGCTAATTAAAATTAATGATCATTTAACGACAAAACGTATTAATAATCATGAACTGTTTTGCGCGAAGGCTTCCTGTACATAGTGAGTACAGGAGTTTAACACACGTAACTGCAGCTCTGGGGTCACGGGGGCTGATAGATGACAGGGGTTCATACTTGATAATTAGTCGTTTTACACCCACATATATTTTCTTTCTTTCTTTCTTTCTTTCTTTTTTTCTTTCTTTCTTTTTTTCTTTCTTTTTTTCTTTCTTAGCTTAGTTGGATCTCTCTTTCACTATTTATCTCCATGTCTGTTTCATCCAGTTTATATTTAAATACATAAATATTTCTGAACAAAACTAGATAGATGAACAGAATAATATGGATAGATATGAACCGATCGACACAAACACGCACACACACACACACATCTACCTATCTTTATATATATATATATACACATATATATAAGATAGAGGTTATAGTTATTCCAACGAGAGGAAAGTGTATATTTTAAAGAGAAGAGAGAAGACCAACGAGGTAGGTTTAAAAAGATACAGAGGTCATAAAAAGATAAGAACCTATACCTCTTTCCTTCCCCCTTTATCTGACCAATTCTAATTGTTTTATTACTTCTTAAACAGAAGAATATTTTCTCCACATGTCGTGGAAAAATTTCGATTGTTGCTACACACAAAGGACAATGTTTAAAGATGGGAAAACATAAGGAAAAAATAATCCCTTTAAATAATATGTGGAAATAACCACTCTTCGCCTGATGAAGGTCGCAAGACCCAAAACTCGAAAAAATATGGAAAATAGTGAGAGAGTGAAAGAAAAGATAGGGAGTAGGTAGGTAGTAGTTAGATAGATAGATAGATACATGGATCTATATATTTATATATCTGTATATGCATTTCTCTCTTTGGCAAATATTAGTCGTCTCTCTAGCTATCACGAAATAATTCTCTAAATGCCATTTTTGTTTGTCCTATTTAATTACGAGTTAATTTGTTGACCTTTCTTTAATATGCTTTTGATATTAAACTGTATTACTTATTACTATATTGTCCAAGTAATGTATAGCGATATTTAGATTACTGCCTAATTAGCATAGGTAAGGCATAAATGTCCAAGCAGTAACGGTAGAGCAACTCTCGGTATACAGCATAAACGACCATCGCTAGACTGAGAAAAATTACGAAGAAAACCACACTTCATAACATAATGTATTTAATAAGATTAATGTATAATATGAAATAGATAATTTTACAAACCTTATTTGCTGCAATTTACAGTCGTTCCTTTCCATAGTATGGTTGGATCAGTTTGACAGAAATGAAGACGAGATAGTCCTAATTTCTTCATTGGTAAGTATTTGAATATATTGTCTTAGCTTAAGCAATACCATTTCTTTTGAGTTTTAATCTATATTTAGATATTTGAATTAAATGTTATCTCAGAGTTTTTTTTTAACCAAAAAAAAATATATATATATATAATTTCGGAACATAAGATGACCAGTCAGTTATGTGCCATGCGTGATACACGCTTAGGCGATCATGTATCTTTCGATACATGTCTGACGAGGCAAATTTTTCTTCCGCAGTAGGTTGCCATTTCTTTCTGCGGTAGACAAGTTGCCATCCAAGGCTATAGAACCAAGTCTGTCCTTCTATTTACCCATACCTTTCTCAACAGTATTTTAGCACGTAGGTGAATGTAATGGATTCGATTGGAATTCGAACTAGGCTCTCCGATTCCTTAATCCGAGCCGCTATCTACCACTCCATCGTGCCCGTTGGTAAAGATGTAAATGGTAAAGATGTAAATGGTGCAGATGTAAATGGTAAAGATGTGAATTTGGTAAAGATGGTAAAGATGTGAATTTCTTTCTTGGGGAGCATTTTCTGTCACTGAGACTATCTTTATGCTAAATAATGCAACTTGTCATACTGCAAAAACAGCAAAACAATTTCTTTAAAGATGAAAATGTCGAGGTTAGATTGTGATCCGCCCGAAGGCAAGTTCTCAGTCCAGTTAAGAATCTCTGAAAGATCATTGGCGATAATGTTAGGCAAAAAAAAGAAAAAAAAAAGAAAAAAAAACCTGACAATAATGAATAATTTTATTAGATGCAACAGAAGTAATCGGAAGAAATTCCATCTGGCAAATGCAATAATATGCTCGAATGTGTAGAGAATAATTAAAAGACGTTGTGGTAATTGCGGTAGGGTAGTCTTGGTGTTTATTTATCGGAAACTTTGGAAATAAAATGAACTGACTCGAGGAAATAAAATAAATAATATATTTTTATTTATTTGATTTAGAGTGTGTCCTTTGATATTCGGTGTAGCAAAATATTTGTTTATAAGGCGGATATTGGTAGCAGTCTGGAAAAATGTCCGTTACGATTTGGTAGTGACTTGTATCAGGGTCAGCCCTTGCTCATAGTAGTAGTCATCTTAGAAATAGGTCAGTGTCAGTCTACTATTTTTCTCGGCCCTAAGACCGTCACACGCTCTAAAATAACCATACATTGACAGATGAAAAAAAAAAATTGTGGAGAAGTGAAAACAGTTAATGGGCTACAAAGTACATTTGATTTTACTAGGGTACCTAGATTAGTAATTTAAAAACGCATAATGAGGAAACAGAGTTTGAGGAATCTGACACTCACAGAACATATTAAAGATAAGAGGTTCAGAGAGAATCAGCGAGTAACCTACTTACAGAGCTTGTATAAATGGATGGTAGAACAGATAGTAAGAAGGATAGAAAGGAGACAAGCAGTTCTATAGAGTTACAAATTATAAGAAGTTAAGGAGAGCCATGATTGCCAATATTCTGAATATTAGAATATACGATCAACAACTTGTGTTTTCCGTAACAGGAGTGAAAAGAGAACACTACAAAGAAGTGATTTTCCCCAAAGTGAATCGCTCTTCAGAATCCTTCGTAGATGTAGCACAGACTTAATTATAAATTATATATAAGCTCATCAATAAGCATATTCTTGCTTACCACGACATTATTCAACGCTTCCTGAATTTCATCGTTCGTTATATCTAGCGATGTCATATACAATGGCTTTTGATTCTCTTAGTCAACTGCTGATATATAAACAATAATTGCCGAAAGAGTGTCAAAAAATTTAATTAAAATGATGAAGCTGTTGCTTTGTAAGGTCCCGAAAGATTTTACTAGGTGTTGGTTGACTTATATACATAAGCGGCCCAATATCTGTAATGCCTTAAGGGACTTTTAACTGCGGGGCACTTCCTGATAAGATGGCAGCAATAAAACACGTATATTAATACACACAAGTCTTGGAGTTATTTCTGCTTAACACTAGGGTGTCTAGATTAGTAATTTAAAAATGCATAATGAGGAAACAGAGTTTGAGGAATCTGACACTCACAGAACATATTAAAGATAAGAGTTGCAGAGAGAATCAGCGTGTAACCTACCTACAGAGCTTTGGGTTTGGCATACGGGCCTTCTTCACAAGTAAAAAGATTATGAGATTTTTAATTGTTTCAGTCTTTCTTATCAAATCGAGAAATGAAAGTTGTACTGAACATTAGCAATTAAGAAATCAGGAGATAAAAATTCACATTGCATTTAGATTTTTGAAGATCAAAGTTGAGTGGAAAGCAAGAAGCCAGAAGAGAGTTCCACAAGCGAGAAGTTCATCTCGCTTGTGGAACTCTTTTCTGGCTTCTTGCATCTAGAAATCTCAGCAGTAACATGATGAGACCTAACCGCCAAACTAATATTCCGTTTAAATTCGTACAATCGGGTTACAAAAGATACGGGCGGCATAAACAATTCAATGAATAATGAATCTACGACAAATAAGGTAAGGAAACAAGATGAACAACCGCATCCACAAATATTCACTTACCCTCTCTTAGGCCCGAATGGTCAGTATTTAACCGAAATCATGACTCATCTCTTAATTCATCTATTAGTGCCTTAATATTCTGAGATATGTTTCTAGTCTCTTGAGACATGACAGCGTTTTACCCACATTTCGATATCGATTCAAATAATCCATGACTACCAGCGAGAGATTTCTTTTGTGAAATATCTAGAAATCGCTAATGTCTAAATAGAGACACCATCATTCAGAGCGACTTTTTTGCGTAGTTACTAGATATTCTTAATGTCTAAATATAACCATGTCATGATTCAGGGCTACCAGCTAGGGATTTCTTTTGTGAAATGTCAGGATATTCTTAATGTCTAAATATAACCATGTCATCATTTAGGGCTACCAGCTAGGAATTTCTTTTTTGAAATATCTAAATATTCTTAATGTCTAAATATAACCATGTATTGTGGGGACCTACCTACAAATGGACTCTTCCACACCTACATAATATGGCTACCAACTCTGAGTAAAGGGAGTTATCAAGCGAGGGTCACCGAGTAGTAGCCAGTGAGTGAGTGAGTGAGTGTGTGAGTCAGGACACCAGTGAGAGAAAGTACTCTCCAGTCCACATTGTACCACATTTGCGAGAATATATTAACCTTATATCCGAGTCCGTGTCATCTTTCTATGGTTCAACACCATAACACCATGCCATTATTCAGGGCTACCAACAAGAGATTTCTTTTGTGAAATACCTAGATATTTTTAATGTCTAATCATCACCATGTCATTATTCAGGGCTACCATCGGGAGATCTCTTTGCGAAATCCCTAGATATTCTTAATGAAAGCTCATATTTGTTCAATTTCGTATCCGAATGTAAACAAAGCAATGTTTAAACTAGCAATGGATTTTTATAATTTATTAGTTCAAAAGATTTCTATCACTTTAAACGTTATTTTTAATGGATACCCATATTTGAATAGGCACCTCTATTTTAAACAGTATATTTATTTTCGTCTACCTGCTTGAATATTCGAAAAATCTTATTGAATAGAAATGTTTCGTGGCTGAATCGGATAAATCAGATCAAATCTAATGCCGGTTTCTCTGGCAAAAAGTTCTAATCCTGCAAAGGGGCGGGGGGTACATCTTCTTTAATAAGTTTTCTTGAATAGTCAGGCTGGCAGACGAAAACAAATATAGTTTAAAATGTTTACCCAAATATAGGTATCCAATAAAAATAACGTTTAAAATTATAAAAACTAATTCCTTGTATGATCAATTTCCGTATTTGTACTAACAGTCAATCTCTGATTCTAAAATAATAGAAAAGACTTTGTTGCGACTAGAATAGAGGCAAGAGCTGATGTGGAAATCATAAATTCTTCAGGGAATGGCCGACAATGTAACCTCAATTCAGTACATCAGCATTCGGGAAATTTTGAATTCGGTTTGTAGCTGTTAGTGAAATTTTGAACGATACCAACAGCTAATACAAGCTTTTTCTATTTGAGACATCACAATCCTTTTCTAATATTCCAAGCAACTGTTTACGATCAGTTATGTTCTTAAACTCGCCAATATCGATGTTCTAATCGAATTTGCTAACTCCAAAAATAACCTAAGCACTTCTCGCTCAATTTGCGCATAATATCGCTCCGTTTTAGATAATGTTCTAGTGGCCAAATAGATTGTTTTCTCACTTTAACCCGGGTGTAATATGCGATAACATAACGCCAAGGCCAACGAGACAAGCATCAACAATTATGATATTCACAGGCGATAAAATATTGGCTCACATTAGCTGCATCTCTGACTTTCCAAGGATGTGCAGGTATTGTAACGATTGGCAGCTCGGAACAAGAAATTGTCGAACAGAGTTCGAATTCCGGTCGAGTTTGTTATATTCACTTTTGCACAAATACCTTTGAGAATGGTATGGAACTATTTCTTCCCCTTGGCTATGGTTTGAACAGTATCGTAGACTAGACTCTCCAGTCTTATGTGACACCAATCTCAGAGAAAGGCAGCCTTAAATTCTAAACCATGTGAAAAGCAACAAGGGAGAACTCCACTATATTTTCGAAGAATGCGTGGTAAATCACAGACAATAAAGAAAAGAAAGTTGTGGAGAGTCATAATCAACTACATCATAAAAGTTTGAAAAGCATTCAAAATTAAGCATTATGAATACGAAGAGATTTTGGATCTGGTTAGAACCAGTAATAAGCAAAAGAAAAACTATGTATCTATGGCAGAAAACTTTGTACTGACACATAAAGCGTGGGTCAAATGACAGCCTCTTAATGGCGTCACTCCACACAGTGAGGAAAGCGGCAGAAAAGTTCAGTTATTGTAGAGCAGCCACCACGCGAAGTTGGTTTCTTTTAGCCTGGACCAAGGGGTCTAGGCTGAGGTTAAATCTGCCTCACATGCAGCTTACAAGCACATGGTGCCGATTCACTTTGGGAACATATTTCCAGCTGGCAGTTCTCAATTTGGGAAAGCCCAAGGCTCGCTATTTCCTGTTCATGGAATATGTCCTCGCCTGGGACATAGATGAATCCGGCCCGTCTAAATCGGGAGTGATTTCCATTGCTTGTCCAGACACTGGGGTATCTCCATATTATATGTTTATATTTTGTTTCTCCTTACACACTGCTTTACCGTGTAGATATATGTGATATATTGTTCTATACGTGGGATATGTTTATATATGTATATATAGTTTTATGTATGCCTTTATTTTCGTCTACCAGCTTGAATATTCGAGAAATCTTATTGAATAAAAATTTTTGGTCAACATAATCTATCTGGTAAGAAAGCATTTTTTGTCATTCCTTCTCCTTTCAGCCATTCCGTTCCGTCCGCCGAATACGGTGGGATCATATCACGCATATTATAATGTCCATAACGTTAGAAGTATAAAAGAGAGAATAAATCTTTCTTTCATAGTTCTCTCCCGTTACAGTGGTGACTACGACGCGATATTATTTACACGACATATGATATTACTATCATCCATTTACTTCACCATAGTTTCTTTGTATGTATCGATGACATCTTCTCTAATTGATCTTCATTCGAAAACAGAAAGAAAGGAAAAAAATAAACAAACATGGCTCCTAGTCTCTGAAGAGCGTGGACATTGAAGTCAACACTTAATGGCGAAAGTATGTTTCATACATATACCCAATCGTCAGGCAATGTGCATTGTGTTTTTGCTTGATATTTATATATACAAGTACGGGATGCATTTTTATTATTGATTATTTTATTGCTGGTTGATATTATTAAGTTTACTTGTGTTCATCCATGCGTTTGTGGATTGTTCATTTGTTTATTATTTACTTAATATATTAACTTATTTATTGGTTTCGATTAATTTATTTGGCTTATTTTTCTTTCTTTATTTTATGTATTTATTTTTGTCTATTTTTATTCGTTTTTTTACAACGTTCATCAAAAATTGAAAACTAAAAGATTTAACAAACAACACTATATATAGGCAAAAAATCCCACCCAATTGATTCTAGAATAATTCGAACTATAACCGTCATAGATTACCCTCAACTAAAATAGCCGTTAGAACACTACAACAGACTACCCACACTGACCTGTATATATAAATAGTCGAGGAAAAACACAATGCTTATACGCAGACGATTGCGTATAAGCATTAAATAGACTGTCGCCGCTGGATGTTGACTACAATGAACACTTTAAAAAGGGTGTTCCAATAACTTGGACCGATTTTAAATGTGAATTAAGTTTAAGCGTCTAATGATTTATTCTTTTTCTTTCAGATTTAACAACTTAAATCTTTGGCAATTTCAACCATGGAAAGATTAACACTCAAACAACGTGTTAAAGTTTCAAGAGTGCAATTGGAAAAATTGTTCGTAAATTCAAACAAACTGGGTCATTGACAGATGTGAAAACACTATTGCATGCTCGTCTACGCCGTTCAGCTGAAAACATTGGTGCAGTGTACGAGAATATGACTGAAAATCCAGACACCTCTATTCGTCATCGCGCGCAGGAATTGAACCTCTACACAACAACGTTACATCGTTACCAATTGCTCTCTCTCTGATGGTCGATTAATGTATTTAATGTGTATGTGGAACTGAAATCCGATTTCAGTTCCACATACACATGCAGAAAAAAAAGAAGAAAAATACTGGATTTTAAAATTAAATACATATAAACTAGGGTTAAATAAAGACTTGGATATTTTAAATCTTTATAAATATTGCAATAGTTAAGCATTTTTTTAAATATAGTTAAAATAATTTTTTTATTTTTTTAAACAACATCTAAAATATTATTAGTTAGATTTCCTTTAAGAATAATCGAACAGAGTGGCGTTCCATATCACGTGACGTCCGCATCTCGCGACGGACGCTACTTGTAAACAAACAGTTATTTCTGAAGAAAGATTGAGGTCAATCTGAAATATCAAATATATATATATATATATAAATAAATAAATACTTTCATTAAAAAACGTTATTATTTTTTTAATTTGCAACTTTTTCTATACATACATATTAAGAAAGTATACGTGGCTTCTCATTATGATATATATATATATATATATATATATATATATATATATATACCACTTTCACTATTCTAGCGTCGATCTGTAGCGCAAAAATACGGTGTTTATTTTTTTTCTTTGATTTTTTACTTTTTCTTACCCTCTAATTTTTTTCGTCTAACAAGACTTTTTTTTAGCTTATTTTATAATAATAATATTAAACGATAGCTCAATGTTACTTCCTTGAGACAAAGTGATTGCTTGTAAACTATCGAACCGAATAACTACCACACACGGAAATATGTACCATAAAAGTTCCTATCATATATCATGAATTTTTTTTTCAAATATCTGTCTACTAACACTCTATATTTTGAATTTATACCCCAATATTATATTAAATTTACAATAAACTTAAACTTTGATTCTGCATATAATAGGCCCTTCCTTCCTATAAGACTCAGAATTTTTACAAAACAACCGTATTACGTATTTCATTTATCATTTGTGCCTGATGAATTGGGTAATCATGAAACTCTGCGTGGTACTACAGACGTAGGTATATGTGTATTTATTATTTGTGTATTTAGGCAGCAAATTCACTTTTAGGCATGTCTGATTAAATAAATTACAGACATTATGTTTGCTACTTTTTAACAAAATCCGTTCATACTCATGAATAACGTTAAAGGATGAGAGAAATGTACTATAGCTGTTTAAATTTCTTTTATTTCTATTTCCCAAGTACTTTCGATCTCCTTCCAAGATCATCTTCAGCGGTGCAAGTAGTACAAAACTATATGTTGTTCATTAGTACAAGAATTTATACAAATTTGTGCGTTGTTATCCATTAACGTAATTTTTTTTCAATTGCTTTTAAATGCAAAACGGTTGACAATGTGCTGAGCGTTCATTACAACGTGAAAAATTATCCATTATGAAATGTTTTTCATGTTATAATGCCATGGTCATGCGCGCATTAGAGCGTGAAAAAAGACTGTTCCTTTACAGGCATTTCAGAACATTACTGCAGTATTCATAATTGATTCTGTTCAGTTGCGGCTTTAATTTTTAAAAAAATATAAATTGCTTCTACCATCTGCAGTCTGAATATGTATTATTATGTGTATTCACTAAATATATATATGTAGGAAAAATAAGTTGAAAATGCAACTGGAGTCTTTAAGAATATTTATTTACTAACTTTACCGATTTCACAGTTCTATGATTTTGAAAAGTGAAATTGATATGTAGATACGTATTTTCATTATTTTTATTTTATAAAGGATTTCTCCGCAAGTAAGGTGGGAGTACCACTAGCACGCAAAGGGTTACAGAGAGCGGAATTAAGAGTAAATAGGGATGATTCAGGAGATGATAAAGAAATGGACGGCGATATAGGTCAAGGCATTGGAAGATGTCATTACATTTACATTTTTGAAGATTATAGTTATCAGGGAAGCAAGTAAGAGGAAGGGAGTTCCACTGTCGGGAAGTGCGAGAGTAGAAGCTGTTGGAGTAGAAGAGGCAGTTACATTTAACTGCTTCGACAGTAAGAGAGTTGGACCGAAATGCCAACCTAGTA
The DNA here is from genome assembly GCA_903632075.3 of Acanthosepion pharaonis. NCBI lineage: Eukaryota > Metazoa > Mollusca > Cephalopoda > Sepiida > Sepiidae > Acanthosepion > Acanthosepion pharaonis. The sequence goes on along the minus strand of CAHIKZ030002124.1, from coordinate 20,521 downwards.
GCAAGGTTACATTCATGTATTTGGAGCACCAGTGAAAATAGCTCGTCAGAGCATTTGCCATGAAAATATTTGTAGAAGAGACAGAGGGAAGCCACACCATGTCTTTAAGAAAGTCGAGATGCCAGTTCAAGACCTGTCACATTGCATATCCGTCGATTTTGTCGAGAACCTCGAGATAAATAGCTGGAGCACCAGACCATATATGGCAACGGTAATCAATGCAAAGACGAATGGGAGATTTATAGATTTGAAGGATAGATTCAGACGAGAAAAACCTTCCGGCGCGACATAGAGAACGAACTTTCCTTGCAGTAGATGCAGCTATTGATTCAATGTAGTTGTTCCACCTCAGGTCAGCTTACGGCCAAATCACGCTGAAAACACCGGTTCTCGTTCGATCACCGAAGTTAAGCATCGTAGAGCCAGGTCAGTACTTAGATGGGGGACCGCTTGGGAACACCTGGTACTGTAAGCACCCAAAGTCCAAAGTTCAACCTCACAGTCGGTGGGGGGGTGTAAACGGTAGTGTCAGAGCTATGCCGCCCGGAACTTCGTTCATGGTAGGGCCACCCAAGGCGGACAGGTCTGACACACGCCGGCTAACAAGGGCTCTGGTGAAAATCCAAGGAGCGTCTGCATCGGCAACCGGCGGCTTCTGGTCGTTCCTGTCTCTGCGTCTGTGGGAACCCCGCGGCAAGCAAGAACGTTATCCGAGTAGGCCTGGGTACCCTACTTCTGTAATTTATCCGAAGAATCTTCTTCTCACAACAGGAAGAAGCCGGCTCAATCCGCCCAGGGTGAATGCCGCATCAGTACAGTACAGTGGAGAACATGAGACTAAGAAGGCGCAGTGAAGCACACTCGTGAAGTTGAGCATCAGCCAGGCTGATAGGAGGCAGGGATATTTCTTTATGGTGGGTACATGAGAGCAGTTTCGTTTTGGAGGCATTAAAATTTACAATCAATTTCCTACCCCAGGAAACCACAGATAAGAAGTCCTTTTCGAGACCAATGGTCAGGTTAACCTTGTAAATAATACGGGTTTACTATTGAGACAGGAGTAAATAGTAGTGTCATCTGAGTAGATGCCTACTTGAGAACTGATGACATTAGGAAAATCTTTGATGAAGATCAGAAACAGTGTAGGACTCATGATAGAGCCTTGGGGAACACCAGCGTTTGTATGAAAGGGACTGGAGAAGAACCCGTTTAGGACGACCTTCATTTCACGGTTTGACAGGAATGATTGGATTAAATCAAATAATCGTCTTGTAATACCGCATTCCAAAAGCTTAAGTAGAAGACTGGCATGTCAAACGCTATCAAAGGCTTTCGATATATCTAGAGCCACAGCTCGAGTTTCGGCGTCATTATGAAGAGCTTGCTATACATATTCAGTTATGGCCGTAAGCACGTCAATGGTAGACCGAGCAAAACGGAAAACTAATTGTTTGTCAGAGAGTAGATCATGTGAGGTAAGGTGCTTAACCATTTTGGAATTGATTAAAGCCTCAAAGACTTTGTCAAAGAGTGATAGGAGATTGATAGGACGATAGTTAGATGGGTTTTGAAAAACAGGGGGTGCCAACAGGCTGGAAAGCAAGAGACAGAATTAGGGTTATGACATGAAAGGTAGAATTACTCTAAATAAATAAATATTTTGAAAGAGTCCAGTTGCATTTTTGCTTTTTCCTATATTTTTACCCGTGTGGAATATATAAAAACCTTACTTTCTGACTGGTATATATATATATATATATATATATATATATATATATATATATATGTGTGTGTGTGTGTGTGTGTGTGTGTGTGTGTAAAAATATATGTATATATATATATCTATCTAATTATTTATATATTATATGCGCGGTACTTATTAGAAAGCGCTCAATATCAGAGATAGAGGTAACATATTTGTCATATCGTCAGACGATCGCAAAAGCGTGAAACCCAGGGTCACAAACTCAAGTCAATCCAAACAAATATGTATATATATATATATATATATATATATATATATATATATATATAATTATAAATAGTTAAAATTAGAGAGCCAGACAAATCTACCAAAGGTCTAGCTAAGCGGATCGTCACGGAAGGCTGGATCACTCAATGAGAAGCGAACACTCTATTTAGTCGTAATTGATCTAGCGAGACAAGCTATATATATATATATATATATATATATATATTTACGAAAAACTTGGTAATCCGTATGGGTAGTCCCAAGGAGGATGAAATCCTGAGAGTTCAATGTAAATTCAGAGCTAATAATTTAAAGAAAAACAGACAAATTTAAGTCCTTAAAAGTGGTCTATATATATATATATATATATATATATATATATATATATATATATATATATATATATATATAAGACAAAATTAGACTCGATATAGCGTGCTACTCACTTCCGCAGCGATTCTCATCCAAGTATTCAGATAACCTCGGAACAGTGCCCCAAGAGCCACAACTGCTATTTGACCCTTAGCCGCTGTATCGCAGAGCATTACCTGGGTCTAGCAAGGTAAACAAGTAATTAATTTTAGGAATTTAGGCCTATAGTAAGATTTAGGCTTATATATATATATATATATGCGAATGAAAATAAAAAATCCTATATTTTCTGAACTTTGCTATGTCGGGGGCGATAAATTTGATTTGCAAGCATCTTTCCATATGAAGTTGGAGACAAGGAGACGTTTAACAAACAATCAACGCATCTCTCTCTCTCCCCCTCTCTCTCTCTCTTTGTCTCTTGCGCACGCGCAGGTGGAGAGGTGGAGAGCGTCAAATAGATGACCAATTAAGTAGATCGACAAATTCAGCGTCATCCAGGTAGGAATTCATTTCCGTCTACAAATACAAAAAAAAAAAAAGGCCACTGCAATATTCGCACCTGATTTACTATAGCAGGGTCGCCTTTCTTCACGTGACTCGGCTTCGACTATTGCAACGAGACTTTCATATCCAAAGGAAGTCGTAATTCATTAGATCAGAAATGGACTTGACAGATGTGATTGGGACGTTGTATCTGAAGGAGCAGATGTTGAATAATTTTAATGAAGGATTTATTTTGACATCTGACAAAACCAATAGATAGATGAGAACAGATAGATAGATAGATAGATAGATAGATAGATAGATAGAAATAAAGAGATCGTGATAAATGATTTGATATAAACAGGTTGTATTAGGTCGATGGGAAGAGATCATAATATATAGATAGATATAGACAGATATGAACAGACTGAGATAGATAGATAGATAGATAGATAGATATCTGCTGATTGTGATAGATATAAAACAAACACGACTGATATATATGAACAGACCATGACAGATTAATATGAATAGGACATAACAGATTGATATGAATGCATCATAATATAAATATATAGATAGATATGAACAGAACCAGATAGATAGATAGATAGATAGATAGATGTGAATAGATTATTATGATTAAAATGTAAGTGATAGATATGAATACGTCATAATACATAGATAGATAGATAGATAGATAGAAAGGAACAGACATATTTTGACTTTTCCGTAGATAGATAGATAGATAGATAGATAGATATTTCTAACAATATAGAATTCGCTCTTTTTCAACATTCATCTGTAAGCATTTTTGTGTTTGGTGGTTTTTAAGCTCATCAAGTCAAGTGGCTTAAGCATTTTAATGTGACTGACGTTGCTGTTATTCTGACTTTGAATATTTCCGTGTCTTCGTCTCTTAGTCAAAAAGTGAATTTCGCAACTCGTTTCTCTAATAATTCTGCTCAACCTCTGTCGGTGTACCAGCGCACTTCCGATCACAACAGACGTCTATTTGTGTCTGATCGTAATAATTATAACCGTGTCTTTAAAGAAGCTAAGTCTTTGTTTGGTGATAGACTCGGGCACCATATAACGGTTTTATTTCTTCTGACTACTGGCGTCTGTGTAATAGTGTCTAATATGGCTTTCACTTCTGCTGATGTATGTCGTCTATTCCTCTTCTCTTCACTCAGTTTGAGGTGTTAACATCTGCTGATAAGGCAGAATGTTTTGCTCATAAATTCTCTTCAAATTCTACTCTTGACTCATCTGGGAGTATCTTTGCCAGACTTTCCACTTAGAAATGTGTGTCTATTGAATAATATGCATATAACTGTCCATGGTTTCTGCTATCATCTCTAAACTGGATCCTCCTCAAAGCATGTGGATTTGATGATATCTCTACAATAGTCCTTAAGGAATGTGCTTCTGAACTGGTTCTTGTTCTCTATAAACTCTACAATAAATGCCTTACTGCTTCTTGCTTCCCTGTTTGTTGGAAAACCTCTTCTGTAGTTCTAGTCCTTAAAAACTCAGATGAACTGTTTCATCCTTCTAACTATTCTAGCCTATTAGTCTTCTACTTCTTTTTGACAAAGTATTGGAGAGGTTCTAACCAACTCTGAATTGGTTAAGTATCTCACCCAGAAGGGTCTTCTTTCAGATAAGCAATATGGCTTTCACTTCTGCTGATGTATTAACAATTCTATCAAGCATTAAGTAAGAATGGTGAAGCTTGGGCTGTTGGTTTGGATAGCTCGAAGGTATTTAACAGGATTTGGCATGCTGGTCTTGAACGGTTATGGTATTTTGAGGACAAATTTTTGAATTGATTCAATCTTTATCAAATCACAAAATTAAAGTTGTCTTGAATGACCACTCATCTAGATCTTATTGCATTAATGCAGGTGTTCCTTGGGCCTATGTTGTTCCTAATTTTCATCTACAACCTGCCTGATGTTATCTGTTCTCAACCTAGTATCTATGTTGACGATAATTATTTACTTCAGTCTTAATAGTAAACCTGATCAGTTTGATGAGGTCAAATTGGCAGCTGATTTAAAAAATGACCTATAATTTGTTGTTAACTGAGTCAAGAAATGGCTTATTTTTAACACTTTGAAAACGCTCTCTTAATAGTTTTAAAGAATCCTTTTTAACTTCCATCAGCATGGTTGATACTACCATCCAGAATAAGCAACACAATTTACAGGGTTTACTTTCAGATAAGCAATATAACTTTCGCTTTTCAAGGTCAACTGTTGAGTAACAATTATTGTTGAAAGAGCCTATCAAGCTTAAGTAAGAATGGTGAAGCTTGGGCTGTTGCTTTAGATATCTCGAAGGCATTTGACAGGATTTGACATCCTGGTCTTCTTCCTAAATTGAAAGGTTATGGTATTTCTGGGCGAATTTTTGAACTGATTCAATCTTACTTATTAAATAGCGAAATGAAAATGGTCACTCTTCTAGATCTTTTTCCATTAATAAAGTTATCCTCCAGGAATTTAATTCGTTCCAAATTTTCATCAACGAACTTCCTGATAGAGGTCAGTTCTGAATCTATATTGATGACACAAGTATTTACTCCTGTATTAAGAGTATGTCTGATCGGTTGAGGAGGCACGATGGAGTAATGGATAGCGGCTCGGATTGAGGAATCGGAGAACCGAGTTCGAATTTCAGTTGAATCTAGTACATTCACTTACATGCTAATACCCTTGGGAAAGGTATGAATATGGATAAATAGCAGGAGGGACCGGGTTCTCTAGCCTTGAATGGAAACTGGTCTACCGCAGAAAGAAATGGCAACCTACTGTGGGAAAAAATCTTCCTCTTCAGTTATATATCGAAAGATACATGATCGCCTAAGCGTGTATCACGCATGGCACATAATTGATTGACAGATCGGTTCGATAAGGTCAATTTGGCAGCTGATATAAAAAAATGAGCTGAAATTTATTGCTAACTAGGGCAAGTAGGAAATACTTGTTAATTCTAAGGCCTCTTTTTAATCGCCTGAGAGAACCCTTTTCGCTTTCCATTAGCATGGCTGATGCTAACCCCCAGAAGAGTAGCTCATTGCTCCTTCTCGACCTAAGGTTTTTCCGCTGACATTAAGTGGAAAGATTATATTGAATCAATTGCTAGATCTATTGTTGGGATTCCCCTATCCCAGCCGCTATCCATTATTCCATTGTGCCTCCTGAACCGATCAGGCATAATGCAGGAGTAAATAGTTATGCCATCAGCATAGATTCATAGATTCAGAACGGAACCCATCAGGAAATTGGTGTTGTACTACACAATCTTTCTCACCAGAATTTATCTTCCATATTTATAAGTCTATCCTTCGTCCATGTTTAGAATATTATTATCACATCCGGTCTGGTTCTTCGGTTATGTATTTGGAAATTCTTGATAAAATTCAAAGAATCTGTAATGTCATTGATCCTGATCTGGAATTTCTGCTTCGTTCACTTTCCCATCGCCGTAACATAGCTTCCCTCTGCCTTTTTTGTGATTCCTTGCAAATCCTTGCGAATCATCGTCGCCATTTTTATGATACCTTGCGAATTCTCGTCGCCACTTTTGTGGTGTTGTACGGCTTTGCTTGTCACTTTTGCCATGTCAAGCAGAAGCTCGTTATCACTTTCAAAAATGCTCGTTATTTTCGAGACTTTGTAGACGCCGGTATTAGTAGCAATGCTTTTCAATAATATCCACACTAGTTATACTGGTTCAAGTCGTAATTGCCAAATAGTATAATGATCAGAAGAGAACCGTACTCCGTATAGTAGTAGAGAGAGTGGACGTATAGCAATAATGGATAGACAAAAAAAGCGAACAGTGAACCGTATAGTCACATGTTACTTCCTATTTATTCACGTCCATTATGAAAACGTGATCTACTTAATAATGGAATCGTCCGGGTTACTAACCATCTAGTTTCAAACTATAGTCTGGCAACGACACTTACTCTTAGACATTACTTTTCTATAAATACTTTCATGGTAATTTTTCTGACGAACTTTTTTCTATGGTACGTAGACTTTATGAATTTAAGCGCAGTACTAAATTGGCAGCCAGGTCTCATCATGTTACAGCTGAAATGGCTAGATGCACCGTAAAATATTTGCTAATAGTTTCTTCTCTCGCACTTCTCGCTTGTGGAACTCGCTTATGGTTTCTTGCTCCTCAGTCAACTTTGACCTTCAAAAATTTAAATGCACTTGATTACCTGATGTCTTTTTAAATTCTGTTCTTTTATTTTTCTTTCTCCTTAAAGAAGTTTTTTTTCATATTCTCTCAAAAGCAGTAACACCTTTTGGCTTCGCTGTTTTATTGCTTTTGATTTGGACGGAATGACTAAAAAAATGAACAGATCTGTCAAATTTATACGATGATTGATATAGAGATTCTCCAAGCGGAGCTTAGATGTGGCATGGGGCGAAACTATGAGGCACCCTGTGAGGATCGAACTCACTACTTAGTCGTAATTGTTCTAGCAAGCTTGCTAACCATTACAGCGCCTCGATGTGCCCAACCGTGATCGATATAGCAATTTTCCAAGCGTAGTTTAGATGTGGCACAAGGCCGAAAGTATTGTGTACCCAGTGAGGATCGAACTCACTACTCAGTCGTAATTGTTTTAGAAAGACAAGCTTGGTAACAATTACAGCGCCTCGAGGTGCCAAAAGTGATCGATATATATATATATATATATATATATATATATATATATATATATATATATATATATATATATATATATATATATATATATTAAAAATTCTAACACGCAGTGATACTCTTGATTATGATAATATTTATAAATGTAGCTATTTAGATTAATTCAGTGTTAAATAGGGAGACATTGATGCATATACTTTTCTGTTTCGCAATTTACAGTTAAGAACAAGAAAGTGCCATCATTAGAATCTTTAAAAGTATTTTTAAAATTATACCCTTTTTATTTGGCTTCTATCAAATTGAAGACTTCTTTTGTCGAGTTAATATAGGAAATCGTAAATAACCTAGAAAATCTTAAATAAACAAACTTCAACATTTGCATTTAATGTTTCATCACTTGAGGCCAATCTGATACTCACGCAGACGCGATTGTCAGCTTAGAATTTCAACTTCGTTGAAAGATATTTAGCCAAATGGAAAGAAAATTGAGGCCGCCAATAGAAAAGAGCAGTTCAAGCTGATGGTATTCTTACCATTTAATAAAGGAAATGAATTGTTAATGCAAGCAGCTTTTAAATAAAGTGATATAGCCTCTTTTCAGTAACGTTATAAAATATCTCTAGCTATAGCTGTCTTCGATGCATTGTCTTTATACTCCCAATCATCAACACACCCTCAAACATGCGCGCGCACACATATGTATATATGTGTGTGCATTGGTATCGCTGTGTCTGTGGTTCACGAAAGATGTGATATACAATATACACAAAGTGAAGCAGAAATATCTCCCACAATTTAAACTGTGACACATGTGGTGCTAGTAAATTTAGGCAAGTGGCAGTGGTATATTCATGTGGCTAATGCCTTTCCCTTACGTAGAAGATTATTTCTACCGCATCCTGTATATATGTATTTTCATAAAAGGGTTTTTTTATTCAACATTTCCTATTACTATAAATGTTATTTTATCGTGGCTACACGAGTTTCAGTTGTTATTTTTTTCTATTTAATAAAACTAAATAATTTTATTAAATAGAAAAAAATGAATAACAACCGGCCTAGATTGAGAAGGCTTATATAAAGAACAATCTGCCTTCGACAGGAATCGAAACTGCATCCGTTTTTTCCGGGTTTATGGCCAAAATGCTAGGGCCGCGTTCCAGTTTTAAGAGGTAAAAATGAATTCAGGCTCGATTCCTGTCGAAGGTAAAAAAAATTTCTTTAATTGGATATCTCAATTTCACTGTTTACTAAAATAAACAAAAAATGTAGATTACAACTCAAACACACGTAAATGCTAAACATTTCTAGCAATATATATATATATATATATGAAGAAATATAGTCTTAAGGTGTGCTATATTTATGGGATAAAGTGCTCGATATCAGCTTGGATTGAGGAGCCGAGTTCGAATTCCACTCGAATCCATTAGATTCACTTACATGCTAATATCCTTGGGAAAGGTATGAATCCTCTTCTTCTCCCTCCAGCTATGGGTAAGTAGCAGGACTGGGTTCTATAGCCTTGGATGGCAACTGGACTAGGAGAAGGACAACTCTGGATTCAAAACCCGCGGAGGGTCATTTGAGGAGTTTGTGGCCCGTAGTGCACCAGGTCTCTGTATTCGAGCCTTCAAAAAGTGTGGATGGTCCTGCACGAAACCTTGACCACTATAATCAATTCTCAAGTGCTGTTGTCGGGCTGTTGGTTTCTTGGGAACTGATTTGCTTGATCCTCAAAGTCGAATTCGACGGGAGAGGATATATATATATATATATATATAATTATTTATTTAAAAAATTTATAACATAAACCTGTTAGAAAATCACTACAGAAATAGACATTTTGTTTCAACACTCCCGGTGTCTTTTCAAGTGATGATGTTGAATGCAAAACAAATGGTTTTAAAAGTTTCAAATTAGTTAACGATCTTTCACAAGGGGAAAACGTTGTTCCAAAAGCTAGAATGACCAATCAAAATACAAGTATTAGAAAATTCAAAAAGCCTGACAACGAAGTCATGTTATAATAGCTATTCAGATCTTTAAAATACGGGTAATATTAAAAAAAAAGAATTTATTCTAACCAATAATTATTAAATTATATGATAGAATTTGATATTAAAATTAAAAACTGCCAATATTAAAATCCAAATTTAATCACTATTATGTTTAAAATTATAAAATTACTGATGAGAAAAGGGGAAATACATATGTCATTCAATTTATTTCTTCGTTGAAATTACGTTAGAATAGACGTTACTCCATCCGGTCCACTGACAATATATATGTATACATTTTAATCCCAAGTGTGCAAATGGGGCCGTAAACTCACGCGTAAACCAACACAAACACAATCAGACTATAATACCAGACATATTTAGATATATATACACACAAAAAAAAGTGACGAAACAGTGAACATTTCCACGGCCCTTTATGAAAAAAAAAAAAAAAAAAGAAGAAAAGGGGAAACAAACACATACATACATACACAATTAAAAGTGAATGCACTTTCCATACACATAGACACCGATAAATACATGTACACACATCCACCGACATTGACCTAGACAATTAGATATCACAATCAATAAATATTTAAGACTGAAAGTGTCATTAAATAAATGCTAGCCACTTATTAAAATATAACTTAAGCGAGCAAATATACAAATATAAAAATGGTTAAAAATAATATTATTTGATATATTAAAAAACGAAAATTCCAAATCCACAAATATCAATAAAAACATATATTTTAATCATATAAGTTGATAATAGTTTTATTATATATTAGGTGAAGAAAAATAAGCTAAAAAGAAATACCTCCAGAAATAAGTGTATAGTCATACGTACATACACATATATACATATATACACGTGGCATCAAACACAAAACAACACACATAGACATATATATATATATATATATATATATATATATATATATATATATATATATATATATACACATAAATACACACACACACACATATATATATATATATACATAGAAATACATACATATTATATTAATTATTATATTATAGTATTTGTTGGTTATTGGAATTAATTCCGTATACACCAATTATATACTTGGATATATATATATATATATATATATATATATATATATCTGTGAATATAGATAATATCCAACGTCGATAGCACGACTCAGGAGTTTCATGTAGTTGCTGCAATCTTCAGGTGCAAATACAATCTGTTTAGTCAGATTGCATTTGCACCTGAAGATTGCAGCAACCTGAATTTTATGGACGTTGGATTTTATCTATATTCTCTAATATATACATATATTTATGTCTCATAACAGAGAGCACTGTAATTTTAACACCTGTGAAAAATATATTTATACGTGCGTACAAAGTTTCGTGCGTGTCGGCATATGTTTTATCCCCCCCCTATATATATATATATATATATATATATATATATAGGGTGTGGGTATGTGGCCGAGTCGTTAAAATGTTCGCTTTCTGAACGCAAGTCACGGTTTCGGAAAGGAACCACATTCAATGCTGGAAAGATAGTAATCGGCCTAGAAAGTGATATATTCTCCGATGCGTTTGCGGGCGAAACCCAAGACCAAACTAGTGAAGGATTGGGTGCAGTGTTACAATTTAAAACTTTCGCACCCCTTTGGATTTCGTGGAACTACTCGCTGCACATTGCTCAAATAAATATATTGTCATACCTGCATTGGGAAGGTGACCTGTTGTTCCAGCAGTATAATGCCCGCCCACATGCTACCAGTGCTATTCAACATATTCGGCAAGGTGTTCAACTGTGGCAGCTTTTACTGCAATTTGTCATAAGTTGTAAAAGACGTGGAATAATTTATCGGGGGCGGGTACACGCCACCTATACGAACATCTTACTATATTTTAATAGAATTTTGAAGAGTTCATTAAAAGAAAATGAAGCCAATGGATGACTTAATTACATTGTTGCACAACACATCTATCTATCTATCTATCTATCTATCTATCTATCTATGTGTTCCTTATCTATCTATCTATCTATCTATCTATCTATCTATCTATCCCAATGTGTTCCTTATCTATCTATCTATCTATCTATCCCAATGTGTTCCTTATCTATCTATCTATCTATCTATCTATGTGTCTTTCTTTCTCAATTTCTTTTTTCTGCCTTTCTTTCTATGAGTTAAAATCATTTGATTTTTTTTTCGGAATCTTCCAATCCAACAAAAACCAAAAGTAAAAAATCGCTGACAGGCATTCTGAGATATGAAAATTTACTAAATTCAACTTTAGAAAAAAGATTTATATGCGAAAAATCTCTACAGTTATGGTGGAAAGAGAGAAGAGGTGAGAACTGAACCTTCCTTTGCCAGCTTTGATGACAAAGTTAGTTAAAGCGTTTCCTATTAAAAAGATAATCTCCAGAGATCGGCCATGCGAGTTACATTTGAAGTTTTTTGTTTATTCCTCATATCTGCAGTTTGATTTTAACGCATGAAGAATGAATGGAATAGAAACAAAAGAGAGGTAAATTACACCAAAAGAAAGTCAGGGAATATTTACATATGATTATTTTGGCCAATATTTTTGGCATCTTAGGTGAGACTGTTTCTGGGGTTAAATTAGAGCCGCTGAATTCGAGGAAAATATTAGGTTTTTCCAATTGGCACTAGTTTTTAAGATAGTACTGAAATGCGTTTTACGTGTCTGCGGATCTGTACACAATGATACTAATTGGATTATTACATGGATATTCCAACAAACCCACATTTATTATGCTATTTAGGCTAGTAACTGCTAATCAATCTCTATCTATAAAAGGCAGGATGTGTGTGTAACGAATGCACGGCCGCAATTTTTGACGGATTTGCACCAAAAATTTACATGCACATGCTCCAAGTTAGCGGGAAGGCCAAGACCGACTTTGCATTTCCCAACTCTCATCGATAGTGGAAATAATCGATTTTTTCATGTTTCTATGATAGTTTTCATGTAGTTTGCGGCCATTTTCTACTGACCAGAGTGAGAGCCTATAGCTGGCTGCCACGAATAGGCAGGAAGATTCTATTGGCCAGCGTGAGAGCCAACAGATGACTGACAACGAATGTTAACTAGCATGCTAGCATGCAAAAAAATTCGATAGCTGTATTCGTCACAAGTGGGAAAAATTTAAATCTGCATGGCACTTTACTCCAATTGGCTCATTCGCTTGCTTAAACTCAACATTGATTCTGATTCCGCAGAACTGGGTTGAGTGTGAAAAAGTATTTGTTGTTAACATTCTTTTTTCATTCGGTTTTTCTAGTTACGAGTCGTTTTTTTTTAAAGCTGATCGTTTTCTGTTCATTTTGCTTAGTTCTTTTTTCGTAACAGATTTAATGTTTAGTATAGAGCTTAGAAAAAATTCGCAGTGTGAGATAGGAAAGAAGTAAAGATCGTTTTGCGTTCATTTTGTTTAGTTCTTTTTTCGTAACAGATTAACATGTTCACCATACAGAAGTAGCAATCGTCATAATGATTTTCGAGCCCTCACGGTATCATTGGCACACCAGATTTTATTGACTTGACTTTACCTTCGATCCACAAGCGAAAGGTTTCAGTACAATTCTTATAACCTTCATGAGGAGCCCATGGCTTATCTCGATCCCCAATCGTCATACCAAAGTAAGCTTGTTATTCGCTTCTAGTGAAATTTCGAACGTTGATATGATACTCTTTTAAAGTATATTCACCACCTATGTAGCAGAAAACGCCAGGATTATTGTGTAAATGTTTAAGCTTAGAATTCATGATTAAAGTTTTGTATACTTGGAATATAGAGACAGAAGATCGCCAGCAGAGACAGATAAAAAAAAACCCTGTCTAAAAGTCTTGTAGAAGAAGATTGGCTGGACCTATCTTGTCTCTATATTGTCATTCGTATCTGTAACAAGAACAATTGTGTTAAGAGTTTCTCCTTAGTATCTAAAGAATTATACAATTTTAACGAATGTAAACAGCTATATCCCAAGCGGATAGGATAAACAAAATATATAAAATAAAAGGACAGTTTTATTTAAAAAAAAGAAGCAATATTTATTTTTTGTCTCAACAATACAGTTGAAATTAAATTCGAACGTTCTGTCGTTTAAATGAATTTCATTTTTTCGGCAATATAGATTTTGTTTTCGCGAAATAAAATTATTCATTTTGATCACACCGGATAATTGGTAACATATGTCAAAATAGAAGTTTCCTTCCCAAATGAATATATATATATATATATATATATATATATATATATATAGTTATTTATGTCTGATTCAAGGACACATTTTATTGAGTATTATGATGGGAAATCTGTTTGGGTTAAAGAATGGTTTATTGATACAGAATGTTTAAGCTGGACCCAAATTCCAGGCGACTAACCAGCAGCCCGAGAGTCCGAACTGAGTGCAAGGGGTCTGAACGATGTAGAATGCTTGCACTGATAGAATTACATTTTGTTTTTATATAAGACGAAAAATGCATGACGATAGATGACTGCAAGAATTTGATATCTCACCCCAAACTGATTTCTTAGCCAGACAAGCCAGTGTGCGGCGATTAGATTTTGACCAAACGGTTGACATGCCATCTCTTTCCCTCGATCTCCCTTCCTTCTATAAAGGATGATACGATTACAGAGACGGTAATCGATTCATATAAAAATAAAACGAGTGTAAAAAAAATAAAATTGTCCCTCGTTGATGTAGCGTTGGGTTTGATAAATTGAAGCCTGAAAGGCAGCTTTTATGAAACGTTATATATTAAATGCTACTTATATCTCAAAGGACAGTTTGAATACTTTTATAAATAGTATAAATAAAGAGTTTTAGCATTTTCTATAAGAAATGTTAAGACTCTGTTAACAACAGACCTCGAAGGTCAGAAACAAAGTCGTGCCAATGGCCAAGATTACAAATTTTATATACAGATTACATACATTTAAATATAATTGAATATTGGCGTTGCTGGATTGTAAACGTAATTGCACAATGTTCAATTTTAAGAATATTTATATTCATGAGAAATAAAAGTATGAAAGATCATATATATATATATATATATATATATATATATATATATATATATATATATGTGTGTGTGTATATATATATGTGTATATATATATATATGTGTGTGTGTGTGTGTGTGTGCACGTATATGGTAAGTATATGGTACGTGGACATAGAAATCAATTGCATCGTAATTGCCAGTTTCATGCCTCGAGCGACAGTTCATAAGTCACTACTAATTAAAGCGGCTCTCTATATAGGCCACGGGGTAGCGAACGAAGTCAGACTTTAGTCTAGGTTTAAGTTACTATTTTTATGCATTGTCCTCACACTTATATATATATATATATATATATATATATATATATATATATATATACACTTTCATGGTTAGAATCTCCGACTGACACCAATTCAGTCGGGTTTCGATCTTAGCTAGAGGCCAATTCAGTCGGGTTTTCGATCCTAGCTAGAGACAACCGGATGTCTCACTGATGAGCTGTGAAACAGCGAAACAGTCTGTCCGTGGATGACGTTATATTGGCTTCCGAAATATCAATTTCAGTTGAGCTCTCTGGGGAGGAGGTGTGGGTTGGTATAATGTGACTATTATAGCTATATAGCGAGACTCTTCGCAGATGCGAATTGAGTCACTGTCGGTCACTGGGCGTGTTTGTAAAAATAAAATACGCTAAAATCCACCTTCATCCCTACCGTGCGTCGACGGCTTAAGGGTTAGAATCTCCGACTGACACCAATTCAGTCGGGTTTCGATCCTAGCTAGAGGCAACCGGATGTCTAGCCACACTGATGAGCTGTGAAACAGCGAAACAGCCTGTCTGTGGATGACGTTATATATATATATATATATATATATATATATATATATAACGAAGGAAATAAACACAGTTGTTTAAAATCATATATCTTAAAAATTGTTAAAAATCAAGTTAGAGG
>CAHIKZ030002123.1:462500-739046 GCA_903632075.3 Acanthosepion pharaonis | reverse complement strand
ATTAATCCAGTAATAAAAGTTGATTCTAAAATCGGAAATCATTTTCCGAATAAACTAATAAATTTAGTTTAACAAATTTATACTTAACCCAAAGAGACATCCTGGTATTTACTTCAGGCCATACAATAAAGCAACGTCATTGATTTTTATATACAATTTTTTTTCATTTTAATTTCATTTTCATCAGACGTTCCCATAAGTAATTCTAGTCTGCGATTTGATTTATTAAATTGTGAAAATTAACAAATGTGACCAGAATTTCAATAAAATAATTTACTTCGTTATCTCTTGATGAATGAGTAAAATTCCCCGACAATGTGTTCACATTGTAACATTAGATATTGAGAGTTATGAAAAGTAACCCTTCTTTCCAGAAATGATTATTGAAAGTTCTGATTTATTCCTATAAACGTGGATGTATGATTGGTGTAACTGATTGTGCCTCGGGATGGTAGACGAGTTCAGATTTCAGTCGCACTGATTATATATATTAACACTTATGAAAGGCATGAATCCATCTCCTCCGCTTAGCTATGTGTTAAACTGGGATTATATGTTGATAATTCGTTGTTATTCATTCAAAATATTAATGCACTCGTAAGAACAAATTGTTCTTGCTTTTCAAAATAATTTGCTAATATTAGGATTTAAATATCTCATGAATTTCTGAAAGGACATAAAACGCAAATCAATCAATTAATCGATCAACCAATTATGTAATGATTTATTTATAACTTTCGATTAAAAGCTCATATATTCTGCATTTCTCTCCGAGACATGAATCAGAAAAGTTAGTTCTTGTACTTTTATTCGAATCTAATTATAATGATTTTTGTTTAATGACTTCCTTTTTCCTTAATTCTTCATGTTTGAAAACCATAATGAACTTGTCTTCTAACGAAAATAAAAGAAAAATACTTTCATAATCCAAATACATTTTCTGTAAAATTAATTCGCCAATCATATAGCGTGGACGCAATATAGAAGATAAAAAAGAAATAGTTTCGATTATAAACAATGAATACCACTGAAAAATAAGTCCAATTTCTTCAAATATATATCTTAACTGAGACGAGAGATTCGATTTAACACCTTTAACAAGATTGAAGGTACTTCAGATGAAAATTGTTGCCTCTCGAAAAATGATACACGATATACTTCTTATAAATATTTTCTGAGATATTCATTGACATGTCATTCAAATTAGCGCCTAGTGAAAATCAGTTTTTATTACAATATATTAAGATAGTATCTGTTTTTACATTTATCAGTACGGGGTACAATGCAATACATCTTTGATCCGAAACGTAATTATTCTTTCTTGGGTTATAAGGTATGTCAACCATTTTTTTTTTATATATAGACACCTGTTCGATTTCCACCAATGATATAGTGTCTTTGTTTTATACAGAGACATAATGTTGCGAATAAAATACCTGAGCTAAACAATGCCAAAATGGAGATTGTATTGTCAAACGGGAAAGATCAAGAGTATTATTATGTGAAAGGAAATGCCTAGAAAGACTATAAAACTGATATAAGTTTCGTAAAAGTATATCCTACTGAACCAAGTAAAATAGCTTTTCGAAATCCGCTATTAAAAGATGAGATTACACCAACAAAACAAAATAGACTGCTACATATTTATGGGCAATATTTAATTTCATGATTAATATATTTAATGATGTAAATCCATAAATTACAGACTGATCTGCAAAAGAAAACAAAGGAATCAATTTGAACCGGTCAAAAAAAGCTATGGAAAATCTTTCTTTTCATGTGCCATGTCCTTTCAAAACGTAGGCGATCATGGCTCTCCACCTCCTCCTATCCCTTGCAGCTCTCAACAAGTTTCTTCACTTTGCTTCCTCTCCAAGACCACATTCTACCATCCACCTGATCAAGCTCGCCAGGTAAGTCACGCGCTGCTTTCAGCTGTCTCTCTTTCCCTCTATTCGTCCGGTGAGTATCTGATTCTGCAGCCCCTCCTACCCTATTATATATTCTAGAAACTTCAGCTGCATCTTTCTGATGTTATGTACAAGCCCCCTCCTTGTTTAAATTCACTCTCTAAGATCTCATAGTTGCTACACACGCTCGGTCCATGATATCATTAGCATCCATTTGTAGAACCACGTCTCCTCTTCATCTTTGAGGAAATCGTCCAACATTCGCTGCCGTAAAGAAGAACAGATGTCACGTAACAGTTCAGTATTCTTTTCTTTGTTACCAAAGAAATCCTCTTGCATCGTGATACTTTCCCCAGCTTTTGGAATATGACCTTGGCTATCCCAATACATCTACGCATCTCAATGTCGCACTCAACGTTCTTTGTCAAGACGCTTCCCAGATATTTAAACTTCCTTGTCTGCTTGATTCTAGTGTTCTCGACCTGCAAATCGCATTTTCATGACCAGGCATTCTCTTGAAAGAAATAACATTATTTTAATTGTCGAGGAAAAATATAAATTGTAAAATGTATTTTGGTTGGGCTTATGATGGCTCATCACAGCCAAACTATAATATATCTCACTATTATATCATTTTATGTCAAATATTTAAACTACACTTTGGAGGGTGCGCGGTCATTATATTGGATAGTAGCTATGACAAATTGAAGAACTGATTTCGAATTTTTAATCAGGTTAGTTATATTTACTTACGTGCAATTATCCTTTGGGAAAGGTACATATCCATCAACTTCCCTGGCTAAGGTTTGAACTGTAAAGCTGTATTTGGATAAATCGTTGATATTCCTAAGAAAAAATAACTTGTAATGCAATATTCACTCGCCAAAAATTATTATTCTTATAATACTACCAAAGCGTTTCATCTTTAAATAACCCACAAAAGGTTGATAAACCGTAAAATCAAGTCAAATCGATCAATCCACACTGAATACAACCTTACGTTGTTGAGGGTTAGAGTTGTAATTTCTCTAGCAAGTATAATTCTACGGATTAGAGTTAATTGTTTGTGATTAATACAATAAAGATAAGGCTTCTTCTCATAACATTCCATTGAATAACACTTTCTTAAATTTAAATCTCGCATATCATAAAACCAAAACTTAATCAATACAAAAGAGCAAACAACGATATTAGATTTAGTTTAATATCAGTTCTGTATGCTGTTTATCGGAACATTTAATCTTATTTTATTTATTCTTTTTTGTAAAAATGTCTTCCCTCCGGCAAAGCAAAACAGGAAATAACGGATATTTGTTCTGTATACTGCAGTGTACTAATTGTTCTTAAAAGCTAGTAATATCTTAGCCACATAAAAGTGAGGCTGCTTTTAGTTTTATTTTTCTGATAAACGTCTGGAAGTCGAACCACTTTGTCTAATGAAACTTTAAAAGCATCTATTTGCGAAGATGCTCATCAAAGCAGCAGCTTTTTAGCCAGGAATTCTATACATCAGGTTTAACTACACAAGAACATCTAAAATGGATTTGTTCAAGATAAGGAAAATATCGAAACAACGTCTATCCATTTGTAAGTGTATAATAACATTTCTTCCACGAGTTATTAGAGCAGATAGATATATATATATATATATATATATATATATATATATATATATATATATATATGTGTGTGTGTGTGTGTGTTTTGACCGAAAGGAAAATGTTCTTATAAACTTATAAAACCAAATCGACAACGAAAACACAGTCTCATACAACCGATTGTTACGCATCCGATCGAATATGACAGGTGTTGTGCACTATGAGATACTCGATCCGGGAGAAATGGGCATCGATAAACTTTACTGGCAACAAGCCAAGTTTGCTGGTGGTGAATTATGGCAGAAATAGGCAACGTTAATGATTGGTAATAACGTCATTCTCTAGAATGAATACGTTACTTCTCAAATATAAAAAAAGGGGCCTGAAAAGAAGATAAGTAGGCTGAAATGCTTTCGCTAGCCCTTGATATTCGGTGTACCTACCATCTTCATATTATAATACCTTTACAAAGAACACATTTTACTACCAGAATATTCATAAATGAGATGAACTTCAATTCTCGTTTATTTAAAATTTTAGTCAAAATGTTTAGATGTCATTTGAATAAAACAGAATACACATTTTTTTTATGTTGGGCTAATTGTATGACTTAGAGGTAGTTACTGATTATCATAATTGAACTTAATATAAATTGGAACAAGATTTATGATATAATCTTAATGCTCGTATGTTACTGATCAGAGAATTCTGATACGAAGACATTAAAATCCCATAATATAATCTTTACTGATATTAATTATTGTTATTTGTCATTTGTAGAGCTAATTCCAATAGAGTATTTTGCGGTGATAATCTTTAACGCTTCAAGTTCCTGACCAACATGATATTTCACATTTGAAATTTTACGTTTCCGGTTCGAGTTCGAACAAGGAGCAATTGTGCGAATACATAACTCTCTTCAACATCATAGAGGTTACCTATTTTTTTATTAGGTTTAACAAAACCTGTGTGGGTGGTGTTATGTTTAACTGCTCGGAATGAGAAATCCCCGAGCCAAGTTTGAATTATTGTCGACATTGTTATATTCAGATTTTCATTTACGTAAGGTATGAATCCATCCTAACATGTGTTAAATAATAGGACAGACAGAAGGTTTCAACCATGGCCGGCAACAATTGTAGGAAGAGAAAAACTTCGAATCTGTATGTGTTCCTCACCTGGCACATAATTCAATCGTAATTAAGGTCTTATCTGTATATTTGCAGTATCTTTATACTGCAAATATAGTGAGCAGTTGTCTCCTTGGGTGCTGAAGTAATACTACTGGGCCTGAGTAGATCGTCATTCTTGGAAACGAGCAGCCATGCTGAAGATGAGGTACAGTGTGATTTCAATTAGAAATGGATATGAAGATTATTAACAAAAAAAATTAATGTTTTGAATATGAAAGTAGCTTTATGTTTTCTGAATTATTCAAATATTAAATTTTAATTCTTCATTTGTTCTCTTGCTTTTCTCCGAAGAAAAATACGGTATTATTCCTGAATATATATATATATAATTTGTCCGGATTTTTTGCCTGATGATTTCAAGTAGAGTTGAATTAAAAATTTGCTTCTACAATACTTCAAGGTACATAAAAATATTCTAATTGTGTGTATTAAGTCTGGCAGCTAAATAAGTAATTTCCTATGTGAACGCCAGAAAATGTCCCGGCGTTATTATATTTAAATAGTGTTTTCTCTTTATTCTAGGATCCAGGTGGATTTTGCCTCCTCATAACTGTCCATATTTTGAAGCTCTTAGTGTGTCGTTTCTCTATACCTCTCAATCCCTCTTCTGACCTCCATTTGCACATCCTGGTTAGGTATATTATTTCCTCCTTTCCTCAATTTTACTTGACTTCATTATATCCTGCAAGGGCCAAATATTCCAAAAGATCTTTCCTTGTTGTGTATTTTAGAAATGATTACTATCTAAATAGGTGTCTCTTTTGCTTCTTTTTCTTAAAAAACTTCCTCTTTACATAGACTCTGTCCATGGTGTTGTTAGCAATCATCTGTTGAACCACATTTCCATGAAGAGATTGTCCAGCATCTACTGTCATGTGGGAGAACAGATATCAAAAACGCCACAACACTCATCTCTTTGATTCTAACGGAAATTAACGTTTTCTTAATACTTTACTCTTCAAATACATATTTCGTTATTCCAATGCACCTTCAGATTTCGGTGAAAATATGTTTTTTTTTTCAGTTAAAACACTTCCTATTTAAATATCCGTAATAAATTTTGATATCTCCAATTAACAGTTCACATTTTTTTTACTTTATTTTGCTCACAACCACACACTGTATCTTCTAACAATTGATGATTAATCATTACTTCTCGCTTTCCCTTACCACCTACTGTAGGGCACCCTGCCATTTTCTTACGGCAATTTTCTAAGCATAGCTTAGATGTAGCATAAGGCCGAAAGTGTGAACCACCCAATGAAGATCGAACCAATACTCAGTAGTTAATCTTCTATCGAGAAAACCTTGCTAATGATTACATCACGTCGAAGTGAACGCTGCAGTTTCCATCTGCGCGTGCGTTATAACTTTAAGAATGTAGCGAAGAGATTTACGTTCCGAACTAACTGGAAAAAGTCACAATATTTTTTAAGCACATATATTCATCTTTTATGTATACATCTAAATTTTTGGAAGTATTAAAAAAAGTAATCTGTGATGACAGTAGGTGCATGGAGTAAAGAAACTGTAAGCTAAGTTTCAGCAGATTTTATGATCTGATGCAGGTAACGTCGGTTGGCAGTTCCGACCACTGCTTACTTCCGGTCATAGGTGCTGACATGACAGAACACAGCGTAAACACATGATATTAAGTCTGCTGCATGAATTCAATAGCGCAAATATCAGAAAAGAATGTTGGAAAATATGTTGAAAAAAGAAAGCTAAAAACCGTTTGTCTGGATGTTTCAGCTTCTTTTATGGTGATTTTTATAAACGCGGCTTAGATGCTGCACCAAATGACTCTTTATCTCTCTGAATCTAAATCAAGATTTAGAAAAGAGAGATTTCTACGACTAGACTCCTCATTCACCTGAAACCGCGTGTGTCTGTCTGTGTGTGTGGGGGGGGACAATCTGACGATTTATATAAAAAAGAATCACTTCACGACTGTGTCCAGGCGCTTCTTCTCGTCCAACTTATATTCAAACTTAGATAAATTAAGACGAAGTGTATTAAAAAAATATCTCTATAATAGCTAGAAGATATCACTTGATATTAATTAAAAACAAGTTTCTACAAGGATCTGCTACTAATATTCTCGTTGCTTTCTGTAACAATATCATATTTTCATATTATTTTTCAAAACAGTTCGTAGTGCCCCGGAAATAACTGGCACTATCTTCATACTGTCATATCCCCAAATTCCTTCTGCTTAGACAAGCTTGAGATAATCATCATCATCATCATGACATCCTTCTTCTTCGTGCTATGTCCCTTAAGAACGTACGCAATCATGGCCCTCCACAATTTAAATTCTTTTCTGGTTCTATGGAAGATTTTTCTTTTTGCCACCCCACTCACTCTCTCTCTGCTAATCCCTACTTCGCCAACCATTTACACGAGCTTGTTATGTACTTTATTTACTGCTTGATTCTGTCCATCTTGCTTTAATTGTTCTACAAACCTTTTTTTTCACCACATCCCCTAGAAGTTTCAACTCTCCCTCTCTGTTGCAATGTATAAGCTCTTATCGTTTCATTTTCAATAAAACTACGTCGTTACTCACATCTTCAGTTTAAAGTATTCTCAGTGCCCTTTGTAGAATCAAATGTCCGTTGTCTAAAAACTATGATTTCTTCTGTGGGGAGATTTTCCAGCATACACTGCTACATAATGTCTATGTTTTTCAGTCAAATTTAATCCTCAAAAATTTAAATACAATGTCAGTCGTTTTATATTGTCCTACTGATTAATCTTCTTTTGTCCTTAATCCTTAGAAATGTTTCTGTTTTTCTAATTTTTCCACAACACATAACCGCTTGCGTCTTAGTGACATTAATACCTTGCTTGGGTTGAACTCAGTTAAAAATGATAAAATAAAAACTTCTTTTGCACTTAAAATATTAAATATTTTTGTTAATTTCTTTTATTCATTTAACTCTAACCTTTACATAAAAAAAATCATCATTAAAATCAACATTTTGTAATTAAAAAACAATAAGCAAAAATGGATTCTTCTTCTTAATTTTGAATAAGTCATATTGTAATCTATTTTTTATATATCAAAGACTTAAAATTTTCAGTTCTATAACGATCGATTAGAGTAACAAACTATGAAAGAAAATTCGCCGATTCTCAGTTTTCAGATTGTCTGAAAATTACATTTTTATTTAGTCCCTTCAACTTTAGACCTTGTCTGAATCTTATTGTGGAACTATTCTCGTGATTTGTTTTTTTTAACTAGATAAATCTTATTAAATATATGTTGGTTCGTCTTAAAAGCTACAACTATTGTATTTAATTCAGTCATTACTGGATGATTTAATCATATTATAATAATATTATAATATTACTCGTTTTTTATATTTAACAGTAGTAAATTATGAACCTAAGAATGAAGATTGTCGAAAAGCAACCAAAAACCATACAGTAAAAATAATTCTTCCTAATGGTAGAAAAAGGGTGACTAATCAATAATTGATAAAAATTCTGTCAAATATCATAAAATAGATTATTTGACAAGTAAATGGTAACGTTTAAGTGTTGGCCATCTAACGGACATAAATGGGGGACTCATTATTATAGACTTATTATTGAATGTAACACCCAATACTGTTTCCAATTAATATTCTAAGAACTGGCTCTAAATAACTTATTAAACAAAAGAAAAATAATTTATATCGCTGAAAACATTTTAAAATGAGGGGGGAAGTTATTTATAATAAATCTATAATTGTTTTTTTTTCTTGTAAAGAAGATGTTTAATTTATTTAAATATTTTCATAATTGTTCGAATGAGCTCTGCGCTTTGGTGCATAAACTTTTTGAATTTAAGAGCAGTACAAACTTTTAAGGTCTCATCAATTTACAGTTAGCTTGGCTAAATCTAACTGTAAATTCTATGCCAACGGTTTCTTTGCTTGCACTTCTTGCTCATGGAACCCTCTTCTAGGTCCATGCTTTCCAGTCGACGCTAATCTTCAAAAATATGAATAAGCTATCAATTGTTATCTTCTGTCTTCCTGTTTACTCTTCTATTGTTGAAACTCTTTAGCAATGTTTCCGTTTTATATTTCTTCCAAACACAGAAACCCGTCATGTCTTAGCGGCTTTGCTGCCTTGCTTGCGGTGAACTCGATTAAAAATATTATCGCGGAACCCTTTTCTTTGTTCAACAGATAAACAATCCATAACAAGATATACTTGTGGTAGCGAAATAGTCATCGTTTGTTAAAGGGAAAATAAACAATTGTAATCGGAGGAAATCTGATTTCCATTTGCAAATTTGTTATTCTATCAATGATTCATTTTATTTCAACAAATGCAAGTATTACGTAGAATATTCGATTATAATGTGTCAAATCTTCATCAGCAGAAGCTCAAAATATGATCACATGGTAAAGTCTATTTTATAATCATCATGGATTTGCTTCATGTTTCAATCGCCGAAAGAAAAAAAATCTCTCTAAAATTTAATTGGCTTGCTCCAACAGACCAAGATTTAGAAATGTTTACAGTTGTTTCTCTTATGTTAATTCTACAACCGGCTTTACTGATATTGCTTGTCGAACTATTTTTTTTAAAAAAAAAAAAAACAATGAATATTAAAGTGCTTACTTTCCTAACGCCATGACTTTGGAAACAGTTTCTATAGCGAAAAAGTGCTCATTCCGATAAAACACAGAAACAAATTTTCATTTTATTTATGAACTTGTAGCAACATACTACGATTTGGATATTCTGACACAAAACCTTTCCTATACTATAAGTTTTTTTTCTGAAAGTTTGATATCTTCTCTGACCAGGATCTGAAATTACCAAAAAAGACAAATGTCCACTGTTTTTTGGGATAAAGAATTTGGGAAATTTTTACATGGGCGAAAACGTGAGTAATTATTTTTTTTTTTTTAAAGTAGAACAAAACATTTTTGTGACAACTGTCCATTTTAATCCTGCTTACTGACATTTATTTTATAAAGTTATCAAGAAAAGTCAAACGCTTCGACAGCCTAATAGAATCGACTAGGAGAACGCAGATATTCCTGTGATTTTAAATAAAATCTCAACTTATGCTATTCTAAATTATTTAATCAAGACGAAGATTCGTAAGCAAACCTCCATTAAAATAAGATAACGAAGGTAACTTGTTTTTAATAAACTTCACTAAATTAAATGAAAAATCGGAATAATCCAATATGAATTTTTTTTTAAAACTCTAATGAACTGCGCCAATGTTTATAATCTTTGTAAAAACTTAATCGTCTGCCATTCTTATTTTACAGATATACAGCTAATTTTTAAGATTTAATATAATTTTATATCCGATTTCCAAAAATAAATTGAATAATTTTAAGCTTTTCTTATGAAGTCAACGAAAATACTTGTGTAATGCGATGAAATCTCACAAAACTCTTTTGATAAAGATTAAAATTATTTCAAAATATTTATGGAAAATTATTGCTAGGATAGGAAATATAGTCTAGATTGATGCATACAAATACCAAGATGATTATTTTTTTTTTTCTTTGAAGACTAAAATTCTCGCTTTCTTTGATAAATCTTATTGTAGATATACGAAGCGGTTGTGATAAATTCTTGACCTGATCAAGAGCATATACCTAAGCTGGAATGCATTTTCGCATTTTCATGCAGTAATTAAACACATGACACATCTGTTCCCTAGGCATTTTACCTTTTTAAAAAATTCAAATTTAGTCTTTGAAATATGTCTCTTGGAGAAGGTGGTCGCGTCGGAAGTCCTTCGTTCATCTGTAGTATAATCAGCAAATTAAAAATAATCGCACTGAATATGTTCATTATTTTAGATATGAAATGTACATTATTTCTGATATTCATATTTTATTCATACTTGGAGTGCCAAAATTTTTTTAACCGTGTTGAACATAATCGAAAAATAAAGTGGCAGAAGCTATAATAGTTAGCTACACGAGATCGCTAAAAACAGCATAGCATGATGAAAAAAACGCCAAACTTGAGGAAAACAAAATTTTATCGTCTAAATGTTTGTTATTATTAAGAGGAAAGGTCAAAGTAGTTTTAGTTTTGTTTTTGTTTTGTTTTTTTTGTTTTTTGTAAATTCTTTAATCGTTCCTAGCACGTCCGAAATTTTCGGTAAATTTCTTTTATTTTATTTTTTTTTTTTTGGTTTCGAGTGAGCGAAATTGACAGAAAATGGCAACCATTTTTTTCCACTTTATAAAAAAAAAATGAAAATCTCAATGTGAAATTCTTTCAAATATCTATCATTTTTTTTCAAAACTTATTTTAAGAAAATCGGAAAGTATAATGTTAATTTAAAATATTTTGAACCAAGCTTAACTTAGCTTCTGCGCCGAAAAGATGTAATTTGAAAATAAAACAAAGCAGGTCATAAACTTTCGTGTCACTTTACAGGTGACGAATGACATATTGACGGATTCCTTGAGGATAATTTGTTCTACGTAAGGAGAAAAGTGAAATTATTTACATTTAAGTGAACAAATCATTTTTAAGGAAAAATTTCAGCGCTCAAATTTTTTTGTGTGGGTTTAGCTTTCACCTTTACGTTTACGATGCTTTATGGAAAATATATCATAAAAAATTGAAATAAAACTGTTAATCTTAGATTAAAGTTCATAAGAAATGTATCCAATTAATTAATAGGTACTTTTCTTATGGCATATCAGAAGTGTACATAAAATACTATAATTTTCTGTACATTTCACTGTGTTATTTGTATTTCCATTCATTTTATTAATTTTGATTTTTCAATTATGGAAAAATGTCATAACTGAAATTAATGTAAAAATAAGATGATACTGATACTTGTAGGTACCCTTCTCAGTTTAAATTGAAAAATCAAATAAACTTCTCCATACGTGTTTTGCAAAAGTGGAGGCCTTAACAGCGGAGAACAATGCTTAACTGAAATAACGAAACTTAATTGTATTCTGGTTGGTCCTCCGTACTTTATAATTACAGCCTTATTATAAACACAAAATTACATTTCTTAATTACTGTGTATCTTCTGATTTGTCAAAATGATACAATTTACAACGAGCTAAAACGATCTATCGCATAAGGAAACTTAGGAAACCCGATGCGTCTTTTAACTAAATTTATAATATTTTAACAAATTAAATGTAAAAATCTATAATTAAAAAGTATCAAATTAAAAATTCATTTTTCATCGATTTTTTTGGCTTTTAGAAAATATTTTCCATATTCATAAAAAACAACTAAAATCAAATAAAAGCATTTGAAATTAAATATATTTTGTTTTATTCAGTTTTGTATGTTACAATTCTAAGCTGATTTTCAGGTAGGGGGTCCAATTAAAAACAAAAGAAAACACATGCTTTGCATTCCTCAAAGCCTTGTGTTTTTTAACTATTGTAATTACTAAAGTTTTCGATCAATTTCTATGGTTTTTCATAAAATTAATAGTAATTAAAAAAAAAAAATTTTTCGCCATGACTTTCAAAAAAAAAAAAAACAAAATTTTCGGTCATCTATGAATAGTTTCTAAAAAGTTTCATTAATATCCGACAATTATTTTTATTTTCTAAATTAATTTTCCAAATTATACAACAAAAAAAAAAAAAAAACCGTGCTAAAAATTGTTAAATTTTTGGTAGTTCCAAAAAAAAAAAAAAAAAGGTTATTTAAATATAAATTCAGATTGTTCTAAAAAGACGGAAAATTTTCAATAAATAATTAAAATAAATTGATATTTCCTCTTAATAACAAAAACACTTAGACGATAAAATTTTGTTTTCGTCAACTTTGGCTTCTTTTTCTTCATTCTACGTTTTTTTAGCGATCTCGTGAAGGTATCTATGTAAAATTTTTAAAAAAACGTTCTTACTTTTCAACTTGTTTCTTTTCAAAACATTTATAATTATTCTCCGACGTAAAATGAATCGACAATACTACATCTCGACAGAGGATTATTCTGTGAGTATTGCAATAAAACCAAATCTACGTGCGACAAAAAAATATTACCCGAATTTGTTTTTTGTAAAGACTAAAAATTCATATAAATTTCACTTCAAATAAAATTAGATATTTTTTTCCAGAAAAAAAAAATGACATTTAGTGCAAAAACACTAAATTAAAATCAAATTTTAAAGGTAATAAAATTACATGTGTATAAATTTTTTCGAATTTTTTTTATATATATAAATTAAATAAAATAAAAAAAATCTGGTTTTATAAAAAACTGCAAATATTTTTAAAATGAAAGGTTTTGATACAAACTAAAATGATTTACATTTTTAACTAAATAGAAACTGAAAATCTATAATTACCTGTTAAAACTTTATATATGCGATACATTTTTTTTTTTTAATATGTATTAAAGATGGCAAATATGAAGAATTCAATGGTTTGTTTTCTTTTTGCAAACTTTTATTAAAATGTGATCCGTTTTAATATATTCGGATACATCTCATTTCTATATTTAAAACGTTTATGTCGAAAATATCTAATATATTAAATGGGATTTTACTCTTTTTTTTTTAACAAAATTCATTTAAATGATTTTATCCCACCGGTGTTTAAACTTTGGATTCAAATTAAAATAATTCATCAAATATATTTTAAACGGGTAAATTGAAAACCAAATAATAGTGTTTTGATTATAAAAAGAAATGGTTTAATCTCCAAAAAAAAAAAAATTTTGGAATGTTGCCTTGTGTTTATAAAAATATTGATTCGCAGATTCTCTTCTTTTTTTTTTATTTTTATAAGAATAAATCTATATCGAGGTGAGCCTACAGTTATCTGCCCCATCAACAAATATACATAATTTTTATAACGGTTATTCGATAGATATGCCTATATATCTGCTGCAATCTATGATTAGTTTCACTAATTGAAATTTTGCGTTAATTTGTCTATTTATACTCCAGAGTTTTATCACGTATTACTCAGACTCTACGATATGCGTTCATAGGGAGACGGAAAGAGAGTGAGCTTGATAAAGCGGGGAATCAAATGATGGAATAGATTCTAGGAGACATTTGGCCATTTCTTTTTTTTTTAAAGGCAGGCAATTTATGTATTTCAATGTTTTTTCAATGAATAACTTTAATCGATATTCCTGTAAAACAATCTGCATTCATTATTTAAATTCATATTGAATTTAAAATAAATCTGTTCATATTAATTTTATTTTGCTGCATTAAAAATTCATAAAATTATTCGAATATTTTCATTTGGAACAATGAATGGAACGTGGAAGTCTATTTGTCTCTCGATTCTTGAATTACAAAACATTTTTCAGCATCATGGATTTCTTTCAGTTGTATCGTATAAAAATATCGATATAATTTTGGTATCATTAATTTGTGATATATTGTAAAAAAAAAAAAAAATTTTTAAATTGTTATATTAAAATTTTTAATGAATTTTAAGATGCCTTTTTTACATTTTTCATTAATTACAAAATCAAAAAACAATTCAATATTATGCATTTTTAATTTTTTTTTCATATTTTTTTTTTTTTTTTTTTTTTTTTTTGTTAATTGCTAATCCTATTCTGTTCGATCGTGAAAAAAAAATATATTATTTTTAATCATCAAATGCCGATATCTCACTTTCTAGAATGAAAAATAATAATAAATAATAGGCATTTCTTCTTTTTGTTCTTTTATTTTTCATTTTCATTCCTTCTACAAAAATATTATTTTTTTTCATTGTTTTAATATTTAGTTATTTTTTTCCAATTAATATTATTTAACTTTTCTCAAAAAGGACGTGTTTTCTTAAAACCCTATTGTTGTTCATTTTTATTTTTAATTTTGTTTTCGTGTTTTTATTAAAACAAAAGAAGGCGAAAAACAGTAATATTTTGATAAAATGTTTGTGTTATTCTAAAAAATTCTTATTTTTTTGAAGGAAGTTTTTAACATCTGATCTTTAAATTTGATTTTTAGTTTGTTCTACTAAAATTTTTTAATTGTAGGATTTCATTTCGATAACATAAATTGCTAAATTAAGTTCATTTGTAGATGTTTTCCAAATCTCTCTTGTATTCTGTTAAAATTCTTAATATTACACCCGTCTCCCTTATTGAACTAATGCGCATGATCAATTCTGCTTTTACTTCATCCTAATTGGTCACTTGATTAGTATGTAAAATAGTATCCATAAATAAGACCGGTTAAAGTTTTTAATATCTTTAACGAACCACTTACAAATTAAAATTTATCGGGTTTCTTTTAAATATATTATTTAAATAAAATGTTTAAAAATTTATTCTGTAAACTTTTTTTTATTTGAATTAAATCATCAAATGTTTCGTTTGATCCTTATATACAAAAGCTATTTCGAAACAAACGCGATCATTTTTTCTCCCTAACTTCTAGTTTCAGTTTGTGACTCTTAGTTCTCTCACTTTACTAAGGCTCCAGCCCCACTCCCCGTTTCGACATTTATTTACAAAATCTCATCATGTTAGTGGCCCTCTGCATTCAACTCTTTTCTGTTTTACGACAATATATACTGTGATAACGTTATTATTAATAACAGTTTTTTAAATTTAATCCGTTGGAAGATTTTTAAAAAAAAAACATCATTAAAATTTAATTTTTTTGTATTTCGTTTTTTTTAAAGTTTTTTTACATTTGTGGTTAAAATATTTAATTTAAAAATTTTTTTATTTTTTGAAAAATTTAATATTTTTTTACATGAATCCAAAACTATCTAAATATAAAAATCTAACGCTCATTATTTATACATGAAAAATGGTGTTTTTAAAAAAATTCAATGTAATTATTTATATAATATTTTGATTTTATATAATAAAAAAACATACATAATGTTTTGAAATTATAAAATAAAAAAAATTTTTTTGAAAATTTAATTTCATCTTGTTTTTAACAATAATTTTTTGTAGCAAATCACTTTTTTCAAAAAAATTAATCCTTTGAAAAAGGTTTGTGAATTTTATTTTAACGGAAAAATAAAACCAATTATTAGAAATATGTCATTTTATGTTGTTAATATTTATAAATTTTAAAAAAAAACTCATTTCAAACAAAACTGATTTCTCCTCGTATATATTTATTTATTCAAAAAAAAGAATGGTTGAGTTATTTTATCTAATTATTTTTTCAATTGGTTTTTTTCTTATATTCGAGAAAGAATATTTAATCATTGAAAAAATAAAATGTTGTTGAAATTTTTTTTTGTTTTTTGTTTATTTAATTTATATAGTACCTCCACGAGATCGCTAAAAAAAGAGCATAGCATGATGAAAAAAGACGCCAAACTTGACGAAAACAAAATTTTATCGTCTAAATGTTTGTTATTATTAAGAGGAAAGGTCAAAGTATTTTTGGGGTATTTTTTTTCCATTTTTAATCGTTCCTAGCACGTCCGAAATTTTCGTTAAAAATCTAGTTTTTTTTTGAGTTAGCAAATTGACCATTTTTTCCATTTTAAAAAAAAATGGAAATCTGACTTTGAAATTTTTTAAATATCAATTATCATTTTTTCAAAACTTATTTTAAGAAAATCAGAAATTATAATGTTTATTTAAAATATTTTGAACCAAACTTAACTTAGCTTTTGTGCCAAAAAGATGTAATTTGAAAATAAAACAAAGCAGGTCATAAACTTTCGCGTCTCTTGACATGTGATGAATGATATATTTACGAATTCCATGAGGCTAATTTGTTCTACGGAAGGAGAAAAAGTGAAATAATTTACATTTACGTGAACAAATTATTTACCCCGTTATTTTTTAACGAAAACTTTCAGCGGTCTAATTTTTTTTTTTTTTTTTTACTTAGCTTTCACCTTTACGTTTATGATGCTTTATGGGAAATATATTGTAAAAGAAATTAAAATAAAACTGTTAAGAGTGACATTAAATTTCATATTTCTTAAGAAAGGTATCTAATTAATTTATAGGTACCTTTCTTATGAAATTTTATCAGAATTGTACATAAAATACTATAATTTTATGTACATTTATTACATTTTACTGTTATTTGTATTTGCATTCATTTTATTATTAATTTTGATATTTCATTTATGGAAAAATGTCAAACTGAGATTAATATAAAAATAAGATCATATAAATTTCATAAGATGATACTGATACTTGTAGGTACCCTTCTCAGTTGAAATTGAAAAATCAAATTAACTTCTCCACACGTGTTTCGTAAAAGTAAAGGCCTTAACAGCGGAGAACAATGCTTAACTCAAATAACGCAACTTAATTATATTCTGGTTGGTCTTCCGTATTTTATAATTACAGCTCGATTATAAGCACAAAATTACATTTCTTAATTACTGGGGATCTTCTGATTAGTCAAAATGATACAATTTACAACGCGCTAAAAAAAAAGGTCTATCTCATAAGGACAGTTATGAAAGCCGATGCGGCTTTTAACTAATTTTATAATATTTTAACAACTTAAATGTAAAAATCTATTATAATTAAAGAAATAACAAATAATTAAAAAATTCATTTTTCATCGAAAAAGTTTTTTGCTTTCAGAAAATATTGTTCATATTCATAAAAACCACTAAAAGCAGATAAAAGCATTTGAAATTAAATAATATCTTTGTTTTATTGAGTTTTGTATGTTTACAATTCAGAGCTGATTTTCAGGTACTGGGTATCCAATTAAAAAACAAAAAAAAAAAATGATTTGCATTCCTCAAAGCCCTGTGCTTTTAATTATTGTAATCACTAAAACCGATGCGATCGAATTTCTAGCGTTTTCATAAAATTAGTTATGGGGGGGGGTAATAAATATTTTTTTAAAATATTTCTACCATGACTTTCATAAAAAAAAAAACATATTTATAATAATTTCGATCATCTGTGAATAGTTCCTGAAAGTTTCATTAACATCCGATAATTATTTCTATTTTTGCACGATTTTTCAAATTAATGTGTGTCATACAAAAAAAACGTGCTAAAATTGTCTATTTATTTACTAGTTCCGCTGATACAAATAGAAAAAAGGTTTTTTTTTTAATCAAAATTTAGAATGTTCTAAAAGAAGGAAAATTTTTTAAAATAATTAAAAAAAAAAACTTTGGTCTTTCCTCTTAATAATAACATAAGCATTTAGACAATAAAATTTTGTTTTCGGCAAAGTTGGCGTCTTTTTCATCAAGCTATGCTCTTTTTTTAGCGATTTCGTGGAGGTACCTAATTTAGATGTATCTATTGGTACCTGGTTAGAGAGATTGAGATAATTCCAAAGTCACCAAATATATAGTGTCCATAGCCGTATGTGCATGGTGATATATAATGCGTGTATGTGACAAAATGTGAATAGAATGTGGAAGGTTTCTACTTCGATATCTTTCACTGGGGTCATCAGAAAAGTGTTTTTGACTCAACATAATTTGCAATTGCGATCAAAACATCATACGTGAACACTTGAGTTTTACTTAAGCTTTTTAATAGAATTGAATTGTAACAAAATTATAACTAAATTAATGATTGACTCTTGCTATATTAACGAAAATCGATTAGTGATCAGTTAAAATCTAATTTTGAACATTTTGCTTTTAAATTAAAAATCTCGCACTTATATGCTAAAATCGAATAAAGATTTTGTCTCAAAAGCCGGAGTTATTTCAAATAGATTTTGTTTTTGATGAGAACAGTTTATCAAAGAATCATCTGTTTAAATTCATTTATATATATATATATATATATATATATATATATATATGAATTTTATATGTGTTATATTATTCAAATACATAAAAATAATATAATGTTTTTTGTGTCTACAAATTTTACTGAATATAAAACTTAACAAAAGCCAATATAATCGAACCAAATAGCATGAGCATGAATGAGATCATGTGGTGGTTGGAAAGGACTTAACAAGGTAGTAAAGAAATTCGAGCTGGCCGGGATAAACTGACCTCATGGGAATAGCATTTTACATCGGAATAGCATGACATTCGGTGAATGAAGAAATATGGACCCCGTTTCGGAAATCGAAGAGAGTTCCTGCGTGATAGGTCACATTTTTTTTTTAAAGTTGGCATATATTCTTTTAAATTATTTTTGTAAGGAAAAATTTGAAAACGACTATAAAATACAATTCACGGACCGAATGCTCTCTAACCTGGGTGGATATTAAGGTTTGCGTTATTTAGTAGGCCCTCCTGTGATTTCTCTTCGTTCACTTGGTCGAATTACATACACAAACATATCCATGCACGTGTCAGTGGATAAATGAGTTTTGGAATAACATGCACAATGAAATTTCATATTCTTTTTTTAGAAAAATAAAGGATTTCATTCATTCAATTTTTCAATGCAAATTATTACCAGAATTTTTTTTTTTATATTTATATATATATATATATATATATATATATATATATATAATTTATAAATTCAATGACAATAAAAAATAAATCTTTTAATATAGGTACAAAATTTTGAAAATTCGCGATAAACAAAGTTTTAAATAAATTTTCATAAATGAGCACCTTTCTTGAAGCTTTCAATTTAGCATTAATTGAAATATAAAGGATTAAATTTACCATTTCCAGTAAGCAAAATACATTGATGTATTTCAAAAAAATTCAGTCGATTTCCTTTTTCTTTCCTTTCTTTTTTTGATAGATATTTAGCGACTTTTTTGTCGACTTTCATTGAATTAAACAATTTTCAAAAATAAAATATACTTTCCTGAAACATTTTTTGAGAAATATAGCTAATTTAAAGTACACTTAATCCAATTTCAAACAAATATTTACCTTAATTTTAAAATAAGTCATTTTAACGAAACAGTAATTTTAAATTTTGAAAATATTCCCCGTAATTTAATTTTAGGAATGTTGAATTAATGTTAATATAATCCTCGCTAATATATTCTGATAATGTCGTATGGTCACCTTCACTTTACAAAAATGGGAACGTTTCTATATATAAAACATTCGAAATTCTTTTAAAAATCTTGGTGCGTATTGATTTCTATTATGCTTTTCAAATTTAGATTAGTAAATATAATTTACAAATAACATAAAAAAACAGCATAGCATGATTTTTTTTTTTGATTCAAAAAATTGTATATGTTTTTATTTTGGGAAAGATCAAAAAAAATTTTTCTTATCAATTTTTTTTTTTTTTTAATCGTTTTTAAATAAAATCTGAAATTTAATTTTTTTTTTTTTTTTTTTTTTTTTGATCAAAAGAAAAAATGGATTTTTTTCTTTCCATTTATAAAAAAAAACTGGAATCTCATTTTGAAATTTATTTTTAAATGGCAATTATGACATATTGATGGATTTCGTGAGGCTAATTTGTTCTACGGAAAGAGAAAAGTGAAATAACTTACATTTAATTGAACAAATTATTTACCTTGTTATTTTTAAGGAAAACTTTCAGCTCTCTAAAGTTTTTTTTGTACTTAGCATTCACCTTTACGTTTACGATACTTTATGGAAAATATGTTATAAATAAATTAAAATAAGAGTGTTGAGATTGAATTCCACATTTCAAAAGAAATATATCTAAATAATTTATAGGTACCTTTCTTATCAAATTTTATCAGAAGTGTCCATAAAATACTATACTTTTATGAACATTTATTACATTTTACTGTGTTATATGTATTTCCATTCATTTTATTAATTTTGATATTTCATTTGTGGAAAAATGTCAAAACTGTGATTAATATAAAAATAAGATCATATAAATTTCATAAGATGAAACTGATACTTTTTTTACAATTCTCAGTTGAAGTTGAAAAAAAAAATTAATTTTCTCCACACGTTTTCGCAAAAGTAAAGGCCTTAACAGCGGAGAACAATGCTTAACTGAAATAACGCAACTTAATTGTATTCTGGTTGATCTTCCGTACTTTATAATTACAGCCCAATTATAAACACAAAATTACATTTCTTAATTACTGTGGGTCTTCTGATTAGTCAGAACGATACAATTTACAATGTGCTAGAAAAAGATCTATCTCATAAGGACATTTACGAAAGTAGATGCTGCTTTTAACTGATTTTATAATACTTTAAATATTTCAATGTAAAAATCTATTAAGAAAAAATAATTGTATTAAAAATTCATATTTCATCGAAAAAGGTTTTTGCTTTCAGAGAATATTGTCCATATTCGAAAAAACAACTAAAAGCAATTAAAAGTATTTGAAATTAAATAATCTCTTTGTTTGATTAAGTTTTGTGTGTAACAATTCAGAGCTGATTTTCAGGAAGGGGGTCCAATTAAAAATAAAATAATTTGCATGCCTCAAAGCCTTTTGCTTTTAAATATTGTAATCATTAACCTGTTTTGAAAAGAAGGAAAAAATTTAAAAAACATAAAAAAAACTTTTGTCTTTCCTCTTAATAATAACATTCGCATTTAGACGATAAAATGTTTTCGGCAAGGTTGGCGTCTTTTTAATCAATCCGTTTTTTTTTTTTTTTTTTTTTTTTACCGATTTCGTGCAGTTACCTAACATAACAATACCACCAAACGCAATCAATGCCATCCAGAATTTTCAAAATCTTTTAGTTTTATATTTTATTATAATTAAAATACAATTCATAATAATAAAACATTTTGACGATAGTATTTTATTTTCATCAAATTTGAGGGCATTTTATCATGGTCTGCGCATTATAGTGAAAAAGTGAAAGTACCTATATTTCATTTTCTGACTTATATAATGTTTACTTCTTACTTTTGTTCAAATCATGCCGAAATAACAAACATAGCGACGTATTATAACTATTTTATATATATATATATATATATATATATATATATATAATATTTATCCATTTGATAAGACACTTAGAAGTTATTGATTGATACAAAATGGATATTTTTGTAAATGATTTCATGAAAATTTACCAATACAATTTTCAAATATTTATATATATATATATATATATATATATATATATATATATATATATTATATTATATATATATATATGTGTGTGTAATTGGTATTTTTCAGTCACTGTTTCCTGTAGCTCCAAATATCAGTTTGACTAGACATCCAAACGCTTTAATTCGAGAAAACCCGACCCGAAAGAATTTGAGCTTGAATCGGAGATTTATTTTCTTCTTTTTATTTATCTATATTATATATATATATATATATATATATATATATATATATATATATATATATATATATATATATATATATATGAGAGGGAGAAACTTAATCTGTAAGCAAAACTATTACTGCTGATAATGCAAGACTCCCCCAACAGATTTTCTCTGGGTCACTTGACTGTTTGCGAAGAAAATAAATACGCAAAAAGTATCCTTTCTCTCTGCTGTGTGCCGATAGCGTAGAAGTTAGAATCTCAGACTCAAGCCAAATTGGTCGGGTTTCGTTCTCGAATTGAAGCGATCGGATTTCTAGTCAAGTTGATGAGGTGTGCTCCAGCCTCTGACTAAAAAAACCTATATATATATATATAGACCCATAATTTAAACATTTTTTTATAGAACGAACACATGTCTAGTTTGTGGATTTCATTTGATGTCTAGCGGTATAATTGCGAAGATGTACGTACTCTTTCGAGGCTGGTTGGCAGTTTTCATGGAAAAATGCATTAGCCTAGATATGTATGGTGGAATTTTCATGTTCTAAATATCTGGTGTTTGAGATTGGTTCTTCTTCTCTCAGGATTAACTTATTATAGCCTCACGTATCTAGAATGACCGTAAGATTTATATACATTCTAACAGATAATTGTATTTTTGCGGTTTGAATGACAGTGTAGTGTTCCATTCCCGGCCATAAACAGGCTACAATTATCATGGCGTGGAATTGACTTTTTTATTATTTCACCTCATGTAAGTCATTAAACTCCCTATGGCGCTATAGGTTTCTGAGTATTATAGAATATAAGAAAATGCTATTTAAGAGAGAGAACAATAATTGCGAAGACGATTTACATTGTATTTAAATTTTTTAACATCAAACTTGACTGGTAAAGAAGAAAGTGGAGTTCCACGAAGGTGAAGTCAAATGGAAGAAAATCTTAGAATAGAACTTACGTTTACATCTTGCCAATTCATCTGTAAAATGATGACTTGAATCTAGTACTGTGCTTAAATTAATAAAGTCTAGATGAAAGTTTATCAACACAATTACCAGGAAGATTTGTGGCTGATGGTTTTTTTTTTTTTTTTTTAAATTAACGACTGATAACTTCTATAGCCAATGCTATATGAAGTGGAACATTTTAAGAAATCGTGAGTCTCTTGGAGTCATCTTCATATGCTTACCTTATTTCTTAAGTTCATATAATTTCAATTACATTCGAAATTATTTTTTTTCTGATTGGGGGTGAGGATGCAGATTAATTATCTACATAAATGAAGCTTAACGACGTCCTAACAATTTTTCTAGCTACATAAAAAAAAAATATTGAAAAATATATTGAATAACACAACGAAGCAGCTTGCAATACATGAACATGAAATTTAAATGCTCACCAAATGGATGGGGAAAATAACGTTACCCGATGAGTTCCATGTCTTGTATCTTTAATATTTAAAATTTTGATGTAATTATGACCATTATGGCAACTATCCCTTGGAGACTTTCTGAAAGTGCATTCACAATATAACATGTTTATTCTTATATATTTATATGGTCTTTATTATTTGAGAATATATTGTTACTCATAAAGACTGACATATGACTTGCAGTGGATTGCGCTACGAGCTAAAATCATTAATGCATTTGTCTACTTCTATGGATGTGGATTGGCATTTGTATCCTGGAATCTAATTAGTCATCGTTTCAGCCGAAGTGAAGTGATAAATATGACCTGATCTCCAAAATCGCTTCCAAGATACTAAAACGACGGATAATACAGGATCTTACATATAGATTTCTTCTTAATGTCATACAGACTTGTGATTGATAAGTTAGGCACAAGAAGGCATTTGTGGGGTTAACTCAATCTGCTTTCTTGAAACCACTATGAGAGGACGCTCTCCGGACTATAAATATTCTGCGATAATATTTCGTAGCCTCTTCTTAATGTTCCGCTTACACGTCAACATGTAAGTCTCTGGCAAAAAGGTGTATCCATTGTGAAACGCATGAACGAACCACACATACAATCATTTCAAATTTTTTTGACCAAAAATAATTACACATTCTTTTATTACAAACATCTATACCTTCGTTGTTAAGGCATTATCCATTATCATTTGTTTGTACATGTATTGTTTTTTTTTGTTTTTGTTTTTTTTTTTTCATTTATACTCGTGGACTCGCATACTTATTTTGTTCTGGGTATTTCAGGAGTTACTTGCTATTTCTCAACTCGAGCACCAATGTTACTAACGGTCCACAACACATGAAGTTAAACCGCATTATAATAATATAGTCAAGCGATTGATCGGATACAAGTTCTTAACATTAGCAAAACGATGTTCCCATTTACATTGAACCAGGTTTTTCAATACTTTTATAAAACTATTAAATAAAATATTTTTCATCATATAACGTTTAATGTCAACTGTCTAATTACTTGAATGATGGTTATAAAGTGTTTGTAGGTAGAAATATCTTTTTCTAAAGAGAATTCGGCTGAAAAACTTCAGATCGATGAGCAAGCGTTATTTATCCTACATATCTTCATAAGTCAATCTTTGTTCCCATTAGGCCCTAACACTATGTTAAGCACCGCTCTACTTTGAGTCGGGCTTAGGCCTTGTAGTTGGTGAGATTTTAAAAATCTATCATTCGGTGAAAATAGCAAATTGTTAGCGAAAATCATTGATATTTTACCAGAATTCTTAGCGCAGTAGCAATTTTTTTAGCACAGTAATTAAAAATATGAAATTGACACCAGAATTTTATTTTCATAATTAATACAGAACTTCCCAGTGGATATTAATGCCTGGAAATTTGTATCTTATTTATTCTTTTTAAGAAGCCCAAATTTAGAGCAACATTGTTTTCCCACTGAAATAAATTTTATGAATTATCATTGTTAGATTGCAGGTAAACGAAGATTGAGAAATCACCTCCATCAATACCGAATGGAAATTATCGATAGACTCGTCAAGATGTACTAATTAATATATTTTTGCAGGCTCTAATTAATTTTCATTTATCTATTTCAGAGGTATATTTATTTCATAACAGGAAAAGGGAGAATCTTAGTTTATCAACTCCTTTAAGTATATATATATATATATATATATATATATATATATATATATATATAATATATAAATGTGTGCGTGTGTAAAATATATATCTTATAGGAAAAGAACTCTTGAGGTAAATAATCCAAAGTTCTTTTATTTTTTGTTTAACAAATAGTGCTCGATACAAAAGTAGAGCATAAATATAACATATATATATATATATATAATGTATATAATATATATATATATATATATATATATATATATATATATATATATATTGTGAGTCTTTGTGTATGTATGTTTTCTGGCATATACATACGTTGTTTTATGCCAAGGTATTTGCTAATCAAAAGTTCAAATATCCCAATCTACATAAGAGTGTCATTTTGATTGAAAGGAGGTACTCGTCAAACGGTTTTCTTCGGGATTTTGTAAGCTCGATAAGTTCTGGTTACTGTTGGTTTTTGGCATTTTTCTACGGTTTATCAACCCTTAGTGTTGTGAAGTGGTTTCACAGTCGAGGCTTGTATTTGTACTAAGTCGGTCCTAAAATAGGTTCTACGTACAAAACGTTGGGAACTTGATATAATAGGTAATAACGCAGAGAAATCTAGTGGTAGGCGCTGATAAATTTAGTATCCGACTAAGGGTCGTCCGGCATCGACTGACTGACCAACTTCCTGAGAGTATTTAGTCACCCCCCCCCACGAGGGCATCATGTGGCACAAGGCCGGTTTAACGTGGGATCTCCGTGCCCGTGTGCTCGGTCAAAAATATGCCCATTGAGTCCGTATAAACGGGTTCAGGGTCGGTTTACCTCCACGAAAGAGACTCCGTCCTTCGGCGTAGCCTCTTTCGGGTTCCTCGTCGTCCGACTTCAGACTGAACTCAGACCAACTCACTGAGTGACTTCCTACTCTTACTTATTATAGGTGGGAGAGTCTATTAAATATAGAATAGGTGTGTTCCACTATAACACTTAGCCAGTTATTTAAAGGCAATTAACAATTCCAAGTTATTATCAATTACACCAACCGCACATCCAACAGTATCTGATATTCACACAAAGTTACCCATCTAGGTAGTGACCAGACACGAAATTGCCTAACTACGTTGATATCGCGTGGACCGGTGTTTCAAAGTGATATGACCGTAAGCCACTAAACTTTAAAATAGTTGACAATTTACGTGATAAAAAACGATTGAAAGTTCAATGATTCCGCTTATTTTAAAACGGCGTTGAGATTACAGAGAGGAATCATATACTGCTGATTAAATCTCAGAATCGGTGGAAATCGTGCATAAACAGAGCAAAATGAAGTAGTTGTGAAAAGACTCACGTGTGATCTGGAATTTTCTCGAGTCAAGACTATAAATGGTAGATGCAATGCACTCGTTCGTGATGAGTGCATGCTTAAAAGTGCTTGATGAAAAATCCAGTAAGCTCCTTGCTCGTCTGCAAACCGATACAGAGGTGAAAGTCGAACCATCTGACGAAAGTTCATGAATGTATGCTTGAAAATTTGAAAGCCTTCATCAAACTATTTGACAGTCCTCTCGTTAGTGTTTGGGATAGGCTAATTGCATCTTTTGCTAAGGGGCGGCGGCATACTTTCTGTATGCCAGAGGGTTGTAAATTGAAGTTTTGCTGGATAGGCACTAGTATTATAAAAATAGATTTCATCATTAAGCAGTACAACATAGTTTAATGTTTAATCCGATAGGTAACTTGAACCATTAGAAAACGAGAAGTATTAAATGAAAAGATGCTTTATAGGGATTTTTTTTTATATTTAAGTTTAATTTTATTTCCTTTTTAATAAGCGAATATAGCAGTATTCATTTTCTGAAAGAGTTTCGCTTGATATATTCTGAGGTTTGCATATGAGGATCTAGTATTTTTTCTTTTTGAATTCGTATTTCAGTTTTCTTTTCCACCAATAGAGAAAAATTATAACCAGGTTTCAACATTCCAGATCGCCACACCTACGAAGTACAGTGATCAATATGAAAAATCGAAGAGGTTTCAAATCGGATATGTAAAACCCATAATTAAAACAAGAATTAAATAACTGCAATTGAATCCCAAACAAAATAAACCAAATATCCGATTCAATGCATCAGCGTGAGAACGCAGCAGATGTTACATGTTGCTTGAATATGCTCTGAGTGAATACATATGAACAGCTAAATTCAGAAAAATGTTTATCTAAACCTGCGGCGGTATGATGTATGTTCCTGAATATTTTTATATTTATTTCTGAATAATTTAAAGTAAACCATTTCTGTTTGATGAAGCATAAATTTTGGCGAGGCTTATAAAAAAAAGAAAAACATTTCTCACTATCTAATAAAATTCGTCTCAAGCATTAACTTGAAATTGATGAAGATCCTGTCAACTATTAAAAAACACAAACGGAATTTAAAACTATACATTGTCAAGACTGATCACGAAATATACATTGCTAGCATGAATCATTTTGATATTTTCCTAGAATAGAAAATGCCGTTGAAATTTTCTTTAGCAAATAAATTAATATTGAGACTTTGGCTCATGATATAATGTAAAATTAATATAATGTTCACATAAGATAGACGACGTTTGGAAACGTTTTGAATAAAAAAACTGATCCAGAATTTTCAATTTTTTCAAAATAAAAATAGCTAATTCTAAAAGTGTAGTACGAATATGAATTGTATTTTTTCATCGGAAAATGCATTAGTTACAGTGTCAACATACTTCCAACAAGGTTAATACTTGTCAAATTATTGAGGCCTTTATTTCTTTTGCAATGTGTGTTAATCATTGTTATTCTATACATGGCTTATTTTAACGCCGTATATAACATAGCTGAGAGAAATGGATTAAAGATTCTAACATCAACTTAAAGATTATTAAGAGTATCGGCAAATACTAATTTACTGAGTAAGGGGAAGTTTAACTGCTTGATTATGAGGAAATAGGTAACATGAAATCAGTAATTTAAACTATTAATTGAAGCATTTTCAGTTAGCAAAACCGTATTTCCTTCCTTCGATTTCTGTTGCTTTTCAATTTCAAATTGGACTAGATATAAATAATTAGCTGCTGGGTTATAAATATCAATAGATAC
This sequence comes from Acanthosepion pharaonis, assembly GCA_903632075.3. Classification (NCBI taxonomy): domain Eukaryota; kingdom Metazoa; phylum Mollusca; class Cephalopoda; order Sepiida; family Sepiidae; genus Acanthosepion; species Acanthosepion pharaonis. The sequence continues at coordinate 711,080 of CAHIKZ030002123.1, read as the reverse complement.
ATATGATTTCCCAAACCAGTAATTTATTTAACGGTCGTAGGATGAAAATCATAAAGTTTGATGCAATTAATAATCGAAAACATAATCATTAAGATTAAATTGATAAGTAATTGAGTGTTAGCCAATATAAAGTTTGTATAATTTCCACAGACGACATTTGTCTGTATGGCGAAACCGGTGAAGTTAAGATAACCATATCAGGCAAGCTCTCTCAAGTAGCAGTATATGAACCTCACAACCTTTCTGGTGTATTTTTAATCGAATTAACACACAAGTCAGTAAAGTCACTAAAACGGAAGTGGTTATTAGGATGTAAAAGTATTCGAAAACGGAAACTTTACAAAGGAACGTGAACAACAGAAGAATAATCGGGAATACAGTAGATAACTATTGACATTGTATATTAACTGTAAAGTATGATACCGAGCGAGATATCCCCAAGCCGGAAAAGAAACTGTTAGCATTGAATTCACGGTTACATCTAGCGAGTTCAACTCGGAATCAATGAATCCTTCCTGACATTTTAAGAGTACGTTTGAGATCATAAAATCTATGTAAAATAGCGAAGAGCTCATCCGACCACTTACCATGAAAGTATTTATAGGAAATGCATAGAGAAGCAATTTAACGGCGATGGAAAAGACAAGATGCCATGTCAGGACCAATAATATTGCTGTTTTTTCTTTGGATTTTATCACGTATCTCTAAATATATAGCTGGAGACCCGAACCATAGATGGCAGCGATATTCTAAACCTGTACAAATGGTAGTTTCTGGCGATAACAATCTTACATATCTATAACTATCTCCTAGTACGACTCAGTGAACCAAACTGTCAAACTTCATAGCAGCTTATTTGGATTTAATAGTCTTTCCACTTCATATCGCCGAGAATGTTAGTCTGAGAATGCGCAATGTATCCCTCTGCTGATGGGAAGCAGAAAGGAGTATTATTAATACAGCACATTTTTTTGGGGAGGCGAAAAATTAAAAAGCCTTTATTTGCCCCAGTTAACAACACTGTATGTAGCTTTTTATATCAGACGCCAATTTGACTTATCGAACTGATCACAATTACTATCGATACAAGAGTAAAGAATTGTCATATGCATAGATATCAAGATGATTTTTGCCTCGTATTTTTCTTTGTAATGTTCTAAAATAAGCTTAGTCATTTTCGCCGAGATGTACGTGTAATGTAATCAATAGAATCATTCTAAGTGAAATCGGCGAGTCGAGTTGTTCAGTTGCATGCATTTTCTCCTGCGCTTTTAGAAAGACAGAAATAGCACTGAATACATTACTATCTGGCCTTGAATGGCAAGACGTCAGAAAGGAAAAATTCAGAATCTCGGAGAAGTTATTTAAGAAAAGACTCTACTCTCTTTTTCAAGAATCCCTGGATTTCACATGTAACTAGGGCAAACAGTTGATATCTAATCTCGAAGACATGACATTGAAAATGTTCATATTGAAAATATACCATATATTTTATATTTAAAAGATGTATATTTTCCACTACTGAGCACTTACAATACACAATAATCGCTCAAGGTAGAAATGAACTCAATGGAATTGTTTTATGGATGTTACAATTATAGTCGTCAGGGAATCTTCCTCTCGGATGTTGCTTCCCTGATGAAGCTGCTCTTTCGAAGAAGCTGTCTGAATGGCACTTGTTTTTAATCAATGGAATACGCGGTAAACCTAGATTGGTCACCGCCGTGTTCATCGCACGCAGGAGCATTAGCTGTAAAGGACTAAACTTTTGGAACTAGGACATGTAGCCCGGGAAAGAATGTTCCATAAACGATAGATTTGTGTCTGAGGGATAGAGCTGTCGTGTTAGAAACATCCATCAGTTGCATCAAATTCTTTGAGCTTGTATTCTTAAAAGAATGCTCTATTTCTCTCAATAATTTATTTTTTTTAAATATTTTAAAGATTATGCATTGTAGCTAAAGATTATACATTTTAATTCAGCTTCAGCTACAAATTTAAAAATGTTAAACGATAAAACTGGTAATGTATGTTAAGTATATTTCCTTGCGTTTTTACTGGTTCTGTTTGCAGTTTAAATCGAAAAGGTGATAATTTCTTAAATATAAATGCAATATACTAAATAGAAACGATAACAGATTCTGGTCTTCTGTCAACTTCTTAATCTTCACAAGAGAAATCCATAGTTTGTAAACTTCATATTTCAGTACAAGTCGGCAATGAATATGATTTAAGTGTTAATTCCCTATTTTAACATTGAAACGCTCGGGCTTTTTTTTTTTTTTTTTTAACAAAGACGACTAATTTTACATCATCTCCTCAAATGACTCGATGGCCAAATCCTGTGCCAATCTGTACGCATTTCCATGTGTATTATAATACCCTTGTGAATTTACAGTAAAGGTCTGTACCATAAAGTGATCATTACATTATTTTTGAAAGTCACATTTCTTAAAACCTAATGATTCTATTCTTACGGTATCTAATATATTATCAACGTTAATAAAACTTAATTGCAATTTTCAACGCAACAATTCATGAGAATCTAATTGGATGTAATTGAAGTCGGGTAATCTTTTAATACATTTTTTTAATTCAAACCTTAATTCCTCTTAGGAATGCCTACAGTATTAATGAAGTCCATAATAGAATTATTTCAATAGATGTTGCTATAATCTAATTTAATCGATTGAGGAAATTTGTTGAGTCTATTTTATTCGGTGGCGTTTTGCATAATTGTTTCCAAATGTTTTTTATCGATCATTTTCGAATTAATGTTTTTTTTTTTTTTTCTTAAACGTTTTTTTTTTTTTTTTTTTTTAATACCTTTTGGCTTAGTAAAGATTTTGAAATATTTTCTAAGCGGAGACAGATAATTCTCTCTCTCATCATGTATATATAGATGCATGTGTGAATTTATGATTGCCCTAATTAGTGGATGCCTCTTCAAAATAACTTAGAATAGAAAGACTCGTATCCGCGGGGAAAAAAGGTGTCTTTTGTTCTCGGAGGGCAGCGTTCATATCATAAAAGATTTTAAAACCCAAATAAAAGACTTGTCACAATCTGACTTGAACACCAAGTGTACATATTCTTAAATGGTACCTAAAGAGCAAATAAAGATAAATTTTGAGTCTATTTTTAAATTAGATCAATGCGATATTATGCCTCCGTGCAACAAAATTTTTAACCGCTTCTAAATATAAAGACTTCGCATATGACGGAAAATATGGTCAAAAAGAAACTAACCCTTACCAGTCATTTCGTTCACGGTTAATGCTACGAGTAATTTATAAACATTTTTATTTTACATCCTTCATTCATTCAGTTATTTGACTTGTGTATTTATATTACATGTATTTATGGATGGTTCTAATTTTCGGAATTTACCCAAGTTTCTGTTTTATGATATAAGTTTTGCTTTAATCTTATTGTCCATTATGTAATCGTACGCAATACAGCAGAATTTTCTTGTCTGCAGCTGAGTATGAGAAGTGATTATATTTTTGTTTTATTCTTATTACGGTTATGACTATATTCTTCTATACAATGTTTGCTTTTTGGAGTTAGTGTTGATAGTAGTTTTTTTCTGCTTTTCATGTTATTTGGGTGCGTTTACGATTCTGATTTTGAGTTTCCATATTGGCGTTGTAAACGCTGAGCTATTTTTAGTTATGTAGCTAAAGGTTTTGCCTGTGTAGCAACTACATTTTTAAGGGTCTTGATTCTTTTTCTTTTTGTGCTGAGTCGAATTCAAAATAGTTTGAAAAAGCCTTCCCGAAATGAAAATGAGCGACGCACTAAACATATTCTCCACCTTTGCAGAAAGTCAAATCAAAATAAAGTAATACACGACATTTCGTTAATATCGGACAGACATGTGTGTGTGTGCGTGTGTATATATATATATATATATATATATATATATATATATATAATCTCAAAGAAAAAAATACGTTGATGTAACCAACAGACAACTTGGAATAACCTACAATTATGCATATAAAGTCTCGAATGAAAACGGCAATAGTGAAAAAAAGGCATAAGGCAAACTTTACTACTCAGTAAATTGCTTGAAGCCTATATTACCTAGACCGAGAACTGTCTGAAGATCGCCTGAGTGTGAAACTGTGTTACGAGTATAGTTATCCTGCCATAAGATATATATATATTGTGGAATATTCTTAGATAATTTTCATCTTCTCATGGATGTTTTCTGCCATGTTAAATTTTCACTTTTATGCATTTGTGCTGCTTCAACACTCAATAGATTTTTTCTACCACAAAGACCATTCTCATATGGAAAAAGACATTTCTCCGGCTCTGATTTCAGGATATATGTTCTTATTTACCATCTGTACCATTCCTTGTCATTGGTGGGTTTCCTTTCATTATCTAGACATCTTCTGTGATTCACGTTTTTTCTTGTCTTACTTTTAGCAATAATTTCTGTCACCAGTTTGATAAGAGCCGTATAACATATTCATTTGATTATGTTGTCTATCAATAATATTCATCAGTGAATTATTTGGGGAAAATATTCCCTTTTTATTAATCGGCTGCAAGATTATTGCAGAAAGTAGACTCATAAACAGATTATATGATGTTGGAACAAAGTTTAGTATCATTTTTCATTATGTGATAATTGAATGCATGATCCTCTTCAAACTTACCTGATCTAATGATTATATATATATATATATATATATATATATATATATATATATATATATATATATTTATATATATATATAGTAGAAAATATGTTATAACGTACTTTTGCGATTCTTGTGTGTATCAGAACGGAAGTTTTTTTTTTTAATTCAAAATGGAAACTAGAGCATGGAATAACCTATTTACAGAAATAAATGAAAAAATATACAAAGAGCATATGCGGTCTTTATAGATATGGAAACATGGCTGCGAATATTGTTCGTAAGTATTCATCTTGGTTCGAAAGGCGAAATTTTAGTGAATGGGGAAAATGTTCTAGTAGGCTTGCAGTTTTTAATGAGGAACGAATCGGTTAAAAACAACCGTGTCACATGCCCGAGGGCATCAGATATACTCCACGTATGCCCTATGAGTATTAAAAGTTAGAAGAATTAATTTAATTTCGTTCATCCTAACGATGTTTCTGTGAGTTATGCTTTAATAGGAATAAATATCTCACCGCGTATCCATCTGCGATTGTCTGAAACAAAAATCTGGAGGAAAATGATCATGGTGGTAAAAAGAATTAACCTCTCTGAAACTTGTCTGCAATATACGATGATTCTGCGTATGTGGTGAGAATGGAAAGTCAAAGAGCATCACGAGCTCTTTACCCAAATTTAGGCATGTACCGTTACAAATACAACAGATTAAAAAAGAAATCGACGAAAAACGTTTGGAATTGGTTGTGAGGCGTCTTTCTTCCTGAGAACGCTAAACCTCACGTTTCTTTGAAGAACCAACTTAAATTAGTACAGCTCGGCTGGGATGTTATACTCCACATCTGTACTAACTAAAGATATACCGTCAGATATCCACCTGAATCCCTAAAAAATTCATTTAATGGTAAGAATTTTATTTCTGTGGAAGACTTTAAACACTACAGAGACTTATCAATTAACAAGAAATATGCAAAATTGGTAGATGGTGGCATTATTAATCTGCATAGAAAATGGCGAAATTTAATGGAATAAAATATCTCTTAAATCTATTATTTTATATACAAATAACTAATGGATTTGAAATTCACTTAAAACTTCTACATAATATGTCGTTTCTATTAATATTTACTATATCATAACGGCATATATTTCTATATCCACATATGAGTATAGATGGATAGAATCGTATTCATATGCTTTAATATATATATTTTATAATAGCATATCATACGTCTGTAATATTTCAAACTAATTTGTCTTTAAATATTTTATCTTCTGTAAAGGTATTTTATTGACTAGACTGTATCTGTAATGGATTCTCATTACATAATCATTAAGGTAGGTTTACATGCAAGTTGAATACTTGGTGGATAATATATAACACGCTGAAAATTTCACGTATGGCCTTGAAGCTTATTTCTGAGGAAAGCAGAATAAAGCTTTTGGGTCCCTAGAATATCATGCGTTTGAAGGTAGTATTTTATTGAATCTTATCTTAACTGAAAAGCGTAAACATCATGATCACTTGGATGAAATTTATTTTAAAAGCCTGGGAGATTTAAAATACTTCAAGTACCAAATGTGATATGTTATTGATTTTCTTTTTACTGCAGAAATAAACGCAGCTATGGCAATGAATTTTTCTGTTTGTTTATTTTGTTTATGTGGATATCAAAAATGAACGTCGTCAAGACAGTAACAGTTATGGTTAGTCGTTATATTACTCGTAATTTAAACACAAAAAAGCGAATTTTTAGAAAATTGAAAATTATAAAAAAAAAAAGAAAGACTATCCAATATTTAATTTACCTATATATATTTTATTCGATGTCAGCTTAATACAGCTACATAAAGTGATAAAAATAGATTTAACAAATAAAATAGATCAGTCCCTTGATTTATAACTATATATGAAGTGTTTGTCTTTACGGCATATCAACACGTTATGGGTCATTTAATGGCGGAATTTGATGTTTCTGGGAACGTGAGTAATGTTTTTTTTTTCCTTTTACGAAATGATATTGCTGGTATTTTATTTTATAAAAACATGTTGCTGGTAATCTGTGTTTTTTTCCCCTTTAAATCTATTTCTTAACCCCCAATTTAAGGGTTCAATATTTGCCCATAGATGGGACCTTAGACGTGGTACCAAGCCGGGTCATGGTGAACATGTGAACACCATCAATAAAGAGGCGATTCCACGCTCCTTGAAACCTCCAACATCCCGAACGGAGATCTTCCTGTCGGATGTAGTTTCTCGTTAAAACCTAAATATCATAGTTTGAAAAACTGCTCACACAGCAGGGCATACAATCTGAATGATAACAAAAAGAGCAATAAAATGCAGATGGAAGTAAATCTGTTTAAAGAAGTTCACAAAAGTATTATTTAAACATTCGATAAAAAGGATTTCTTTGAATTGCTAGAATGAAAATATATATATATTTGAAGGGGGATGTCTATTCAAAAGTTAAGCCATTATTTAATTATACCCCCATCAAATGTATATGTTGAATTTTAACATTTACGGAAGAAAATAAATTTGTTTAACAAATGAATAAACACTCAGGCACACACACACACACCCACTAATATATATATATATATATAATATATATATATATATATATATATATATATATATATGTGTGTGTGCAGGTATGTAGAAAAATAGGAAAGAACACTTTAGGTAAATAATCCAGGGTTCTTTAGTATTGTTGTTTTTATTTTTAAAAAAACAGTGCTCCATACAGAAGTGGAGCTTTGATTATAATTATTTTTTTTTTAAATATGATTCCTTCGCTACATAAGAGTTCTCATGTTTCAAAAACGAGTGCCGAAACCATCAATATAATTATTAAAATTAAAGTAAGAAGCCCTGTTTCATCCTCAAGCGAACTTGCAGATGAAACAGGGCTTGTTACTTGAATTCAATTTAGTTTTAATAATTATATTGATGGTTTCGGCTCTCGTTTCTTAAACATGAGAAGTCTTATGTAGCGAAGGAATCATACTTTTTTTTAAATATATATATTTCTCAAATTTAATCTGTAGAAAAAGACAATATTTATAAATTTAAAAGACAATAGGAAAACTGTAATAGTTGCCGACGCGTTTCGTCGGATGTGGACGTTTTCAAGGCAAAAACGAAATGAATTTTTTAAACAAAGTAACTAATAATAAAACAAAATGTCCTCAATAACTGAATGACTTTAGAGAAGTCATTTTCATGCTGTTGACTGAAAACTACGTCAAATTATTTAGATATTGCAGAATTATAACGGTGTCGTTTTTTTTATTTTTTTATTTATTTTTTTTACATGAATATTGATTTTATTCTCATGCCTTGAATGCGGGTTTCATTACATTATTACGAATACATCCTCTTTTACACTGTCTAATAGTTTCTTACATGTTCACAATCTAATTTTGTTTCAATATAGAGTTGTCTAAATTTACTTCTTTCTTATATATAATATTCATTTTATATTGGAAAGAGCAAGAATGTTAAACAAAATAATGTGAATATTGAAAATTATGATAAACTTGGAAAAATAGACTATTACCAGTATATGCATAGTTCCGCTCACTGAGTATTAAGATATTGAAAGTTTAGATTATAACAGCACAGCAGAATTCACTAATGTCTGAAGTAAGGTTAATTTTTAAAATCCTAAATTATATAGTGTTTGGATCAACATTTGGATTTCGAATAATGGCGTAACGTTCAAGATTGAAAGCTGATGTAATGAATATGCATACACCAGTGTTCCCCTTCACAGGAATATGATTGGCTGCTGTCACCCATAAATACAGGCTGATGTAGAGGTAGAGTACGCCCATTGGACATCCTATTGGGCTACGTCTATTGCCAACACCTATGACAGCGACTACAACAAGTACCAGTTCCATTACTGATACCTGCTAGATTGTTCTACTCGGTTACAGTAGCCTAAACCACTGAGCTACTTCGATCAAATACATGCCTTTTCTGGATATATCACATGGATTTTTCAAAAATAAATTATTAGATCATTTTGAAAGTGCGTCTTCCTGTTCCTTATACGACAACGAAGTACGGCAAAATATCTTTAATATATTAAATCTTTTTGCCTTATCCTACAATTTAATTGATTATAATGAATCAGGTCTCGAAGAAATGTTCCATGAAGTAATTTCTGTTACAAAAAAATCATAATCCCAGGTTAGAAATTAATTTCACCAAAGAAGTTCTCCAAACTCCTGGACTCAGAGTGTTTCCATATATATATATATATATATATATATATATATATATATATATTTTTTTTTTTTTTTTTTTTTTCATCATTTACAGATAAATTGTATTCAATGATCAACATAAGTTTAATGTTTTCTTGAGATATAATTTCAATTTATTCTGACTGATCACAAAATGAAGTGAAGTTTTAGAATGACAACTAAATCTTTTATTCACCTATTGTCTAACTAAAATCAAAATCATTGTATTGTCGGTTTTATATATATATATATATATATATATATATATATATATATATATATATATATATATATATATATATATATATATATATATTATTACATTAACTTGATTGGGAAAGAATAGATCTCAGAAAATCTCTAACCTACCCTCTTAAACGCAATTCTAGTTCGATCTGAAAATTATCCAATCAATAAGGTAAATCTTCAAAGAAAGTGAAAAACCTGCTATGAACCGGTTAATCAATTGTCTGTTATCGATTGTGATAAGTGACGTTCTTTCACCGCTAAATTCAGAGCCACTTGGCATTCATCTTCTTAAAAGAAAAAAAAATCGCTGGAGTTTTATATTCTTTTCAAAACTTTTTTTTTATATTGGTAAGCACAAATCACGCTCTAAAATTTAGTGCACAAAACTGATCCTCATTATTCTGAAAGTATTTTTACCAATCTACCGTCAATACATTTCTATCAATTTAATATTGCTAAAATACCGTCCTTTACCTGAAAAATTCCATTTACCATCTCTCTTGAGTTGTAATTCTTAGGTGAATCATCCATAAATTTGGAAAACTCAATAATTGAATAACAAAGTCTTTGACACTTATCAGATTTTTTTTACTGATTTGATAAATATAACTCACTAATTTCTCAGTGCTGCGAAAAATAAATATACTTGGATTTTAATATTGTGTATTGATCAATATTTTTAATATCTTGCGTTATATTACAATCGTTAAAATCAATAAAATCTGGTTACAACACTGAAACAATATCCTTATCTTTGCCAAATATAATTTTATATTTACAGTTTGAAAATAACAGCGTCACACTTGAAAGTACGAGTGAAAATATCAAGCTATTTAAGCTAAAATTACCTCCTCATATAAGCCGCATTAAAATCAAATTTGTCCTCGAGATAAACAGAATTTTTCTAACAATCATAATAATAACCTAGTAATCATAATAATGCGTCATAATAATAACCTAGCATATAATAATATTCTAATAACCTAGGATGATGCTTCCTTTTGTAGTGGGACAGACATTGCCATCAGTTCAATCTTATATTTATCAAGCTAGTTTTATTCAAGGCATAAATTATTGGGAAACCAGTGGGAATTAAAAACTCTACTAAAGATCCTTCCCTCGGGTTTGCTAACTGTAACGCTACGATTTACCCCGGATTAAAATTGAAATACTTTGTTAAAAGGCTACAAATATGAGTACTACCTAATAATCTCTAATTATTGAGATTTGGCACAAATCCTGAAATAGTAATGGTCAACTCGATTAGCTTATAACTTCCCGCAGAAGAAAGTAATGTATTCAAATGACACCTATTCCCAACAAATACTTGTAAGTTGCAGATCAGTTATATATTTTTTCTCTGTTTCTTTTGTTCCTTCATTACACGTTGATCGTTCCTGATCTGGTAACAGTAAAGCAAAAATGTCTCCATACAGAATCTTGGCAATACTCATTGATCGAACAATTAGTTTCACTATCTCTTGTTTTATTTATTTTTTATTTTCTTTTAATTTTTAAATATTAGTTCGCTTAATGTTAAGTCTTTCTGATATTCTTGGGATTTGCCTGCTGCAAAACCTTTAGCATTTCCAAATTTAAAACCTTGATTGTAATCTTAATGCTATCTTCTAGTTATTTAAAATATTGCTTCCACATCTTGTCTGGCTATATATTTAGAGATTGCAAATAATATCCAAAGAATCCGCAATGTTATTGTTCCTGAATAGGCATTTCGGATTCAGTCAATGTCCCACCACTTTATTATATATTACCCGTGTCTTTTCTATGAGTATTTCCATGATACTTCTTCTGATGAACTTTTCTCTATAATACCTAGCTTTTATGAATTTTAGCACAGTACTAGATTAATAACAATGTCTCATCATTTTACAGTTGACATGTCTAGATATTTGGATAATATTCAATGGCGGCACTTTCAAGGATTTTCCCTCGGATTGACTTTTTTTTATGAGTGTAGCATTTATAATATCAAATATTTAAAATTTTCCCATATCTAGATATAACCGCTGGTTTTATAACAGTTTCTTCTATCCCACATTTACTTCAGGAATTCAGGTGTCTTGTCTCCCTGTCAACTTTGATCTTCAGTAATTTAAATGCAATGTCAGTGGTTATATTCTGTCTTAATTCTTGTTCTTTTAACCTCTTCTCTCCAATCATATTCACTATCGTTCAATAATTCCTTGTCATGCTAGCTTTATTTTGCTTGTGGTGAAAGGATAAAAAGTTATATGCTTACCATTGCTATTCTTGCTGTTGTTGTCCAAGCGTTTTTTTTTAATTTTGGTAAAGTTCTTCATTTGTGAAGTTGCAGCGCCAGTCTATAGCGTATGATGAATGTTCGTATTTTTTCAAATATTAATAGGACAATTACTTTTGAAGATACTAAGAAAAAAACTGACCTGAGAAAATGTTTGTATGCAAATGATAAACGAGATTTAAATAAAATCCTGTAATGCTACGAATATATTATTACGGTAGTTTATTGGGATATGTTATGTCACAGTGTATATTAAATTGAAATAGATTGTTTTCATCGCACAGGTCATCAGTATGAGATGAAATCATCAGCTTATTACAACACTAAACGTTTTATTCGATGTTTAAATATTTATTTCTAAATTCTCCCTTTGATATTTTCTTGCTTAATTCCATTATATTGTTTCAAGATAGTCTCGGAGTTGATGCCTACTTACCAGTTATTCGTACATGACCACATTGGTTGTTTCTTGCAAAATTTTCTAAGAAATTTGCACATATTTTGGCCTTTACACTTATCCTGTCAGTAGGCTAAATGGATAAGAATTGAATGTTTTGAATTAAAAGGCGTAAATTAAACTATTCAATCATATACAAATATATACGCTTAATATTTTGTAGTTTGTGCAATAGTAATCTTTGATAATATCTTTCGATATTTGACGGATTTTTACATAGCAAGCCTTGTTGCGTTATTGAATGTCAAATTGTGAATTGGTTATACGGTGGGGATCGAAGCAATCTCGCCAGAATAATGGTCAACCCATTCTTAATATCCTAAATCATCAGATCATGATTCATTTATTCTTGAAACGTATTTATTTTGAGAAATGAAATAAATACTTAACTGAATATTATGTTGAATATAAAAATATGGTCGAAATAAATTTAAAGGAGACTGCGTAAATTATTCCGATAAACTTGAAGCAAGTTTTCGTATTTGTTTTAAGTTAGGCAAATTCCAATTCATTAACATAATGCTACGGTTACGAGAAAAGTTGGAAATTGTTATAACTATTCAATTGTAAAAGATTTAGTAAAAACAAATATTTTTTTAAAAATGAATAAACACCATCAAAATTGCAATTACGTTTTCGAACTTTTCGAAAGCTTTGTTCGAAGCTGCAAAGTCTGTAGTTCCCCTTTGTTCGAAGCTGCATTAAAATTTAGGACATAAGCTGATAAAACACTAAACTGAAACATTAAGAAATGAAGAGTAAAATCTCCTTAATGCCTTAAAAAAACTAGCATATCATTCATGAAATTTCGTCTCACTGCCAAATTAAACATTAGCCAACTGAAAAAAAGAAAAAGTATAACAGATAATTAAAACAAAACACAGACCTACCTCAAGGACGAGGGAAAATGAAAAAAAAACAAAAATGAACTCAAAATAACAAAGAATTATGAAAATTTAAACGAATGGAAATGCAAATACAACCTCAACATATCATAAATGAGAAGTCATAACAGGAATAAAAAAAATCTTTTTTTCTGATTATGAAGTGCACAAACTTTATACAGTGGAACTGTAAAGACATAAAATCAAATTATGCGGAAATCATACGATTTCTCACAGACCAGATATAATATCCTTACAGTAGATTCCTCAAAGAAACAGATGTAATATCTGGAGAAACATAATCTGTTATTTAAATATCTAAAATTGTTTCAGAAAAACCAAAGTTTCAATGATCAACATGGTCTTGAACCCTCAATCCGCTTTAAAAAAATTTCCAAAGGTCACCAAGTGACATCGATATTAAATGAGCGTACGTCACCAAATGGGAAAGTATCTTAAGACATACACAATATAGGAATAAGAGGAAGATTAGCCAAATTCATCAAAACTTTCTAGCACACAAACATATCCTTTGTGTAACTCAACAATTCAACTGATGATAGCAGGTAGGCACAAAGAAAACCGGTGTCGCACGTCCAACCTTCTCACGAGCCGAAAGCGTTCTGATCTGAAACAGCAGAAACGAGCCTGCTTTATACAGCTGCGGACCGACCACGATTTGCATGCGAATCACGAGGCAACGAGATTTCGCGTTAACTGACCGAGACCGTTCGGCATAAAACGCGGGCGCCGCCATTTTGGTTTTCTTTTTTACAGTTGGAAGGACCAGAGTTTACATACTGCGCAGATTCGAACGCGTTTCCGAGGTAGGCCATTTTCACAATTTTCCCCACACTCCCCCCTGATCTCATGATCACAAACAGGGCAGGGAGGTGGCGATCGTCGCCGTCGAGTCCCTCTCCGAAGGGGATAACACAAGCTTCATCCTCGTGCGTTGTTCTCGTCTGTGGTTTGAGTGTCGGTAAACACTGTGTCCGCCGGGAGGCTGCTGTTATCAGAATCGCTGCCCTGCAGGTCTAACTCAAGGCAGATTGAACGCTCACTACTCCCAGACTCGGAATCGCTTTCATCGCTCGGTAGCGGTAGTGATTGCGTCACCGGTCGCAAGTCTTTAATGTGACGAGGCACCCCATCAACTCTCACAGATTGCGGGCTGATAACCTCCGTAACACGTCCAGTGCCGTACTTTGTCGTACACTTGCCGCGTGGGTTTTTGACCCAAACGATGTCTCCTTTTTTCAATCTCCCTCCAGTCACTTCTAGTTCAGGCAGCGGGTTGGCTTCGATGCCTTTCACGCGGACATGATATTTGTGCAGTGCATCAGCCGGCGCCGTGGATGGTGAAATGTTATCCTTCGGGGCGACATTATACCAGTAAACCGCTTCCGATACTGTACAGCCCTTCCTGGCTGCGATGGTCTTGATGGTTCTGTGGTTCCGCTCCACGATGCCGTTTCCACTTGGCGAGTAGGCACATCGAAACCGCAGATGCACGTCCCAAGTGTCCGCAAATTCTTTAAAATCTTTACTGGTGAACGCAGTATCGTTATCCGTCAGTATTTCCATGGGTGGGCCTCGCTCCAGGAAAACATTCTCCAACAGTCGAATGACGGTGCTCGCGTCTTGTCTGCGCAGCGGCCGCCATACCGCAAACCTGGAGGGACCGCAATCAATGAGTGTTAAAAATTCTCACCATTGTAGTGAGTTATGTCCATTGCCAGTCTGCTCCAGTTGCTCTTCACGCTCAGTTCTCCTCTTTCCCAGTGAACGGGTGCCGGATCGATCGACTGACAGGTTGTGCAGGCCTTCACAACGGATTTAACGCTTTCTCTGGACACCTGCGGGTCGACTAACCTGGCGAAGTACAGAGTTCGTTTCACGCCCGGATGTCCGCATTGACGATGCGTATTGGCAACCTGGTCCTCATCCAGTCGTCTCCCTGCCACTGCACAGCTCTCGAGTGCCGGTTCTCCTCTCTTGAGCAGTTCTAGCCACCTGTGCGGTACTCTGGTGAGGCGATCTGCACGGTTCTGACAGGACTGCACGAGAGTCACGTCTACGGTCAATCCATATTCGTCCACCAACGATCGCAAAATGCCCAGCCGTCGCCTGACCAGCATCTCACCAGCCGCCCTTGTGTTCACCCGTGCCTTCCCGGTCAAGGTGTCTGAAATCCACCGGTGCACACACGCCGAATCAGTGACCAAGTGCAACGTTGTCGCCTCCCACTGGAGAGCCAGATTCACTCCTTTAAGCGCCGCATCGAGTTCAGCCAAATTAATGTGCCTGGCATCATTAGTCGGACGCAGCCAGCACGCATCTTCGATGACATTTCCGTTTACTTCCAATGCCACTCCTGTCGCCACGGAACTCGCATCCACCCAGACTGTGATCTCGTCACCACTCATGCACCAGTCTCCTCCGACGGGATCCAGTTCCCGCACTCTACTTAACATCTCTGCTAGTATGCGACAGAGAGGGGATCTTTGATGTTATCATCCCATCCATTGGTTGCTGCGGTTGCCAGGCGCTTGACGAATGCAACTGCCACCCTGAGCCATCCACACACTGGGAAGTGTCCAACAAGTTTCCCACACAACGAAAATACGCGCCGCCGGGTCAACACATCAGGGGCTTCCGAATTTGACTTCCTCGTTTCCATCGGAGGGTGCCATTTTCTTCCCAGACCTGCAAGCCAAGAACTCTTGCTCCATCTCTCAGTCGCACCGGATCCTTGCACACCAAACCGTAATCCGAAAAGTGTTGTCTTACACGCGATGCAGAGGCCAAACTTTCATTAATGAAGATATCATCAACGTATGCTGATGTGGCACTTTCAATTGTGCGGTCTTGCGATGCGATGGCGTCTATAACGGATTTCATGATGAGTGGCGCTACATTTAGCCCAAATCCTAGCCGCGTAAGACAGAAGCGTTGGCCTTTGAAAATAACCGTTTGAAATGGCCACAGCGCTTCGTCGATGTGAATCTGAAGATATGCGTTCCGCAGATCCAGAAGCGACATTGACTCCCTGCCGCCGCCACGTTCTCAACTTATGTGCGCACACTTCTGCATCGGCAGTGAAAGCATCCACAAAGTCGTTCAATTCGCGGTAATCGAGTACCGGACGCACCTTCTGTTTCTGCTCCTGCACGACTGCCATCAAGGGAATCAGACCCTTTGGGGGTCCCAGTCTTTCCTGGGGGTACGGAATCAGCCAGCCGTTCACAATCCACTGCTGAAGCTCTTTCTCGTATTTTCCTCTGATGCTGTCTGGAACTTTGTACTCAGCGACCTTGTTGCGAAGCTGAACTGGCAGGTCTTTTTTGGGCCCATTTCCACCTGGCGGTCCACACTCTCTCGTCGGAATTGAAGGAGACGTCGAAATCCGGCTCACTAACGCAAAGGGCTGCACACACCTTTCTTCTTTCACCCAGTTCCACATTTCCGGCTGGCGTGATCATCATGCCTCCTAACGCTCGGATCGCATCAATCCCAAGTAGCAGGTCGTACCCGAGGGGCCTTTGATGTGCCACCAAGACGTCGACTTTGGCATGACTCCCTCCGTCTGTTAGGACTGACACAGTCCCGACACCACAACAGGCCCGGGACACCCCGTCAATCGTCCGAATCTCGATTTGTTGACTGTTCCATGTCACGCATCGATCCGCACTAACGATCGATCGGGAACATCCAGTGTCAACGAGCGCCGAACATCGTTTACCCTCAACGTACACGTTGACAACAGGCAATGCCGCATTTACTGACCGAGAGGGGGCAAGGGTTGCGACAGCACCTTGTCCCCGGACTCATTCCCGAGCAATCCTGTGCTACATGGCCTAACTCTTTGCAGCGATAGCAGCGTAGTCGTGCTCGGTTCCGTCTGCTGCTCCCTCCTACGTCACTTCGGCTCCGGCAGTCCCTAGAGAAATGGTTGGGTCCACCGCACTTGTAGCACTTTGGGCCCTCCCTCGGTGTCTCAGGCGTTCTCATGGCTGCCGCGATCTGTTCCGTGTCCTTCAAGATGTTTCGGGCCCTGGCTAGCAATTCGTCAATTCCCAGTGTGTCCAATCTTGAAGACGCTCGCAGGAGCCGACTGGTGTCGTCGGGAAGCCCTGCCAGGAAGGCGCACCCCAGTATGCGGTCCGTTGCTCCGCCAAACGGTACTGCCAGCCTTCGCAAATCAGCCAGGTAAACATCCACGGTCTCACCCGGCTCGAGCCGTCGTCCGACGAACTGTTTCCAAGCGATGAATGGATCTATTCCAAAGGCCGTATACAGGGCGTCCTTGATCTCTTCTAGGTCAGCATCGTCCCCGAGTTGTTGATATACTGCGTAGGCTCCTCCCGTGAGTCTCAGTGGGATGACTAGTGCAGGTTCCTTTATTTTGGACACCCTGCAAACACGTTCGGCCTTTTCAAACCATTCGACGATAGTCGGGCCCGTGGGGGAGCCGTCGAATTCTGGGATCAACTTTAGATCGAACTTGTCCATTGCCGAAATAGCTTGTGGTGTGTAACTCAACAATTCAACTGATGATAGCAGGTAGGCACAAAGAAAACCGGTGTCGCACGTCCAACCTTCTCACGAGCCGAAAGCGTTCTGATCTGAAACAGCAGAAACGAGCCTGCTTTATACAGCTGCGGACCGACCACGATTTGCATGCGAATCACGAGGCAACGAGATTTCACGTTAACTGACCGAGACCGCTCGGCATAAAACGCGGGCGCCGCCATTTTGGTTTTCTTTTTTACAGTTGGAAGGACCAGAGTTTACATACTGCGCAGATTCGAACGCGTTTCCGAGGTAGGCCATTTTCACAATTTTCCCCACAGAAAGACATGCAGATCTGTTTAATTAAGATAAGAAAATGTATCACTGAATATTGTTCCCGATTTACAAAAAACAACAAAACAAAAAAAAAACCTACATTTTTGCAAAAGAAACTTATCACCTCGTCCCACAATTAAAACGAAACTGGCGCATAATGTCCATCGCCTAACAAACGACATATCTAGGCGCCATTAAACAACTTTAAAACGCTTATCAATTACCTAAAACAAAAATATCAAAGGCCTTTGTAACTTTTAAAAGTAATATCGTAAATTGACTCGGATGCAAACAGAAAGTTAATTCTCAAAATATATAAAACACATTAGATAGAAATTAGACTATGGATGTATCGTCTATATAACCGCACGGAAATCCTACTTAAAAGACTATAGACCATACAAAATAAGCGACTGAGACTAAGTTTAGGTGCCTTTGACACTTACATAAACAAAGACTGTATAGAGAAACTAACGAACCTCCAGTGTCTCTGGCATGGAAAAAATATCCCCACAATATTTACTAAAACTATAATCCAACACAAATAACCCAACATACCAATCAAAACAATCCTCAATATATTAAATTCTGGGATAATAGACTAACAGCTATTCCCTCATTTGTACTTCGAATCAAAGAGGCAATAAAGCAAGTGATCAAATCCCTGATAAAATAACACCATTCACTATAAATAAAATAGTTTCATGGGTAATTTCGGAACCTCACATACACAACAACTAAAGAACATAATAAGCCACTATATCCGTTAAAATAAATATGGAGAACTGAGACAAAAATACAGCGACTAAAAAAAAAACGAAGAGAAAACAGGTCCTTCAGTCACCAACTGACAAGTACACAAATAAATTAGACGGCCAAACAAAGTATTTTACAGCTGAACTACAAGTCATAAAATGGCATCAAAACTCAGTAGACCAAGTAGAATCCTAATTTAGCATACACATCTTACAGCAAAATACTTAGGCAAAGCAGGAAATGCACCTCGTTGCAAATCTTGTTATCAAATACTCACTGTTACGCACATCACAAACGACTGCAAAAATGCAAAGAAATCGCAACAAATACAATGATGCAAAGAATCTCGACGTGCTTTTCCAAAAATGTTTAAGCCTCTACATTAATAAGCTATCTAAAAGAAGTAGGTTGATTCCAGCACTTAAAAAACCCCAATAAATCTTATCTAAACTATATATCTAAAAAACAAAATTAAGAGAATCACATCTAAAAGTATAAAATTGCGTACAAATCAAAGTTGAAGCCACAAAGTTACGTAGAAATATTTGGATTTCAGAGTGGAGTGGCCCATAGAGATCGCCATGCCGCTGAACAAAACCAACCAGTCAACCGTTACATTATTAATAAATTATAGTGCGTGATATGTCGGTTAAATAACTAACCAATCAATAATTCAGTTAAGTCCAATGGTTCCTTAGTTTTCCGAGAGTCCAATGGTTCCTTAGTTTTCCGAGAGTCCAATGGTTCCTTAGTTTTCCGAGAGTCCAATGGTTCCTTAGTTTTCCGAGTCCAATGGTTCCTTAGTTTTCCGAGAGTCCAATGGTTCCTTAGTTTTCCGAGAGTCCAATGGTTCCTTAGTTTTCCGAGAGTCCAATGGTTCCTTAGTTTTCGAGAGTCCAATGGTTCCTTAGTTTTCCGAGAGTCCAATGGTTCCTTAGTTTTCCGAGAGTCCAATGGTTCCTTAGTTTTCCGAGAGTCCAATGGTTCCTTAGTTTTCCGAGAGTCCAATGGTTCCTTAGTTTTCCGAGAGTCCAATGGTTCCTTAGTTTTCCGAGAGTCCAATGGTTCCTTAGTTTTCCGAGAGTCCAATGGTTCCTTAGTTTTCCGAGAGTCCAATGGTTCCTTAGTTTTCTGAGAGTCCAATGGTTCCTTTAGTTTTCCTGAGAGTCCAATGGTTCCTTAGTTTTCCGAGAGTCCAATGGTTCCTTAGTTTTCCGAGAGTCCAATGGTTCCTTAGTTTTCCGAGAGTCCAATGGTTCCTTAGTTTTCCGAGAGTCCAATGGTTCCTTAGTTTTCCGAGAGTCCAATGGTTCCTTAGTTTTCATTTGTAATATTAAGTATTTTGACTGAGCGCATGGATAGCTGCTTCTTTTTAATTTTTTTCACTGCTTTCCTAGACATTTGTTAGTTGACACTTTCACTTTCGCTTCACGGGAATACATGTGTAACGGAAGGCTTCGGACATGTTTGATGGATTTTAGTGACCTATCGCCATTTATTTATTTGTATCCACTAGCGTTGTATCACAAACTAAATCAACGACAGACAATTTGAGTATGTCTATATTTCTGAGATGTGGTATTATGTACATTATTTACATTATTCGGACTATTGTCCTCATCTTTGTCGCCATAATTATTACAACGTTTCGGCCATTGTACACTCCGGCCTTCTTGAGGTGGTTGTGTTGTCGAACTGAACCATTTATTTCGCTGACTGGGGTAGACTGTTCCAGTTCCACGTGCCATGTTTGATGGATGTCCTCAAGGACACATGGCACAGTGGATACAGTCGTTGGTTAGATCCAGTGACAGGACTCAGTGTGAGTTCAATACCCGGCTATGTCGGCGGAGAACATTCAGAGGGAAACTAACAGGAGATAACTGATAACTGACATCCATCAAACATGGCACGTGGAACTAGAACAGTCTACCCCAGTGAGCGAAATAAGGGTTCAGTTCGACATTCTAATCACCTAAAGAAGGCCGGAGCATACAACGGCCGAAACGTAATAGATATGGTTACAAAGATGAGGACAATAGTCCGAATAATGTCAATAATGGACAATTTTATTTTATTTTTTTTACCTACTTTATTACACATGATATATAGTATAGATTATGGATTTTAAAAAGCTTGCTCGCTAGGTGTAATTTACAGAATCTGAAAGAGAAGCAGACAAGTGATCGCCGGTCTCTACTTTTGCAACGCCACTGCCATTTTTCCCATTTTTCCCAAAGATTTCGGTTTTACATCATAAAGACTTTACAATTAAGCATGCTGTGTCAATTACATCCGTGATAATATCTGTATTTTTTAATGTCGCTTCATAAAATGAAATCAAAAATTTAGCCTTCAAAGTTGATAGCAAAAAAATAATTACCTGAAATATTAAAATTCGATTTATTAACTAATCGCTTTACTGGCGTCGATTTAAATGAGTCTTTCAAAGACATGTGAAAATATATCATCAGTTTTAATTACCGATATTTTGAAACATTTTGAAAACAGTCATTTACAACCACGTGAAAGAATTATTTTTTCATATATTTTATGAAACAACAATAAGTGTTTTTTGGGTTTTTTTTTCTTATCTGAAAACAACTTCGAAATTTACTGGGAAAAGAAATCCATATTGGAGGCGAATAATATCAGATTAAACTTTCATCTTTAACTTTATATTTAAAATTTTATACGTCAAATTTGATATATTCCAGTGTCATGTTTCCAGATATATACGTAGATTTCGACCAGCTTTAAATGTATTAATATATTTATATTACTTATATGAACAGAATTGCGTTAAAATATATATATCGATTGTACACTGAAATCTCATGTGTTATGTAATATAAAATAATGATTGTAAGTACCAAACGCCTGAAATATACAATTACTGGAATTTTAACATTTACTTTCTTCGATGAGAGGTATTGTGAATTTATCGGGAATATCAAATGAAAAGATATGACCGCCCACTTTGTCCAGTTTCTAGAAAAGTATCTTTGGTAACCGACAATATCTATGGCTCAAATTGTATTTATATGTAAGGAAGAATCTTCCTGACGCATCTTCACTAATTCAGTGTACGTTTGTTAAGTCATTCAACCAAAATAGAATATCCAGACGTATTCTCCTGGTAACACCACGACACCACACACAGAGCGCGTCACTTGAGCTTGTGACTTCACAACTGAAACTGCGAAAGCAAGAAATGTGTAAGTGTCTGCGTTATCGATTTAGCCTTTTCACGCCGATCGAGGTGTTCGTGTGTGACGCAGTCTATGGTGTAATGGACCCTGTTAAGAAACCATGCTATGTGTTGGTGTTAGTTCCATAATTGCGTAGCATATGTTCACGTGGTAGGGCTGGCGTGATTACCTATCCAAAAACTCCAGAAATTGATCTACGACGTTTGCCTTGTACTACTTAGACCTTTTTCCCTGCTTTATGGATTCCACAGCTGATCCAAAAATCTTGTCACCAAAAAGGTAATGAGGACAATAAAAGAAAGTTGTACAGTAATACAAAGAACATGTATTGGCTTCAATTTATTCAATTTCATAGACGCTGTCACACATCGAGAGATTCTGTATGAGCAGTAGTTTCGTGTCAGCCATCTGAAATAGAAAATTATATAGTGGGTGGATAGAAAACTTTCCGACCACTGTATGTATCCAACAATGCCGGCTTATCCCCGCAGGATAATGCATAGCAGAATGGTGATTAATTTGTTCGAAATTAGTTTAAGAAGAATACTGAATGCCTACGACGATCATTTTTATTCACTAATTTCACCTGACAGGAGAGCAATCACGATCCCATGTCACATGATGTAGAAACATATTTGCATGTTGGTTTTGCATTTCGATATATCTCTGCTCTAAAAGACTGTCAATCACATGATGCAGAATTTTTCCAGTTGCCGTCGGATCAGGTGTGGAATAGATAAAACAGGTTGTTGAATTCCGTCACTTTGCAATGTGGTCAAACCTAATATCTATCCCATGATATTTGGTATATATATATATATATATATATATATATATATATATATATATATATAATAGCTTACTTATTATAAAACGCAGCTTGTGTCTGTAACGTTTATATATTGGATCGGATTTCCTACATTTTTCAACCGATTTCAACAAAACTTCACAGGACTATATAAAATTACCTTGTGGTGGTTCTAACAGCGCCAAAAATGGGAAAATATAATTTTTTTGCACAAAATCAATTTGAAAACACGATTAAGAGACATCGTGAAAATGGAAGGGGGACAACTCACATCGGATTCCTATATTTTTCAGCCGATAAAAAAAAATCTTTTTTTTTTTTTTTTTTTTTTGCAGGTTGTATTTCTTATTCTCTTGCACAATTTTTTCTTTACTTTTAACATTCAGAATGCTTTAAAAATTCCATTTACAAGACAATTATATATATAATAAAATTTTACTCAATTGGGAGACTCATAACGATTGAAAACAACGTTTTTGTTTGGGTTTGACCAATTCGTAAAAAATAAAAACTAATTAAGACATGCGTGTCCGTCAACCTTAAACAATAATCTTTGTTCATAAGAACATTTAGAAAAATCAATGTGGTTTTTAACTAATTTTATATTTTTTTAATAACTTAATGTAGGTACCTCCACGAAATCGCTAAAAAAAGAGCATAGCTTGATGAAAAAGACGCCAACCTTGCCGAAAACTAAATTTTATTGTCTAAATGCTTATGTTATTATTAAGAGGAAAGACCAAAGTTTTTTTTAATTATTTTTAAAAAAATTTCCTTCCTTTTAGAACATTCTAAATTTTGATTAAAAAAAACCTTGTTTCTATTTGTATCAGCGGAACTAGTAAATAACAGACAATTTTTAGCACGTTTTTTTGGTATGACACACATTAATTTGAAAAATTGTGCAAAAATAGAAATAATTATCGGATGTTAATGAAACTTTCAGGAACTATTCACAGATGATCGAAATTATTATAAATGTTTTTTTTATGAAAGTCATGGTAGAAATATTTTTTTAAATATTTATTACCCCCCACCATAACTAATTTTATGAAAACGCTAGGAATTCGATCGCATCGGCTTTAGTGTTTACAATAATTAAAAGCACAGGGCTTTGAGGAATGCAAATCATGTTTTTTTTGTTTTTGATTGGATACGCAGTACCTGAAAATCAGCTCTGAATTGTAACATACAAAACTCAATAAAACAAAGATATTATTTAATTTCAAATGCTTTTATTTGCTTTTATGAATATGGACAATATTTTCTGAAAGCAAAAAAAAATTTTCGATGAAAAATGAATTTTTAATACAATTATTTGTTATTTCATCAATTATAATAGATTTTACATTTAAGTTGTTAAAATATTATAAAATTAGTTAAAAGCCGCATCGGCTTTCATAAGTGTCCTTACGAGATAGATCTTTTTTTAGCGCGTTGTAAATTGTATCATTTTGACTAATCAGAAGATACCCAGTAATTAAGAAATGTAATTTTGTGCTTATAATCGAGCTGTAATTATAAAATACGGAAGACCAACCAGAATATAATTAAGTTGCGTTATTTGAGTTAAGCATTGTTCTCCGCTGTTAAGGCCTTTACTTTTGCGAAACACGTGTGGAGAAGTTAATTTGATTTTTCAATTTCAACTGAGAAGGGTACCTACAAGTATCAGTATCATCTTATGAAATTTATATGATCTTATTTTCATATTAATCTTAGTTACGACATTTTTCCATAAATGAAATATCAAAATTAATAATAAAATGAATGCAAATACAAATAACAGTAGAATGTAATAAATGTACATAAAATTATAGTATTTTATGTACAGTTCTGATAAAATTTCATAAGAAAGGTCCCTATAAATTAATTAGATACCTTTCCGCTTTAAATTTTCGTATAATATACTCCCATAAAAATAAACGTAAAAAAAATAATTTGTTCACGTAAAAATGTAAATTATTTCACTTTTCTCCTTCCCTTCCAGAACAAATTAGCCTCATGGAATTCGTAAATATATCATTCATCACATGTCAAGAGACGCGAAAATTTATGACCTGCTTTGTTTTATTTTCAAATTACATCTTTTTGGCACAAAAAGCTAAGTTAAGTTTGGTTCAAAATATTTTAAATAAACATTATAATTTCTGATTTTCTTAAAATAAGTTTTGAAAAAAATGATAATTGATATTTAAAAAAATTTCAAAGTCAGATTTTCAGTTTTTTTTAAATGGAAAAAAAATCGTCAATTTTGCTGACTCAAAAAAAAAAAGAATTTTTAACGAAAATTTCGGACGTGCTAGAACGATTAAAAATGAAAAAAATACCCCCCAAAATACTTTGACCTTTCCTCTTAATAATAACAAACATTTAGACGATAAAATTTTGTTTTCGTCAAGTTTGGCGTCTTTTTCATCATGCTATGCTCTTTTTTTTAGCGATCTTGTGGAGGTACCTAACTTAATGTAAATAACTATTATATTTAAATAAATAATAAATAATTGTATTAAAAATTCAACTTTCATTGAATTCTTTTTTTTTTTTGCTTTCAGGTAATATTATACATATTCATAAAAACAACTAAAACCATTTGAAATGAAATAGTAACTTGGTTTTATTGAGTTTTGTATGTTACAATTCAGAGCTGATTTTCAAGTATTGCCGATCCAATGAAAGAAAAAAAAAAAAAAAAACATGATTTGCATTCTTCAAAGCCTTTTGCTTTTAACTATTGTAATCACTAAAACCGATGTGATCAATTTCTAGAGTTTTTCATAAAATTAGTTATGGGGGTGTTAATAAATATTAAAAAAAATCATATTTCTGCCATGACTTTAATAAAAAAAAACATATTTATAATAATTTCGCTCATCTGTGAATAGTTTCTGACAGTTTCATTAACATCCGACAATTATTTTTATTTTTGCAAGATTTTCAAAATTAATGTGTGTAATACAAAAAAAAAAACGTACTTAAAAGTGTCTGTTATTTTACTAGTTCCGATTGGTACAAAGAAAAATGAGGTGTTTTTAATCAAAATTTAGAATGTTCTAAAAAGAGAATTTTTTGTTTAAAATAAATAAAAGATTCTTTGGTCTTTCCTCTTCATAATAACATAAGCATTTAGACGATAAAATTTTGTTTTCATAAAGTTTGGCGTCTGTTTCATCAGACTGTCCTATTTTTCTTTTTTTAGCGATTTCGTGAAGTTATATATATATATATATATATATATATATATATATAATGAGTGTATCAGAAAATTAATGTATTTACTTTTAATCCGACATTTTCAACATTTCAAATGTTATAGTTATACTTCGTATTTTTGGCAAGGAACTCTTTTACTTTATTGAGTAACTTCAATTGGGCAAGACAATATACGTAATACACTCGTTTTAATAAATAAAAAAGACGCCTGTGTCAAATAGGATGCAACCACTGCAATGACATTTTCATTAATAAAGAAATAAATATATTCATCCATATATGTAAGTAAATGACATCGGTGTATTCAGGTGCTCAGTACATAATCAAAACACTAATGTCGTAATTCCCGGGTCTGTATTTGCTTATTCAAGGCTCTATGCAAAAAATTGCTGTGTGCCACCCATAGGAAAAATCCTGCATTTATTACATGAAAATTAATGCTACCTGTACGTTTCCTGAATTTAGAATATTTTTCAACAATATCAAAAATAGCAACTCTGAAATTGATATTATTTATAGACATATACTTTATTTGAAAAAGTCATGATTTTTATGATTTTTTTTTGTCACCCCTTTTCCAGTTGAGTGTTAACTTGATTTCACTTTTCATAATATTGATCAGATTTTGTCTATTCTAGTTTTGGTTCTTGAATATTGAAATTGATTTGATATTAGGCAATTATGATACAAAATAATTTTCAATTAGTTCTCATTTTTTATTTTATTACTTCATATATTTTCTAGTTGTTCGCGTATTGTTTTGTTTGAAAATAGTACAGCATAATTTGTTTTTTGCGTTTTGCTGTTTTTATGAAAATATTTGGCAATAATGACTGAACATATAATTATTTTTCTCAAATTATAAAATCTCAACGCCGTATTTTACATTATCTTTAATATGTATTATATTAATTATTTATCTTTAGAATTGTTGGGAGATGAAATAACAATTTTATGTCTGAAATCGATTTCTACTCCGAATTTAATTCTGTTTGGGCTCTTGGAATCTTATTGTTGTCTCTGTGGGGTTTAGCTTTCCTTCCCTGATAATAATCGTTTCTTCGCTGTTAGAGGTAACGATGAACGCTGTATTTACAATGTTTTCTATTACAGGTTTTCACTTCTGGGGAATTTTGGAGAAATATTAATAGTAAAATATTCGTTCCAGAATTCCATGTGTTTTAGTAATGTATTCGATTAGAGAGTTTTCATTTCTTTCTCATATCTTTAGTTCTCATTTACATATTAGGGCAAATGTGATATTTCTAAGTGCCCCAGAAATGCTTTATTCAATACTTACTTTAATGTTCCTTTCTTTATTTGATAGCTGTTTTTCTCTTATTTGAACTCTTCGGATTTGTTTATCGTGGTTTCACTCTATGCTGTTTAAACTGGAACTAAGAAACCTATAGGTTTTTACCTGTGGTTTCATTCTACTCTCGTTTTTGAATTTATATATATATATATATATATATATATATATATATATATATATATATATATATATATATATATATATATATTGATTTGTGGAAGCGGTTTTCTCTAGAGATTAAGTGGAATTTTCAGCATTTGTATTTACTTTAATATATACTGTAATATTGGTTGTAGCGTTTATGTTAATCAATTTTTCAAAATTTCTTTCCAAATCAATTTTCGAAGGAGGTGAAAATAATTTACTATCGTTGTCATTATTACTCAGCACATTATTTATCTCTTCTCTTAAAACAATCTGCTGGAATGAACGCCACCTAAAAACTCAAATGCCTTTATTTCAGATGATTTTAACTCTCAAAAATCCATTATATCCGACAGTTAAATCGTAGGTAATTTTAATATAATTAAAGTAAATTTTAAATTCTAAATAATTTTTGTTAATCGATCACTGGAAAGATTGATTCTTTCATTTGCGATATTTCAATGAGCCAATTTAATATTACTTTCTTTGTTCAACATATGTCTCTCTTGTATTAGCTGAGGTTATCGAATCGTTTGCACATGATGACCTCACGATTCACGAGCTATCACGAACAGAAACAAGAGAGCTGCTTTGTAGACATTTTCTGCGTGTTGACATGGCATTTATAATTAGTTCTTTATCAAATGGTAATTAAACTCTTTCATCTGATATATTTCTCCACTTTCTTTAATCCATCTATTTTACTATTTTCTTAAAGCAATTTACATAAATCCATCGTTGCTTTTATATTTATTATATTTTTTTGTATAACAGACAATGTAGTTAATTCTGTAAAACAGGAAAGGTTCTATGCGTCTTTGAAATTAAAAAAAAAAAAAAAATTTTATTCGGATTCATCTACTAATATCAAACAAAATTTTCCTACAATCGATATAGGTCTCTCGACAGACAATGGCTTATATATAGCTAAAGTATTAAAGAATATTTTATTTTTTCCACAATTAATCCGTGACATTTCCTAAAAGATGTGTGTCCCTTTTCAATACGTATCACTTGACAATTCTTATCTCTACTTATCACTTCCCTCGGTCTTCTTCACTCCTGGGTATAACGATAAAATACATCCGTGTCCTGGGTAAGACGATAAACTCCTTCCAGTAGCAAGTCCTCTGATTATGAGGTTTTGAGGAGCGTGGAACCACCTCTTAATTGCTGGTGTTCCAAGGTCCACCCACACCCGCGATGGTAGCACCTAGTAGGGTCCCAGATACGGGCACAGAGTTAACACTCAAATTGTGTTAAAATAGGTTTTAATACTAGAAATACTTTGTAAAAAAAAAAAAAAAATTATTACCAGCAACAAATTTTGAAGGAAAAATTATTATCAGCAAAACTTTAAAAAAAATTCTAGCAGTACAAACAGCTATTCATTGGAAAATATGACCAGCTATAGATTTCTTCAAGGAAAATTATTCCCATAAATAGATTTTTGAAGAAAAACATTAACAGCAATAAAAATTTTCACGGCATTAAATAGCCCACTGAGGTTGATATACCGTAAAACAAAACAAACCTCGGTCTTCTTACTTACTGTAGTATGATTCATTACTCGATGGTCTCAACACATCAGCCTATATAAAATTATTTCAATTAACGTTATTTTCTAAATTATTAACAAGATTAGTACGGCTCCTTCAGTAAGGAGGGAAACAATTGACGCTCTTGGATTTTTTTTTCTCTTCTAATGTCAAGATATTTTTACAGACTTTCACGGTCTTAAATATTCAATCTATTTCCACCGAGAACTATATCGATTATATGAAAAACAATTTTCACATGAGTAGACAATTATTCCGAATATGGTTTATGTTCTTTTTGAAATTCAAAGACTCAAAGAATTTTACCTATTCTCTTCTGTAGGTGAGCATTTGGTTTGTAGATAGAGCATTACACTACATAGTTAAATCCAAATCACGACTAGAAGTAGATAAATATAATGTAATAGCAGAAGTAATAACATGACAAAAACGTTAAGCTCGGATACAAATATACATTGTTAAATATGTTCACATGCTACCTATTTGATAAATGTCTTTCAGACACACACTTATGTGATAAATGTGCTCATTATAATGACAGTTATTGATAAAAGTACCTCATAAACTTACAGGTAGAATACATTTTTGAATCCTTACTGCTCGATTAACCCATTTCAGCCAAGTCTCCCATTGAGGGTGAGCATGTACATGTGATTAGCAATTCTTTTCGATTTTCTAATTTACCAAACTGATAAAAAAAAGCCTAAAAACCCGGCCATGATGTCTCCACCATTATACCTGTTTTTGTACAGATGCAGAAAACGTCATTTCCTTGGGATAACGGCTGAATAGTTATGGTCAGGCGACTGACAAAAATATAAAATACTGAAAGGGATATTTACTATAGACCTTAATCTAAAGCACCCTTAATCTAAAGGATTCACTCAACCAATATTAGAAGCCATATATCATTCCTTGTGCAGCATCCCGGGTATGATAATATTCGTTCTCATGAGAGTTACGATAATTTTGTTTACTTATTTTTAAATTTGCATCAAAGAAAATAGAACTTCCATAGTTGGTATATATAATCATAGCATAAAACAGGTGTTGGTTAATAAGAAATATATATATACTCTTATTTGTTAATTCTTCAGACTTGCATAATACGTATATTGCTGTTTAAGAGGGTTTTTTGCTTAAAATTATACATTCTATTAAATGATGTAAAGTAGAATTTCATCAGTAATTTTGTTTAATAAAAGCCGTCGAATAGCATTTCGAAAATGATCTATCTATCTTAAATAGGTCTAGGTTGTTATCTAAATGCCTGTTTACCAACTCCAATTAGACATCTCTTCCGGAGGCAACACTTTATTTAATGCAAAATAATAAACAACAAGTAATCACTAATTGTCATAATCGTCATGCTTAATCCATATAGGCTATTTCATTGAATGATTAATATAAAATAACATTTCTTATTACTTTGACGAAACAGAACATTTCATAGTATGTGAATTTGAAATATTATTGTAAAAGTCTTGTATATATTTCTATCTCCCTGTTTCCTCTTAAGTGTGGGATTAACGTATTTTGCTTACACTTACGTGAAAATAATCCCGAGGTGTAAGTCTGAACAAATGCCAACATTTTAGTACACTTATGCCAGCGATATAATATTTTGTAAGGCTAATTCAAAAGGAGGAAGATTCAGATAAATGTTTTTTTTTTTTTTTTTTTTTTTTTTACCCAAGGGCAATAGAGGTAGGTGTGTAAAAACAACCTCAGCCGCTTGAATCATAGCAACACCTTGGAATCTGTCACTACTCTGGTCTTGAAACCTCAGTTTTCCTTTGGTATACTTCTAGAGAAACCAACGTCAAAGGTGTTGGTTTTCCGATCACTAAAATCTTAACCAATTCATGTCTATAGTTAATCTTTATCTTCACCACATACTCACATAAATTGTGGTTCCTAATCATTAAAGCTCGACATCTAGTGGCGCGTGGCTCTTGTATATGGTAAACATCATTAAAAAAAAAATATATATATATATATATATATATATTCCAAACACGAATTTAGATTTTGACATTTTCAGTTGTATCATCTATTAATGACACTAGTGCCATACATGTTTCTGTGCTTCCGAGATAAATCATTGATTTTATTTCTAATTTTCAATGGCTTTCATTTTCAAACATGAACCAATAGCAATGGAAATGTAGGAATATTCTGCCGATTTTACGTTAATCTATTACAATCCTCTCCAGTCTAGAGAGCTGGTGCATCGTTATTCAATTCCTAACCTTACAGCTTAAATGTCTGTTCATTCCCCACATGCAGCATCTCTGTCAAGTGAAATAGCAGCTCCTTGGAACAAGTTAATGGTATAGAATTTGGTCCAGATCCTACAAATCCCCCGAAGATTATAACTACATTCCTACAAGATCTGTGTGGTTAATTTCTATGATTTCCTCAAGTTAATGTTGTACATTATCCACTTGTCACTGTTCCCCTCTGGGTTTCGAAATAACATTTAGATACATTCCCTAGTATTTTCTACATTTGGTATGTCATAAATCCTTAAATGTGACTACAAAACCAACGAATGCAAATTAATTTTAAATATCGCATGGAAAAAGTTTGCTCAATATAGTAATGTTATCTTATCTAATGCATGGAAGCTGAGACATGATTTAATGGGTTATATTTCTAAACAAATATTACCAAACCACTTTTGACCCATTTGAACATACAAAATCATTTTCCAAGTTCAGCAAAATCCTTTTTTTTTTTTTTTTTTTTTTTTAAAGTAAAAATGTAAAATATGCCAGAAATAATTCATATATTTCCACGAATCAAGAGAAAAAATGTTTTTACAGATCGTACAAGCCTAAGTATGACTCTATATAATGTCATAATATCACCAGAAAACGACCAGTTTTAATGAATTTAGTTAAAACTAACCATTCTTGATGCCATCTCAAATGAATGAAGTTTTCATAACCATAAATTTCCAACATCGTTATGTAAAGGTTCCTCATGTCACAGGATAAAACTCCGAAGATCGGGAGAATCGGATTAAACCAGTGCAACGATTTTCTTACAACAAATATCTGTTATGTAAATTCAACTGGAACCATTGATGAAATGCTAGATGGCCTTCGAAACAATTGACGACATTTATTCCATTATTTATCAACAGAAATAATTATTTCTCCCGGTCGTCTTAACACTAGTAAAGCATAAATAAAAAGCCAATTGGTTCGAGACAACGTTTGGTTGAAATATCAGATTCGAACATACTTGTACTGATAAATTGGATCATTCTTAATGACATCTTCAATTCATTCAAATTGCTAGGTTTAGAAGCATGAAGAATCGTTACAATCATCTTTACATTAATGGTCAGACTGGTCCACTTCAGTAGGACAGAGGACTGGCCGGGCCACTTATTTTCAAAACACTGGTTAGTTTTCCGATTTCAAGAAACGAAAATCTTATATCGAATTTATTGCTAGGTCAGCTGATAGTAATGTTGCTTCACGATGTCTTGCTACACAATTTTTCTCGCCAGAATCTTATTATTTTTAAGTAAAGCATGCGTACATGCATTGAATTACGTTATCACATCTCGTCTTGTGCTTTTTCTATGTATTTAGATATTCTTGACGAAATCCAAATAACGATGTGAAAAGTTGTCCTGAACTGGCATCACGGCTTCTGTTCATTCGCCACCGGCCTAACGTAGTTCCCTTGTGCATTTTATATATTTTCCTAATATTTTTTCTTCTTTGGTACCGTGAAATGACGAATTTAAGCGTAACACTAGATTGGTTTGGTTTCATTATTTTACAATTCAATTGGATACATGTAACCGTAAGTTCTATGCTTACAGGTTATTTTATAGCCTTTCACGTTTGTTGCATTTAATCTTTTGGTTTAATGTTAATTTTCATCTTCAAAATTTTAAATGCTATGCCAATCCTTATGTCCTGTCTTAATTCCTGTTCTTTTATTATACTTTCTACTTGCAGCGTTCATTTTCCGTAACCATTTCCGTGTCAGTGGCTTTATTATAAAATTGTGTGTTGGTGTTATATCTGATTGTCATCCAGCTGAAACAAATGTGTGCTTCATTTCATTTACTATGCACAATAGTCCCATATTATCCATGCTTCAGATATTTTAAAACTGAAATATAAACAAATGATATGTTGAAGGCAAAAGGTGACAGAGGAAACCGGGGTTTAATCATGTTAACCCGCTTGTGTCAATATATTGCACAGCAGGGAATAAAAAGAATAGGAAGAGGTCAATATTGCTTAGATTTAGAAAGGATAGGGATATTAGGGGACACCTGATCAAGTAGATCCTTCAGGTGTTGTAAGCAGAAGCTTGAATGTGGGGGTGGTGTAATCATAATGGCTTTGAACTGTTAATCGGTGAACCGAGATTCAATTCTCATTGGGGAAGTTATGAATCTACCTCTTTGCCATCAACTATAGGTTAATTAGTAAGACATAAATAACTAAATAATTATCTCCAAAAATAAATTCTTGCAATCAAAAATATTTTCTTGATTTTAGCATAAGGCACAGAAAAAGATTCACTCAATAAACCATGTCATGGAGGGATATTGCACATGAAATAATTTAGGTCCTGAGAAAATATCGGAATCGCATATTCGTGTTTATATATTTGGGAGCAATATTTTATAAGGCCAGAAAATTACGATATTTGCTGTCATAGTTTACTGACAGCGTCACTTGTAACGGCTCAGTTGCTTCGATGTATTCTGTTATATTCCGACGAATGATAATTTGTGAGCTTCTTTAACGTTGTTCAACTCCTGATTGTGACTTGTCTGCAAATTTTCGAGGGAACAACATCAAAGA
This sequence comes from Acanthosepion pharaonis, assembly GCA_903632075.3. Taxonomy (NCBI): domain Eukaryota; kingdom Metazoa; phylum Mollusca; class Cephalopoda; order Sepiida; family Sepiidae; genus Acanthosepion; species Acanthosepion pharaonis. The sequence continues at coordinate 677,592 of CAHIKZ030002123.1, read as the reverse complement.
CAGCTCACTTTCAAGAAAGGATATTCCTACTTCCCATATGAGAGCTACCAAAGAAAGTACAGATGAAATTTCAGCTCTTTTCCTACGGCGATGTAAACATTGAAACATCTGGGATCTGTGAAATTATTTAGCAGTGCCATTCTATGATGGATAATAAGAATATCACGTAAAGAAGATAGATGTTAAAAGGTTGTCGGGGAAAAGAGCAACTACAAGCAGAAAAAAACGGTTGAAACTTCTATTAAGCACCATGAGGAAAGACAAGACATACTTGGTCAAGCTGGAAACAATGAACTACTCGGAGCTTGTGTGAATAGATGACATAAAAATGAAAACAAGGTATCGTAAAGAATCAAAAATAGGGAGTTGTAATTTCCTACATGCTGAAAGAACATCGCACAATACAAAAATTGAGACGAAGGTTAACGGTGAATATACAGTTGAAAAAAAGAAATTTAAATTCTCCATTTATTTGTGAAAAAGTCGTTTAATGGAAGCCGGATAAACGGCCATAATTCTAGATACTACTATATTGTTTCCGTTCATACCGCAAGGCTCTAATCATGGGCATACTTCAACAAACGTCCAACATCATTAATCGCCAAATGTTTATTCCCGACGTAATAGTAAATCCGATAATTCTGATAAAGTAAAACACTAAGATTGTCACGAAAATGAGCTTAAATCATTTAATTATGGCTATTTATGAATTGTAAATTTTATCCTGAAACGGGAATATGTTCATCACCATAGAATAGTATTTTTTGACTCCTAACAACATTGATGAAATTAATATAACGGCGAGATCACATTGCGACATTTTGACGATTCTGTTATAAAGCATGAAACTGAGATATATATATATATATATAAAATGGTTGGGCATTAATAAAGCTATATATATATATATATATATATATATATATATATATATATAGGTACCTCCACGAGATCGCTAAAAAAGAGCATAGCATGATGAAAAAGACGCTAAACTTGACGAAAACAAAATTTTATCGTCTAAATGTTTGTTATTATTAAGAGGAAAGGTCAAAGTATTTTTGGGGTATTTTTTTCCATTTTTTAATCGTTCCTAGCACGTCCGAAATTTTCGTTAAAAATCTAGTATTTTTTGAGTCAGCAAAATTGACCACTTTTTTCCATTTAAAAAAAAAATGGAAATCTGATTTTGAAATTTTTTTAAATATCAATTATCATTTTTACAGAACTTATTTTAAGAAAATCAGAAATTATAATGTTTATTTAAAATATTTTGAACCAAACTTAACTTAGCTTTTGTGCCAAAAAGATGTAATTTGAAAATAAAACAAAGCAGGTCATAAACTTTCGCGTCTCTTGACATGTGATGAATGATATATTTACGAATTCCATGAGGCAAATTTGTTCTACGGAAGGAGAAAAGTGAAATAATTTACATTTACGTGAACAAATTACTTACCCCGTTATATTTAACGAAAACTTTCAGCGGTCTAATTTTTTTTTTTTTTTTGTACTTAGCTTTCACCTTTACGTTTATGATGCTTTATGGGAAATATATTGTAAATAAATTAAAATAAAACTGTTAAGAGTGACATTAAATTTCATATTTCTTAAGAAATTAATTTATATGTACCTTCCTTTATGAAATTTTATCAGAATTGTACATAAAATACTATAATTTTATGTACATTTATTACATTCTACTGTTATTTGTATTTGCATTCATTTTATTATTAATTTTGATATTTCATTTATGGAAAAATGTCGTAACTGAGATTAATATAAAAATAAGATCATATAAATTTCATAAGATGATACTGATACTTGTAGGTACCCTTCTCAGTTGAAATTGAAAAATCAAATTAACTTCTCCACACGTGTTTCGCAAAAGTAAAGCGCGTAACAGCGGAGATTATAAGCACAAATTACATTTCTTAATTACTGGGTATCTTCTGATTAGTCAAAATGATACAATTTACAACGCGCTAAAAAAAGATCCATCTCATAAGGACACTTATGAAAGCCGATGCGGTTTTTAACTAATTTTATAATATTTTAACAACTTAAATGTAAAATCTATTATAATGAATGAAATAACAAATAATTGTATTAAAAATTCATTTTTCATCGAAAAAATTTTTTGCTTTCAGAAATATTGTCCATATTCATAAAAACAACTAAAAGCAAATAAAAGCATTTGAAATTAAATAATATCTTTGTTTTATTGAGTTTTGTATGTTACAATTCAGAGCTGATTTTCAGGTACTGCGTATCCAATTAAAAACAAAAAAAAACATGATTTGCATTCCTCAAAGCCCTGTGCTTTTAATTATTGTAATCTCTAAAACCGATGCGATCGAATTTCTAGCGTTTTCATAAAATTAGTTATGGGGGGTAATAAATATTTAAAAAAAATATTTCTACCATGACTTTCATAAAAAAAACATTTATAATAATTTCGATCATCTGTGAATAGTTCCTGAAAGTTTCATTAACATCCGATAATTATTTCTATTTTTGCACGATTTTTCAAATTAATGTGTGTCATACCAAAAAAACGTGCTAAAAATTGTCTGTTATTTACTAGTTCCGCTGATACAAATAGAAAAAAGGTTTTTTGTAATCAATATTTAGAATATTCTAAAAAGGAAAATTTTTTAAAAATAATGAAAAAAAACTTTGGTCTTTCCTCTTAATAATAACATAAGCATTTAGACAATAAAATTTAGTTTTCGGCAAGGTTGGCGTCTTTTTCATCAAGCTATGCTCTTTTTTTATGTCTCTCTCTCTCTCTTATATATAATATATATGAGAGAGAGAGAGAGACATTGGTGAACCAAATGTTGTAAAATTGCTAATAAAATTTCTATGTTATCGCGTTATACCGAATATATCTATTACATGAAAGAATATTAACAAAATCTCTAATTATATAGAGAAACAAATAAATCCAAGAAAAAATGATTAACAAGAAAACAATGTAAATCTCTGCATTGTGACTGCTCTCCTATTAATGTTAATTTTTCGCTCATCCTATCCCGTAAAAATGAATTGAATTTTTCATGCATTTCCAGTGCTCATGAAAGTCGTATATATGTGCATTTATTCACATTTTACTCTCTCTGTTAATCCCATCGCCAACACTGTTCTAATCGATAGTGTGACGATTAAATCGTGCTTGATAGATGCCGATTCTGAAATTTTCATTTTCAAACGTCACGTTATATTTCATTAAAATATTTAAAGTATATATTTGAAAATAAAACCATGATGCCAATTTTTTTATCACAGCGAATGTGCAGATAGCACAGGGGGATAGTCTCAGAAAAAGATCAACAAGTCGAGTTCAAATTCCTGACGAGTCTGCTGCGTACACTGACGTCGACTTACACTATAAATATATTTACAAACCCTACCCACTGAGATACTTTTAAAACAGGTCAAATATTCCTTTTTTTTTTTTTTTTTTTTTTTTTTTAAGTGGCAACCTGTATATGAGGAGTAAATCTTGAATACAAGAGAATCTTGAATAAGGATCGACTCCGGCAGGTTATCTCGCTCTATATCCACCACTCTTGTTATGCATGCAAAACATCTGTTTCTCCGACAGTCCTAAATATTATGCAACTTCTTATGTTATGATCGTCCTTCGTAGCGGTTAATTAAATCATTTTAGTGATTCTACAAGTTTGTATTATCAAAAAGGCTTAATCACTTCGGTAATATATGGATTTGTATAATACAATACGGGAGATGGGCTGGAAGACCAAATTTACAAGTCTTGGAGACTATCATTCCTTGAACTGTTTCTCTCCACAATGATTTGACGTAGTTACGTAAACAACACAACTTTCTTGACCACTTGGCAGATAAGCTCAGAAGCTAATAAAATGTAAAGAAATCAACGAAAACATATTAAAGCATACACTTTTTTCGTAGAAACTGTTACATTTGTGCCAAAATAAAAGATAACAATTTAATGTTAATTTAATGTAATTTGGTTTGCTATGCAAGAGTTATCTATTTTTTATCAATTCATCCTAATGTCTTTAAAATGGAATTTACCTTTTTAAATCCTATAAAAATCGTTGTTTAGAAACTAGCTAAAAGATTAATGTATTAATCTGATCTCTTTGATATCCTATTGCTACAATTTACATGTTTGCTCATAAACATTGTGTACGGCCTATTATAAGAACGTAGCATCTCAAATAGTGTCGTACAGACTGAATAACTAAAGCATACTTAAAGACTCGCATTTGATTTTTTTTTTTTTTTTCTAATAGGTAAATTACAGCAATCAGCGTTAATTTTGAAAATAAAAAAGTTATTTGTGGGAGTAAAATTTATATATGAATTAAAAAAAGTAGAATTTAATTACTTACGTAATGGACTCATGGGATTTACAGTCAGTTAGTCATTTATATTCCAATGAAGATTAAGTAAAGTATATTTAGGTCAGCCGTCAATCGTGTTAGCAAAATGAATAAAAAATAAGACCAGTAAAAGCAATCATCGATCTTTATCAACTTCTCGTATCTCTCAAAATCTCATTCTGATTTTCAAATTTATTTACATTTTTCTATATTATTTACATATTTGTATGTATTACTTGTACACACACACGAAAAATTTAATTTTCATAATGATTACGCCTGCATCTGAATGTCCAGTTTTGCCACTCAAACCAAATCTGTCCGAGAGTGCCGAGTAGTAGAGGAAGTTGTACGTGTTGATGTTCTACCGTTGGTGAAAGACGAGTGAATGGGACCTGGAGCAGTTGAATAACATTAATTTTTTTTTTTTTTGTTAAAATTCACAAGTTCTCGTAAATTATTAGATGTATTGATATAGCTTATGGTGAACTTGTTATAAGAAATCGAAAATGTTTGTATGGCACAGATACGAGGGACTATTCGGTTGAATATATTTATCAAAACGTTTAGGTTACTTACTACACTATTGCTTGCTCAGTCTCTACATTCAATAATACCCACTATAAATACCCGTGTAAATTTCCCAATAGATTCCTATTTTAATTTTCTGATGAGTCTTAATTCTAAAGTTAATTTTTCAATAAATTCCCTGCTATTTACGTGTTAAAGTTCCCTTATTGCATTCTCATTTAAATTGTTTGACGATCCTCTTTTGTTTCACTTCATTCGGTTTTAACGAGTTTAATTTTAATTCCGTTAAATAAATGTTGTAATTATCAAATTAAATGTGCTTATGTTCTATCATGTCGGTGTCTTTATACTATTTAAGAGATCACTATTTAAATGAGCACTCTTCTTCTTATCGTAAAGTTTCGACCATTGGACACTCTAGCCTTCTTCAGGGAATTTAGGACTGAACATTTTATTACGTGGTAGATTAGTTTCGTTGCGCTATGTCTAGGAATATCTGGCTTAAATCTTATTTCGTACTGCTCGGAAATTAATCGTCTATTTTCCAATGAGTTGTAAGTACACACTGTCTGTCCCAGAATTATTATGATACTAAATTCACTAAGACATTGGCTATTGTACTTCGGGCAGTACGGAGTGAGGACGTTGGAGCTTTAAAGCTGTTGATATGTGCTGATGCTTGTACGCTTGACTGCACTCGCCGTGACTTATGTTGCAGGCTTGCGGTCATTTCTTTCTTTCTTCCTTTGACGGTCCTCATATAAGATCTATGTGATAGGTCTAGTAAAGAGGGTCACAAAGGTTAGTATATGCGTTCATACCTTCAGGCGTCTCTCTAGTGTTCTTACGTTATTCCACAGGTATTAACTATCACTTTTCCCTCCATACATCAGTATTGTCTGATTTCATTGTGTTACTCCTAATTACGTTTCGATCTTCTTGACTTAATTCTACTGGAAGTGGGCTTAACGACCTAACCTTCCGAAAAAAATACAGGGATGGAGTATACACAGATTTTGTTCATTTTCTCCTCTTTGTTAGGCTTGACTCAACAGAGATTTTTCTGAAGGTTGAAGCTGCTTCTGAATAGCCAAGATGCTGCTTGGAACGCAGATCTTAGGAATCTTTTCCCGGTAAGCTATTGATGTCAGGAGACAGTTGGTTTTCTAATCCCACTCTTTGACTCTTTTATTTCTGCCTGCAGAAGCCGATGTTATTTTTGCAAGGCAGTTATTCCAAAATATAATGAATCTTTTTTTTTCATCATATGTATCTAGATCACGGCATGATTTTTGCACGGCGTTGTAGGTATCAGACGATGCGTCTCTCTCCAATGCATGACTTGTTATATACAGATGTATTCAACCTATTCTCTGGACGACTTTTTGTACCCTGAAGCCTATCTTATTGATTTCCTCTTTCAGCATAAAATGGATCGAACGTTTTAATTACCATCCTCCGGCAGTTTTTGGAGAGGCTCCTGATGAGGCTAAAATATGATGGTGTAATCTACAAATCTGTCATACAGTTTTTCAAAGAAAATCCAACTGCCTTCGAACAACCAATAAAGCCTCAACCGGAGAAAATATGCTTAACAGGCTCACCACATTTAACCTTACTAGCCAATTGTATGAATGGGAAAAATTCTTACCGATTCAAAATTGTTTTAATTTCTTAAAGTATGTCAAGGATATCCAGTGAGTTGGCTCTATCCAATAAGAATCTCTACTGCGGTTGGTATTCCATGGCTCTGCAGATGACTATACTTACCAAAAGAATACAAATATTTTGATTCTTGAAGACCATACATTTATACGGTATGATGATGTAGTGTTGAGTCAGATTTCTTTCTGGTTTTAGAGCCGGGCCCATTATCACACAGCCTTGATGGCTGCAGCTTCAGAATATTCCGACTGCTCCCCACTAAAAAACACCCAATGGCGCCAACTGTTAGCCATAGGGGAAATCCGTGATGACTGTGGACAGATGTGGATGAGTGATTCTTTACTCGGAGAATATTTAGTTGAGGGCTTGACGACAATCCACTTCGTTTAGACGGGCGGTCGGAGAGACCCTATCCGATCAATTGTATAGGCACGTCGAGCCCGAATACTAAATTTATATACATTTCTATTTTCCAAAACCTCGCACACCATTAAAATCTAATATAAATATTATGTGATGCTATGTGTCAATCGTCATGAAAGAGCATGATTAGAATACATTTTATAACCTTGTACTTCACTTCAGACTTAAAATGCTTTTGACTAGACCCCCTGAAGCTAAAATAAAACATTTGTAGTCTTATAGGGCCTAAGGAAAGTGTTCTCCCCTTGCTATTTCCCATTGACATATTAAAATAGATCCCGATGCGGGTATGGAGAAAGAGTGATCAATCATAACCTCACGTTTATGTCGCCTAATAAACATAATATCATAGACAGCACTAATATAAATGTTCAAAAAGCGAGATTACCACAGAAACATTCCTAAGATATATAGTCTTGGAATCGAAATAATTCTTGGAACCGAAAATTCGCCTATCACTAATATGTCAACTTTCATATTAGAAAAATCATACCAACACCTCTTAATCCAAAAACAATCTAAAAATGTAAAAGAAAATGGCACAAGACTGATAGTAGAACATTTTTTTGTTTTCGTTTTACTGAAAATGGATGCATTCTACACTCCCAATATCAAAGCCCATCCACATCAAAACCTGAATGCATCCAAGGGAGTTGTAAGACACCAGTAACTATCGTATTGTGATATACAAGAAATTAAGAAAAAATTAAAATTGCAATGAATGATAGAGGTAAACATTGTTACAATGAAAAAGAAAGAAATATAATACAAACAAATAACAACAAACCAACATTGAAAATGCCCCAGAATACACGAGGAAATTAAAATAGGCTACACGAAAGTAAAATAGTTCATTATATTCTTAATGTCATACACTAAAGGTCTGCTAGAACAACTCTCTATACTTTTGTTCTTGTTAGGTCTGGGACTATTGAAGACCCCTATATGGGACTGCACACATCTGGGTCAAAAAGGCAAGCAACTGGGGAAAATCCATCAACATTACTAATTTATGTTCTCAATACTAAATTCCGAACTTAGCTGAACCCATTTTCTGACTCTCAGTCGGCTATGGACTCAAGAATATGCGACCGAATGATTTATTTGGGTAATATTTAGAACATGTATGAAGATACATATAGAAGCGACCAATTTCCAGTCATGCTTGAGAATGTAGAACTAAGCAACAATGAAAACCTCAATTATTATAAAATAAATAAAGTATACGGGAAAAATATTCAAAGATCAGTGCCAGGATAAATTGACACAAAATAGCAAAGTACTTCAGAGAAACACAAATATAAATAGGAACAAAGTCCATAGAAAAGCGTTCCTTTTAATAAAAGGCGGATCATTCTATGCTTCAATGACCAGAGTAGAAAAGTCTCTCCAGACGAGAAAATCTGAGATTCGTAAATTTAAAACAATAATTACCTTTTAAATCAATGATAGCAGTAGGTTGTCAAATAATGAATGATTCCAAAAGAATGTCCGCAATAATACTCAAGTACGCTTACTTTCTCAAAAAAAAAAGTCAGGCAATATGGAATATACTTCGGATATATCTGCAAGATATAATAAGAATTTATCAAAACACATGACGCAAAACAATATAAAAAGTAACGGAATAGCGAACACGGATATGGCAATACGTGCACACATCACCAATAAATAAAGATAAGAGGTTTAAAAAATTTTAGAAAAATATAGGAAATAAAAAAAAACATACAATTTCAATCACACTGTACTGAAAAATACAACAAAGCTTTTTCTCTGGATGAACTTCAAGATTCTCTAACCAAAGTCAACGATCGTCACTGGACAATATGAATTTCATTTTTAATTTCTAAAATAAAATTCACTATCTACTAGAAATATATAACACATGGATCACAGGAAATATACCTGGTGCTTGGAAAGAAATACCATAACCCCATTCACAAAACTATTATTAGAACATTATTCTGTTTGATATAAACCCATGGACGGCCTCTGACGGAAATAAGTCAGACACGGTTTCTAAAAAGCGATATACAACAATATATGAAATACTGAGATAACAAATACTCATCTGTAAGTAACCATCTACAAACATAGTATTAATAAATAGTAGATAACATGGAAGCAATAAAAGAAATACAAACTAGAAATCATTGAATCAACAATAGGAAAATGACTCTAAGGTTAAATAAGAAAGGATGCGGTAATCCTAATTAGATTACGCATCGGATATGCTTATATCACCCACTCATACCCACTTATAAACTATAGCAATGTCATCCAATCCGAATGAAGTATTATCAAGGAAAGTACTTAAGGCCTATTCGAAAATATTGAACCAGATGATATACTGAATTTCTCATAATACATTACTCTACACCAGAATTGAATTATATACCAACCCAAAACCACACGCTATCAGAACCCCCACTCCCCACCAAAAATAGTTTTAAAAAAATATCACAATATTTGACATTAATTAATTAATGATCCATGGCGTTTGATATGCCGGTAAAATAACTAATAAATCAATTGAGCTATATCACATCACATTATAACAGCTACCATCGTTCACCACTGTAACGTTGTCCGCTGACATTATGGCCATAGTATTATCACTGCAATTTTCGCAAAACATTCTTCTCTGGTGATTTCCTTTTGAAAACCATGGCCACTTTCTAGTGATTGGTTCATTTTCCATATTTAAAATAAAATCAACTAGAGCTATAATATCTCTGCATGGGATCTTACCAAACTCTGGTTAGCCATGTATACCTTCTACTCTGTTATTTCATTTTTCATATTTTCACTATTTTTCAAGTTTAAATCTGTTGATATTAATTCTTGTATGATTTATAAAGATTATTTTTGTATTTTTCTGAAACCTGCGTTATTCTGCTAAGTATTACCCATGTTTGCTCTAAGGGTTCCTCTGCCTGTTGAATTTTTCTCTATCGAATATTGAGAGTTTATTATATTCAGAGAACTAGTTTGCCGGATTAAAGCGTTGGTCCACTAATTCGGTCATTGCGATTTCAATCACTGGGGTGGGCAATGTTTATGTTGAATTACAGAAACCTGGAGATCATTAAATTTAAATGAGCACAAAACGAATCATATTCACCGGAATGAGAAAAAATTGCTTTCCATAGATTAAAGAGCTTGGTTCGAAACTCTAAATATCTCATATTTTTTATAATAAATATTAGTTTTCAAATACTTAGTTAAATAGGGAAAACAAAGGGCGAATTATTTAGTTTGCAGATTTAATCTGGTTTCAATGTCTTAAATCAAAGATGTGTAAAATTTTCAATAATTGCATTATACCAGAGATAGTCGTAAAAAATTAATAGCATAAAAAACGCAAAACCCGCCAGAAAATGCATGTTGATTAATTTATTTTTTCAATAAATGGTTGCAGAGAATTGAAAGAAAAATATTTCACTAGATACGTCTATTTTTCTAATTTCAGTTTTAAAAGTAGGAAAAGACTGGAAAAAATGGAACTTTCTGTAAAAGTCTATGAAATCTACGGAAAACGCTGGAATATGCATTAGACTAAAAGAATAACAAATTGTTTAAATTTTACATGTAGAATATGGAAAATAACATTATTTGTTACTTGAATGAAATATATGAGAGGTGAGAAAACACGGGCAACTGGATTAACAAAACAAGATCAGTTCTTATCAAATGCGAGAGGGAGGTGGAACATTGTGTGCCTGAAATGATTCACTGAATCTGAACAATATATCAAACATATTTTCGGTCTTTGACGACGTAACGTGATGTTCAAGTGTGTATTGAAGAGATATATAATATATAATACACTCTTTGAATCGTTATAACTTATTCAAATTTTGTATTTTGACTTGTAAATAATATTAATACAAGAGAACGAATACACATTTAAATAATTTGAGAGTAAAATATACAAGAAAAAACATAGAAAATTAACATTAATAAGATAAAAGCTACTTGGGCTAATGGCAGAATGTTCATATAATGATGAGTTCACATCAAGTGCTCAAACTGGTTGCCTTTCTGTTCAATACACTTTTCATATCTTGAAGAAATAGACCTACAAATGTCCAGTATCATTTACACTGGTATTTGAGCACATTCTTCTTCAATTGCTACTCTCATTTCAGCAATTTTTTCAGGTTTCCTGTTGTAAACTTTGTCTTTTAGAAACCCCTACAAAAAGAAATCCAAGGGTGTCAAATCTGGTGATCCTTATAGGTATTCAACTATCTCTCCTCTTCCAATCTGTTTTGCATATTTTCATCTATATAAGTTATTACGCTAATGTATTATTAGCTATTAATATTTAAATAGTGATAACATTATTTTGAGACACCCTGTGTGTGTGTGTGTGCGCGCGCGCAATATATATATATATATATATATATATATATATAATCTACATTTACATGTTCTAGAATTTAGTATGTCATAAATGTAGATGGTTGTGTGAAGTTAATAGAGATTCTTTAAAATTAGATATCTGGTTTAGCCTATGCAACTCTATATTGATTACTGAAAATTATTGTGGCGAAATCGGCTGTAATGTTCTAGGCCCAACTTAGAAGCCTCTTTTTCAGTTGATATTCTGATAGTATAAATACCTTCATTTTTTTTTTTTTCGCCAATGATACTGATTATATCATTTGTTTTCTCTGCCCAAATTCACATACATATATCTCTTTTAATTTTTATCAGATCATTTTTAGATTCGTAGTGTTTTTTCCACTTTATCTCTACGAACATTTTTATTCGAATTTTCTTCTTTGCATGAGCAACAATCAGTGACGTGATGATCATTGTTTTTGTGTTTTTTTAATGTTATATCTTTATAATCCATGGTAATTTGAATTTACCTTAAATGCAAATATACATAAATAGAGATAACAATATATATGTAATTACATTTTTTACGCATCTCGAAGGATGTTTATACTAATTTTGTATTACCAAATGTACCAACAGATATTTCTGATAAAAACAGATTTCAGAAAATTATATGGAATCTTTAACAAATTCCATTATATACATATATTCTCATTATATACATTATATACATTATATATATATATATATATATATATATATATATATATATACATACATATATTCTCAAAAACTTAATGTCGGTTGGTGAATACTGATTTTTTTTTTTTTTTTTTTTTCTGAGTATACATATATTTGTGAATTTATCCGTGGATCTTTGTAAATTCGTATATAATATGTATTTTATATGATAATATTTCATGATATAAATCCTATTTGAATTTATAAATTATTCTGTTAAATTGAAAACAAAACTTTCAAGAGAATTCATTAATCTCTTGCGCTTATTCTTTGTTTTGAATAAAGTTTGAGATGAAAACAGATAGAATGTAGTATCAAGGGAAAAGCCAACTCGATAAATCTGGAGGAGTGATTGAACGGACATGAATAGGAAATACGTTTTTTCGGCATATCGAAATATTTTCTAAAACGTAAGACAATAATAAAACTTCGAATCTCGGAGAAATTGATGAAAAATGAAAAGAAGGACTAAGATATAAAGAACACATAAACTTGCTATGATTTTGTGAGCTAAAAAAAGAAAATAGTAATCACGTTCAATAAGCTTCATAAAATAAAAGATGTAGATATATTCGTGATGAGCAATAACTTTTAAGCTCGAGCAAGAATTTCAAATAGAAGAACGTTTTGGGGAAAATTATTTTGAGTTTCTTAAATTTTACATCCGTAGAATACACATATTATCGATTAAGTTTTAATAGAATAAAATAGCATAACGTTTCTTTAAAAGGAAATTGGAATTGAAAATCCATTAAAGTTCTTAATAATACTCCATATCAGGTCTGAAATAGATTTAAATATGTTCTAAAAATCGATAGTAAGGTACACTGGGTAGGTAAATGTTATTTTAAAATTTTATAATAGGTGGGTACTTTAGCACTCTTTACTTGAAGCGAATACATTTTGCTTAGATGGAATACACGTAAATTCTGTCACCATTCTGAATGACAGGAGTCAATATCTGTATTGAATTCTCATCAAACTGTTAGTTAAATGTAACTTCTCAACATTAGTAAATTCAATGAAGTGTTAAATTTAAATCACTTTTTAACCTGCGTAATATTATATTTGTAACAATTTAGAATAATGTTTGATTTTTATAATCAAATACTCGAATTTCTATCTGTGTTTAAATGTCGCTCTCCTTATTAAACTTATTTTAATATTGTGACAATTGATTGATATTTGAATTGTCTTATTGGCTATTATCACTTGTGTGATTGTTAATTTTTGTATTTTTTTTTTTTTTACTCTTTTAATGTCATGCCATCCAGGACTAAAGCGATGGTAACATGTATTAGGGAGATGGATCTGCGTCTAGCATAGCGATTTTCGTCATGAAAAGCCTAATCAAGATAATGAAGTGGCTTCATTCGCCTCCTTCTGCTTATCACAGTTGATAATCTATGAATCCATTTTTTCTGCCTCTAGTTATGGAATAAATACCAGCAAATTTCTTTGGCTTTGATTGGTAACAAATCTCGAAGAAGGATAACTTTGAATTGAAAAGCCCTTGTATGTGCGGCTGGTAATTCCACTCTGCTAAAAGCTTAATTACTATTGGTTGGTGAATAGATAATCTACATAGTGGGAAAATCTATTCTCTCTTGGGAAAGACAGTGGAGTAGTTTACGTTTTACTTTCAACAGGGTTTGGAATTCAGTTTTCTTCTTCTTATATTAGATGTCACGTAATATTTGAGTCGTTTTTAGTATTTAACGTGGAATATATCGTCGGTCGACTGAGTAAGTACACTGGAAGTAATTAATTGCAAAAGAACACCGGATAACATTGGTATTTAAGCTTTATATTTAGTCGTCGTCATTGTCATTAATTTTATCATTTTTAACAAAAATTATTTTCTTTATCATCCTCTATATTTCTCATAATTATCACCAACATTACGATATAGACAAAAAAAAGCATGAACAAAAGACAAGTGCATAGAGATGACAGATTATTAAGATGATTTCATCGATACCTCGGTGATATGGTGCCGTATTTAAAAATTAAATGGTTATTTCGTTAAATATTTACAGAATCCCCTCACTGGAACAGTTGATTTATATACGTTACCATTGTTTTGTATTTTTAAATTTAAAACTCTGCCTACTATTCTAAATGGATAAAACTTCCTATCTGCTGTCCTGGTGTTTTTGCAATGGTTCTGCCTCGTTTTCGTTAATTGATTGCAATGGATACTTGAATTTTGTCTTCTCTCCAACGCCGACACCTACCCTCAGGTTGTGATTTACTAAGTCATTATTATTCGTTGCCCTAATATGTTTTTTATTATATTGCAGACGTCATTATCATGTGCAGGTTTTCTCGCATATATAGGAAAGTATTCCATAGTACCTGCCGTACTGGGTATGACGATAAACTTCGTTCAACAGCAAGACCTCTGATCAGGAGGTTTTCAGGAGCGTGGAAAGAAACAAAAATAAATGCTAATGAGAAACTGGCATTTCTTTTTGGAAGAACGTATGATTTATATATATATATATATATATATATATATATATATATATATATATATATATATAACACCGTTTTAATCACTGACGAACATGAAATAGGAGTCGCTCAAATGTCTAGCGTGTCCTTTTCCACGTGAATTAAAACAAAATCTTCTTTTCATGGCAACTAAATCAAACTCTTTTTCTCTACAGACTGGCTAGCGCGTCACTGTGATTTAATTCACATGACCGGTGAATCGCGTGCACACTAAGAAACAAGGAAGGAATGTTAATGAATGATATTTTTATCACCATTTTATTATCATCTGCTGTTATTCTTATGTTTATCATTTTTGTCCTGTATCATTCTCATCGTCCTTAATGTAGTTATTATCTTAATTTCGGTTATTATTTATATCCATGTCATTCTAATTTTATCATCCGTTGTATTTCTGTTGAAACTGAAAGTTGAATATTATAGCTGCAAATTTAAAAAGAATTATTCATTTTATTTAAAGAAAAAAAATATTTCATTCTTTTTTTTAAATCCTATTTTTGCAAATATCCGCCGGTCGCTCCGGTATAACATTTTCGATTTGGAATGATTTTTTTGCTTACATTTTTACTGCAAGCATGAATTTATGAATAAATTATATATGAAATTCTTAGTAAAATGCTATTTCAGTTTCTATCATACGACACAGCCATTTACAACCATTGTTTAAAAATGTTCTATCTACTATGCGAAATGAACTGAACATGACTCAATATTGATAACATTGTGAAGATTAATTCTGTGAATAACCTTCTCGGTGTAAGCGTGACAGCATAATATTCGAACTTTACTAATGTGTAGCGTTTATTTATTCTATGACTTAAATAGCCATCCTAAAAACAAATTTATGCAACAGCTTACTCTGGATTGGAGGCGCAGGTAGTTATCTTTGCGTAAGGAGCTGAATTTCCTTTATTTGTTTTTTCACTTTGTGCTCTTACTATCATATAATCCTTTTATCTCACTTATGTGATAAATAGCACGATATACTGGTCTTTCTTGCGTTGAGGTGACAACCAGTCTGAAAAGAGGTAGAAAACTGAATTTAAAACAAGCCTGAAGAAGGATAGACTTTGTCAGGATGCCTTGCCCTAAACACACCACTGATGCTATGGTAGTACATGTATTGAAATTAAAAGCATAATGGACATTGTGGCGACAAGCTTGATTAATGTAATTACTTTTCAATCTTGTATGATATAGTCTAAGTATATATGACTTAACTTTAATTAGTATTCCCGGATACATTCATAAATTGATCTTGCTCTTTATTTTATTTAAAATTAACCAAGATAAACCCCATTATTGTCAAAATACTTAGTCAACGATTCTATAGAAAGGGCAGAAATTAAATTCTAGGAAATAAACTTTATTATAGGAGATTTTAAGTAGAGAGTTAGGATAGTTTTGTATTTTAATCCTCTAAGAGAACATATTTTGCCTTCTGAAGCATAACTGATGTTAACTTACAGTAAAATAAAGCATTGCGCTTTCCCGGGCTAACGTTTTCCGCTAACATGAAATGGAAAGATTATAGTAAATTAATTGCTATGTCTTCTGCAAGGAATATTGGTTCATTGTGTCGTGCTCGACAATCTTTCTCTAGCTTAGATATTTCTAAGTCTACCATTAGCACTCGCTTTGAATATTGCTACCACATATGTTCTGCTGCTCCTGCTTTATATTTAGAGGTTCTTGATAAAATCCAAAGAATCTGCTGTGCTATTGGACAGGAACTCGGCTTTAGTAACGTTCCCACCGTGGCTTCCTTGTGCCTATTCTAAAATTTCATGGTAATTTTTCTAATAAACTTTAATCGATTGTAACTAGACTTTATGAATTTAAGAGCAGTAATAGACTGGCAGCAAGGTCTCATTTTACAGTGGAAATTGTTAGATGCAACCGTATGTTATTTGCTAAGTTTCTTTTATCGCACTTCTTGATTGCTCTACGGTCAAATTTGATCTTCAAAATTTAAATGCAATGTCTTTGTTTACTTTCTATCTTGGTAATTCTTGTTCTTCTATATCATTTTTTTTTAATCCTTAACAGAGTTTATATATTTTAATACTTTTTGTAATAGTTTTAACCCTTGCGTCTTAGTGGTGTTATTGCATTGCATAGGTTGAAAGAATTAAGAAAAAAGGTTATTCTTAAACATGTTTATTTGTGAAGAATTATCGCGATTCTTACCGATATTATTAAAGCCTGGATGTGACAATTTTCCGTTTAGAATAAAAGTCGATAATTTACTGGCGGTTTAAGTTTTTCTTGAGGGATTCATGAATCTGTGCTCACGTCACAATTTGATTAATAAATATTGTATCAAAATGAGGTAATCCATTATCATTTGTATGCCATACCTCTTCAGAGCAATAGATGATTATGGATCTCCAAACTCGCATTCTTTGTTGTTCATAGTAACCCCTAATCCGTTGTTATCTCTGCCAGGTTCTACTCAATATTGTTCATTCTCTACCTTACTCTACCCTCCTTTTCTCAAAACATCATGTAATTATTACATTTTTCAAACTGTCCTTCTTCATAATGTCCAAAACATTTCAACTGTCTGTATCAGATTTTAATTACGTGTCTTTTAGTTTCAATTTTCTTGAATTCTTCGACACTAAGCTTCTGTCTATAAGCCTCATTTCTCTTGCATTGATTCTCGTTATCTCTACGGCATTGTCATTCGTTGCCATAAAGAAATATTGATATGACACAGCATTTGAGGAGAATTACCTTTTTCGTTTCTTTCGAGTTATCCCTATGATTTGATACTTTGCTTTTATAATGGTGTATTTCGCTGTTTCATTGTGTTTTTGTCACATTTTTCGTTGTCTAGTTTCAGATAAAAATTGAATCCCTAATAAATTTTGTCTGCGAAAAATGTCTCTTTGCAGAACAAAAAACAGGCGATTTGTAAATTTACCTATCTTGAAGAGGGTAGCATGAAATAATGATTGGTTATGTTCTCAAAATGCTTCGTATTAATACTCTGTTGAAATATATAAAATGTTGCGCGTGTGTGTTTGTAGCAGCCAGAAAGCACGTGCCCGCCCACCTGCCTTTTTAATAACAGTTCTCGGTTTATAGAAATCTGCAGTGTTGTCATTTCGATTAAGTAGCTACACCGAAAAGCTGTCAAATAAAGGAAGGTATCGCTGACTATCAACTGTTTCCTTACCGCCGCGAAGCTTCTCAGTGTTTCCCTTTTCTACCTATCTACTTACCTACGCCATCGGTTAGCTCATCGCACCCACCGCACGTTGCTTATTCTGTTTAGGTCGGACGATATCGATCCGGTCTTCACGACAAAGACTTATTGTGTTTGAATGCACTTGATTATTGCTGTCGCGATCTAGAATGACTGCGCGTAGGACGGTGGCTGCCTCTTACAAAAGGCTGTCTGCTCGAGAATCCGTTCGCCTGCACTTGGGTTTCACGTCTTGCTCTGCTTCCTTCTGAAACTCAAACAATCCTACGTGGCATTATAAACTCTAAAAGCACGAAGATGCCTCGACAATATCTATGTTTCTTTTCTCTATTGTTCATTTACATAATTACGCTTTTTAAATTCAGTATTCATGAAGCAGCTTCTCTTCTAAGTAAATGATATAGAATTTCTATTGCAAGGTCACAAAACAAAACCGTTAATATTTTGATTGAGTATACACATTGGTATAAACATCATTCAGTGTGTGTGCGCGCGCGCGAGCTTTTATGCCGGAAATTGTTCATACCCAACAAAATCTGATTTTGAAGAATACTACTTAAAAGAATACAAAAGATTAGTATCAATATATTATTTGTACACACATCGTTAAGATAACTGAGTGTTTCCTACGTTAATAACCCTCATAGGTAAATTACAAATAAATCGATTAAATATCGTTGCTTGCAATTTTTAATTAAACAAATACGTCAGAAAATATAGTTAAACATCCAAAAATTCGCAAGAAATGAGCATACCATTATGAAAACTGCCCCCAATTAATAAAAAAGCCATCGTATTATCGTCAGAATATTCATTATTATTAAGAGGTAAGTCCAAATGCTGTTTTGATTATTAAAATATATTATTGATCCTCTTTAGAAAGTTAGAAATGTTAGTTAAAAATATTGATTTTGTTTTTATTAGCTTGCATCAGAGGAGAAACTAAAGACAGATATAGGACATTTTAGCAGCTTCTTTGCCGTGAAAAACACATTGATTTAGTTATTCTTTTAAAAATAAAAGTAAAATTGTCATATTTTTAAGCTTTTAGGCCTTATTATCAAATATAATATTTATTTCAAATCAGATTAATTAAACTTTAAATAAGCCAATATTCCTTAAATAAAGTTACAGAAAATTATATTTTTTAATACAGACGATTATATTGTGCTGATAGATTGTAATAATTGTAATAAAATAAGGATTTTAGCTATTTAAAAGTCAATTTAAATTAGTTTTAAATGCAGCAAAATTTTTACTTATTGGGAATATTAAATTTCATCTAATAGCTTAAAATAAAAAGTTCAGGACTATTCTTTTTTTTCTTTTTTTTAAATTTCAGCCTTATATATCGATTTTTTTTATTTTTTTGAAGGTACCTACATAAAAATAACATTTTCCGTAACTATGAATAATTTCGGGCTCGGCTTTCTCTCTGCCTTACACTTATATATTCTATTCAAATGGATAATTTGCAATTGAAAGGGATTTATATAGTGTTTCAAAGTGAAATCAACAATATTATAGCAAACTTGTTGCATCTTGGCATGACAAATGCATATGTCTCATAATATACGCGTCTCTTCTTCCTGCATTATAAACTTTGAACTTGCAATAGTGAAGTGTTCAATATGAATTTTATTCTTCGAAATTGGTAGATATCTGTCGATAATTTGAAGTAAAACTTAACATCAACATCTATGTATTATATTTTTTTCACATTAAAACTGCTCTTACATTTCTGTACTGATATAGATTTGATTTTTGTCTCATTTAAATGTCAATTTCTCGGGTATGTAACATGAACAAAATGATTTCTTAGGGAATTTTCATGGTCTGTCCGTGTATTATTATAATCGTGTGTTGTCTTAATCAATAATTGTATATTGTTTTAGCTTTCTATTAAATATCGTTTATAAGGGCACCCTACTCAGCTGTATTTGTTTTTGTACTGGGAAAAAAAGGCCAATAAGCAGATTAGTAAAAACAAAGCAGAATCTCCCTGAAACATCGTCAGAATTAAAGCCGATGATTACAGACGCTTCCTGGTGAAATTGGGTTTGTCCGCCTCTTAAAAATAAATTGATACAATTAACACTGAGCAAGGTTAGTAATAAATTATAGGACTTGTATATTCAGGATGGATAGCCAACTTAAGCAGCGCTTTTATGCACTAGACTATCTGTTCTTGGTGATATAATCCCAGTGTATAAAGTCATTGGTTAAGTTATCCAAAAGTTCCCTGAGGCAAAGACATGTAAATTCAATACCTGACCACAGCAGAGGGAAGAAAATACTTGAAGAGTTGAGTTACTAAAATGATTTAACTGGGACTGAAATATCCAAAAGTGCATACCACTTGTAATTACAAAAAACCTATTCCGTGGGCTAAGTAAATGGTTCGAATAGAAATTCTAGTATAAGTCACCTGAAGAAGGTCGGAGTGTAAAACGGCCGAAACAGTGATAATATGACAATTTAAGATTAGGACAACTTTCTGAACGATGTAAGTAGGGTAAATACTTACAATACCACATTTCTAAGATGTAGACAGATATTGAAATAATATATATTAGTGAAATGATCATTATAGCACGTCCAGAAATTTGTCTCTCAGTCTCCGTATTTCGATGTATCCCATTCGCTCAAAATCGTCAATTATATTTTCATGCACATTTTCATAGAGGAAAAAAATGTAAATGTCGGTGACGTGGTTCTACCGATGGCTGCTGGAAATAACAGCAACCGAACGTGAGAGAAAAGAGGAAGTTTTAAGTAAAAAGAAAAAAAGTAATATGTGTAATTATAATTTTAAAATAAAGTTGAAGTTACTATAAAAAATAGGAACGAGCGAATATAGGACCTGCATACATTAAAAAACAAGTGTAGAAATACAATTTATAACACGTTTTAGATAAATAAATAGATTCTATTTCGTTTCAACTGGATTTAATGACCACTGTTTTTCAGGAATCTTGTCTCCAGCACATCTTTGAAGTTAATTTACGGATCATTGTTTTTAAGGAATCCTGTATCCGGGCCTTATTATTGGTTAATGAGACAAACATGTGGAACATAGCGAGCGACTGTGTATTCGCACACAGTCGCCCCTAGATATTATCACTGATATTTCAGTCACGTGAACAACAGGAGAAACTGAAGCAAACAGTCATTTACTTAATGACTTAACAGAACAAGAATAGAGACGGTCGATAAAGAGTTAAATAAATTAAATCAGAAAAACACAGAACGTTAAAGATAGCCAAGATCACCCACGTACTGAAAAAAATTGCAAATAAAGCATATTATCGAGTTACTGTCTAATACTTGAGAGCACTGATTTATTTGTTTTTTATAGGAAATACGTGTTATATTTTTTTTAAAAAGTTCCATTCGTGAATTAACTTTAAATTAACTAAATTAACAGATAAAAAATGACACAATTGTTTCGAAGAACCCCTTGTTATTACAGCCTTGTGCCAAACTACTTAATGAGCAAAACTATAATCAACATGTTTCTCGTTATAAACTTTATTGGATATCCATGACTCAATTCGTATTATTATTGTATTCTTTTTAACTGAATCATATTTTTTTTTCTTACAAGACAATGCCATCTTAAAACCAAAAGCTTTTTGGTTTTATTCCCCAGTAAGTTAATACGGCGTTCTTTGTTACTTTATTAATTTCGAGGTCTTTGTTAACCGTTCATGACTTATTCATAATCAAATGTACAATAGTTTCTTGGCCAGAACATTTTTTCTTGCTACTGATCTCAATATCGAATGATTCACAAATCATTGATCGTTCACTTATTATGACGTCAGGGTCCGCCTCCCGCTTGCGCTTGACTGAGCCGTTCATTTGACTAGTGTTGTGAGATCTGACCGTCACCATGAAACCACACGGAATAGTTTTAATCCTTTATTAACCAGTTCTAGGAAGAAATTAATACATTCTTCAAAGACGCTTTTTGATTGATAAATTTTCTGTTGTTAACCACGAATACAATTGCAAAAGAAATGTTAACCATGAAATAAGTCCATTGATTTCATTGTATCACGGTTTAGAGCACTGGAAAAGGACTCAAAAATTGACTTATATATTGAAGCGTCGCTGTTAAGAAATATTGAGCTGTTGATATTAAATGGTTTTCTCAGAAAGTGAATATAAGATAAAACATTTCCTAGAGTCATTTGTTCTTACTTTCGTCATTAATACGGATTTAATTTACGTAATATATATTTTATATTTTATTTTTCTGTGGTGGGTAGACAGCATAATCGTTAACATTTTGAAACAAAAGATCGGTGATCCGATTTTGAGTTCTAGTCTAGGTTGCTTCACTCATTTCACGCCAATAAGCTTGGGGAAAATACGAATCCATCTCTATGGCGGCACTCACGATTTGGACTTTTTGAATTTCTTCCAGGATTATTATTATTATAGGAGACAGTCTTAAAAACATAAAATATATAGAAGACACGGTCTTGATAGCAGACACGGAAAGGAAATTGAAGAAACTCTTAAAGAATGTAGGGAGAAAGGCTTAAACACCAACTGTAAGAAGACAGGACTTATGTTTTCCAACAAAAGGAAAATCCAAGATGAGAAATGCAAATTGGCGATTCGGCAATCAAGAAATTATTAACATTCATATGTAATTTTTTTTTTTTTTTTTTTTTAACAGAGGATGCCAAGTTTGTCACCAAAATCTGAAGGCACATTGAAATGGGGACAAATACCTTTCAAAAGTGCAACATAGTATTAAGGAACAAGAAATTTCGTTAAAAAATAATAGTACGGAAATGTGACCTAAAAAAGAATGTTGAGAATTCCATGGATTGAGCATGTCATTAACGAGCTTTTAAGGAATATGTAAACCAAAAGGACATTTAGTCCTTTTGACGATCTTTTTTTTTAATATTCAGAAAACAGCGCATAATGAAGATAGCTTAGCGAACTGGACACCAGCAGTAAATATTGAAGGCAAATGGGATAAGAAAAAAAACCTGTAACCTATATCAAGAATTTGTGTAAATAAATAGGAAATGGATAGTGAAAAGGCAATCTGTACTCGGAATATGTGAAGTCATATTCGACTACCTGCTATAAATGTTTAAGATGGTAACAAAATTAGGAGAAGGAAAATTCATGTCGGTACAACGAATGAATGACACATAAGTAACGATGGATGCTAGAGCGATTGTACAGAATTTTGACAAGTGCCTCATAATGGAATCTTGACATTTTTCTATGTACCTTTTTTCAAATTTTTATTAACGTCCAGTATATAATTAAATAAGGAACACTATCTCTCTCTATCTCTCTCTATCTCTCTCTATCTCTCTATATCTCTCTCTATCTCTCTATATCTCTCTCTATCTCTCTCTATCTCTCTCTATCTCTCTATATCTCTCTCTATCTCTCTATCTCTCTCTATCTCTCTCTATCTCTCCCCTCTCTCTCTCTCCCCTATATCTCTCTCTATCTCTCTCTATATCTCTCTCCTATCTCTCTCTATATCTCTCTCTCTATCTCTCTCTATATCTCTCTCTATATATCTCTCTATCTATCTCTCTATCTATCTCTCTATCTATCTATCTCTCTCTCTCTCTATCTATCTATATCTCTCTATCTATATATCTCTCTATCTATATCTCTCTATCTATATCTCTCTATCTATATATCTCTCTATCTATCTCTCTCTATCTATATATCTCTCTATCTCTCTCTATCTATATATCTCTCTATCTATCTCTCTCTCTATATCTATCTATATCTCTATCTCTATATATCTATATATATCTATATCTCTATCTCTATATATCTATATATATCTATATCTCTATCTCTATATATCTATATATATCTATATCTATATATCTATCTCTATTCTGTGACTTCCGTTAGACCGTCCGTCTATCACACCCTCTAAAATAGCCATATATTGACCAAGAAAACCAAATTAAAATATTGCTTACCGTTGAGTCCTATAACTTAAACGAAATTGATGAAATTGTTAAACTATGAAGTAGGCATTTTGTCAAAGGTAATTTCTCAAACAAATCAGTTTATTCAAATTTCTTCGATTAGTTTGCGAAATTGAATGAAACGTAGAGTTTGTAAATCTCGACAAAAAAAATGTTAGCGACAATTTCAACATGATTAAATACTGTAAGGTTTGAAAAGTATGTTGTAAGAAATTCTAATTTCTAAAAAAAACAAAACTAGCACTTAAATTTAACTACTGTTCATCTAAGACTTATATATTTTCATGTGAAAATATTATTTCAGATTATTTCTTGTATCCGATTTCTGAATTGATAGCCTTTTCTAAGTAAACTTCGATTTCATTAATGCCAATTAATTGATTACTATTTAAACATTCTCCAGATATACGTAATTATTTTTTACATTGTCGTGTCTATTAATCAAATCACAAGTAAGTATTAATGAAGTTTTAGGCTTGTTGTAAATTAGAAAGTATTGTTTGTTCATTCCGACAATCATGTAATGTCAGAGTTTACATAAAATTTAACATGAATATTCTCTATGCGGTGTCAACATAATTCGAAGACCATCCTTTGGAAACAACGTTTACATTCCTAGTCACCTTCATCCGATTTTAACTTGGTCATTAAATCTGTCTCTTCATAGGACAATGGACTTTGTGAGATGTTGATAGCGCTGTCTGAAACATTTAAAAGACTTTTCAGGAATAACTTTCATTAATATAATCATGGTTTGTTGGAGTATAACGTTTTTAGACGATCATTATCTATTGGACGCATTTTTCATTTTTGGAAATAACCGAAAATAATGTGGATAATATAGATCATTTACCGTACTTATTAATCTTAGTCCGCTGGAGTTATTTCGCTGGAAAGGACCGCTTTCACTTAATTCTCCACTAAAAGCATATGAACGTAAAAAAAAAAAAAAAATTATTCTACTCCTCGGCAATGAATGACTCCTATGGGTTTCAAGAAAGCTGAAAGTGGTACATGTTCAAACTTATCTTTTGCGACTATGTATTGTCAAAAACTTCTAACATAAGATCTGAAAGTTTTTCGAAGATTAGAGCAAGTGTTCATTGATAACGTGTGTATTGCCAGGGGTTAGATAATCACGATTTCGTAATGTTTGGGAAATTGGAATCTAATTTACTGAGCACACCATACATCGCTCTAGTGAATATAAGTTATTTATTTACTTGCCATCAAGACGATTCGAGGAGAGTAACTGCAGTTCTTTTTTTTTTTTTTTTAATGAAAAATGGTTTCACGATCTAAAAAAAATTACTACTTTATTTTGCAGCAGACAATGCATTGCCTCTAATGTATTATGAAAGTCAGGCTTAGCGAAACTTATGGTCTACGAATCCCTTAAATCTTATGATGCAGAAATTATAGAAAAATGCATACGATGAAATATTTTAATGTAATATATGCTACGCATTGGTAATCAAAATATAATCTGGTTAAACGGACCAGTAGGTTCAGAAATTTTACTACTTTTATTTACGAATTTCAAATAGAAATCATTTCCTGACTAACTGATTTAATACATTTTTTTGCCATGAATAGATGTTCCAGTATGAATATGTCTCTAGACATTGATTGCAATCGAGAAAACTACATTTATGTAGTGAAGATACATAGGGCTTGTCATATGCTTCATATATGACCATGCTTCATATGCATAAACAATTGGTAAATAATGCATAAATTATTTTCTTGCGTAAATCTTATATTTTAGCGGTAAATTTTATTCCAGTCGATTTTTTTTTCCTTTTACGTTGTTAAAATTATAAAGCGGCCTCGTTAACATTCCGTCGAGCTGAATCAAGTGGGTGGTTTTATTGAATTAACTGAACCAACGGGTGTGCAAATTCAGAAATTATATATATTTACATTGTGTGAGTTAATGATATGGGGCGATTACTTTAAGAATTTAGTTCAACTTGAAGTGTTCATTGCAAACCGAGGTCTATTCAATGTAAAAATAAAGATAAAATTTAAGAATATTATAATGTCAGAACTGATGAAAGCAGACTGCAATAATTCTTAAAAAGAATTGTATTTTCAAGAGACAGATTTTAAATAAACAAAATAAAGCCAATTATGTCATAGTTTGAGTAGCCTTTCGCAGTTATTCAACGCCAGTTTGAAAGAGAAATCATTCCCAAGTCTGTGAAAAGTGTCAAGCTTATGCCCGGTTTTTAAGAACGCGGGTGTGCGATCTCTCTCTTCCCAGTACAGATGCATCAGTCTCCTCAGTATAATCAGCAAGCTTTTTGAGACCATAATCAATAAGGTCATCTAGCATCTAGAAAAGAACATTCTTCAGCGACGAAAAGTATGGGTTTTCGGTCTGCCCGATCCACTTCCTAGCTACCATCACTCACAGAATCAGTTAGGCTCTTGACGAAAAACCCACATCGAGGACCACAACACTAGAGATCTCAAAGGCATTCGACACGGTGTAGAACAAAGGCTTACTAAACTAGCGCTCCTGTTACGGAATCATTGAAAGGTTTTCTCGATCATAAGATCCTTCTTAACATTGATAACTACCCTGAAGGCTAATCTTCCGGAGACCTTAAAGGTCAACACAGAAGTCCCCGAGAGGTCACTACTCGAACCAATCCTTTTTTGAAATACATAATTTATCTACCTAAGAATATACTAGGATAGTATGTATTCATCTCTGCCGATGATACGACTATATCCAGGTTCACGCTCTATGGTCAGATATTGGCGACTTATTTTTCTTCCGATCTTGCACAAAATACCCAATGGGGTAAAAACCACGTGGTTACATTCAATGCCTCAAAGATCAGGCGAGTGGCTTTCCATCGCCTCTGATCTGAACAACTTCAAATCAGAAAGAACGGAGGTCCTTTCAGGGACGTACTGTGCCTTGGAAGACTGTTAGACCTCAAACTCGCATCCGACCTCAAATGTAATTAATACAACGTTAAGGATACTGGTAAAATGGTCGTCTCTTTGTACTACTCCAGTAAGTACTTGACTCTTTTCGTTATCCTCTTTCTTTTCAAGGGCCATATCAGCCGAAAATGGAGTACTGTTGTCATATTTGGGTGGGAACTGACAATCGTTCACTCTCCATCTTGATTGTTCAAAAGTGTCCCCAAGCCTTTGTGGGTGATGAATTATCCTCCATCATTCAACCTCTCTCCGACAGGTGGTATGTAGCATGCCACGCGTTGCACTACCGATACTTCCACGGAAAGTGCTCGGAAAAAATACATTACCTGTTCCCGCCAAGGCAAGCCTTCACAGCAACAACACAACATGCCAATTACATAGTAGCAAATCACCCATATTCCCTCCGTATTCAATCGGTGACATGTAAGTTTCGCTCGAGCAGCTACTTCCGCTGAGCCACTCCCCTGTGGAGCCGAATCTCAGCAGAATGTTTCCCCGGTCACTATATTCTTAACTTGTTCAAGGGTAGGTTTAACTGTTAACTTCAACTCCCATACACACAAATGCCCTCCAAATGAATCCCTATATCCAGAGTGGCTTCGGGCTTTGTAAATGGTGAACTTCACTGTCAAAATAGAAAATAATTTATACATTACATCAGAGAAGAATATATAACACTAACAGGTTTCTGATAAGAAAAATATGCTAACTCTGATACTAAGAATATAATTCAATAATATTTGCTAAAAAAAAACAGTCAAATTAAGTAAGCTTGCGACATTTTATTGCCGTAAAGAAAAACTTACTCTGCTTTTTTTTTCTTTTTAATATAACGATATACTAACTGATTTTATTTTATTATATGAATTCGATAATGGAGAGTGGCTCGAAATGACAAAAAAAAGGAAAACGGTTCGTTTCATTAACTTACGGCCAAATAATATTGGGAGAGCTATCTATCCATCTCCCCACCTCGGGTATTATAATCGACAGTAGGACATAGACCTGTAAAAAATTGTTGCTATTATCTAACAAACGAATGATGCAAAAACGTAGTATTAAAATCCAAAATAAAAATTTAATTTTAAATAACCCATAGAGGGCTGATGATCAGTAAAAGAAATCAATTTATATTGTCTTTAAAAATGATTGATAGCCAAAGGTTTGAGACTGACTAGATGCATCATATTCAAACCACTGCAGAAATAAATCTATCTTCGTAGTCTCCGAACACACAAAAATGGCACAGAAATCTAATCGCGCAGGAAAATAGCGAACAAGTCTTCCAGAAAATAATACTAATATGTAGGAAGTTTTTCTTCATAACAAAAATTTACTATACAGCTAAGTTCTATATACGATCCTATATATCACTGAATTCAGGAGAATTATTTCAAGCATAAAACAAAGAATGGTGTGCGTCTAAATAGTTGCTTTTGCAAATATTTTTTTTTTTCGAAAAAGTAAATTAGGGAATGTAGAATGTCATTCGTACGTAAAAGCAAAAGACGGCTTAGAAAACTGTCAAGACGTATTGATAAAAGATAGCGTTGAGGAAAACAGTATTAGATATAGCTTTCGCATGTATAATACTATTTCCTTTGTTTTCTTCCATCAATATATCTTAAGATCAATATATTTTAAATACACATTTTTTCTAAGAAAATTTAATAAATAATAATAATGATATCAATCCCACATTAAATGCAAGAAATTGATCGAATTTGCACTTTTCTTGACCTAGCAAATGTTTTTATCTGAATAGCACTATCTACGGTAGAAAATCATTTCCTTCACAAACATTAGTATTAGCTTTTTCATACCAGCTCTTGTTTTCTTAATTTCTGCTGATTAGTTGATAACTTGTGGGTTCGCCACAAAGTTAGATGTAGTATTTTTTCAGACTACTATTCAAGGTTACTCGATACGTTTACATTGATTCAGATAATGGAGTCCATAGTCAGAATATGGAACGTTTGTGGTGATCAACAATGTAGAGAAACAGGCTTCACAATCTTAAGAATTACCTGGCCAATATCATAAGGAGAATGTAAATACCCGATGCTTTCGACCGATTCGACGCCATCCAGCAGACAATCGTTGCGTTTGTGTCACCTGAATAATATGATTAATGTTTATTTGGAAAAATAAATATAATTAAGAAACAAATAGTATATTTTTAAACATCTGTATTTGGGAAAAAAATTGAAAAGTCACGTTAAAAATTGGCGACGGATAACCCACAATATCTAAATTTTTAAACTATTGTCTTCCACTTGAAAACTTGTGTATTCTGAATACTAACAATATTTTTCAGTTATCTAATTCTACAGGGTAAAATTTTAACATTGTGAGCGTAAAATACATCGTAAATAAGTTAAGCGTAAGGCTTAGGAAATTAATAAAAAATCGAAAATACGGAGAAGAATATTGTTAGACATATGTCGGATTTTGGAAATAATATAATAGCAGTTAACAGTAACGAATCCAAAAAAATGGAAAAAAAAATATGGTGGTGCCTTTCCAGTGAGCTGAGCTGAGATTTGACGAATCGGCAATTAGCGAGATCATCTGATAAGGAGGTTCTACCTCAAATCCTTTAGCGAGAATGTTCTCTTCGGAGTAACAGAGGCTTGCAAATTCTAGGATCATAATATTTATATAGTCTACATCAGGGTCTCCGTGACTGAAATGTAGTAGGCAAAATATCTGGATATAATAAACTTTGACTATACAGACAATATGCGTTTTATTTTTAATACTATCAATAAACACTTGTCATAATGAAGACTACTGATATGACATTCAGTCGTAAACATGGACAGTGCGAAATCAGTTTGTTAGATTTAAAACTTTCGTGGTGACTAATAAAGCAAACGATACCGCCGTGGTCACCAAATACCAATTAGAGCCACAGAAGTAATAACATGATATAATATTTTGACTGTCATAAAGAACCAGATATTATATATACGAGCGTTATAATTTTCTTGCTTTATAGTATGGTTACTAATAATAGTAAATGTTGGAAAAGCGTTTTGGTTATTTATAGCCCACTTCTAATTTGAAAGCAAGCGCTGCACTCGGGATCAACCTACTTCGGAAATTCGTTCAGAACTGATATTGCATTATTGGATCCCGCAGAATAGAACTCCCAGGATATTAAGTGGGAAAACTAGCCAGTTTTGTGTATATGGTAAGAGACAATAATCTGGTTAAATTACTTGGTTTGTTACAATCAAGGTAAGCCATAGTCACAAGTGAAAATTCGTGAAATTGCGCTGATTTTTACCTAGCTACCTAGGGAAGATCCAGAGAATGTCCGTTCATTTAAGGAATGAACGGAAATTTTCTGGATCTTCCCTAGGTAGCTATCAACAGAAAGTATTCATGGTCCTCATTCTCTTCAGGAGTGAGCCCCCAACGTCAACTCTTTTAAATTACTGGAAACTACTGATAAAAAAAAGTAAAAATCGTATTAAATTCACTTCCAGACCAATATGAAAAATGACATTTTCTCGAAATAAAGAAATTATAGCTGGATAACACCTAGAAACCAGTTTTTCATATTAATATATTCCTTATAGCATCATAGTGGGTTGAATCTGCTTAAAATAAATACATTTTTTTTTATCGGAGATAAAAATATATTCCCGACTGCTGTCTAATTTGATTTCTAAGATTCAATTAATGAATTTACCAACTTTAGCGGATAGAAATGTTTTTGTAAATACTTTTAGATGTCACGCATCTTCTCCTGCAAAGCATTGTCAATTTTTGTCAAGAACATTCGAATCACAGTTCGTCTCAGGCCAAGTTTATACAATAATACATATTAAATGGTAACTTGACAAAAGTAATTAAGTCTTTCAATAAATTGAATAAAATAATCAATAACATTTTCTCAGTACGGAAAGTAATATCATCTGATATTTAAAAGACCTCGGCGCACAAAGCTGAAATAGTAAATTATCTTCTGATAGAATTCAATAAATTTAATTAGTTTGACTTCATAATCTTCACACATTCTACTTCTCACTCACATTTATATTTTAATTGTTTTCTCCTAATCTTTTAAAATCTTTATCTTGGCGATGTAAAGAAATTGTTCCTAGTATGTTCTAGATATTAAGGTTCCCAGCTATCGTCTGGCTTCAGTTATTAGCAAAGAAATAATAAAATTCGATGACATTCAATATCAAAAGAGTTTTTGATTAAATACTTCGAAGTTTGTATTCAGAAACCCCTTCTCATTTGGGTGTGTTCTGCTAATTTCTGAGTTTTTGAACATTGATAACACGTGGCTAAATATGGATTCCTAAAATTTATCTGCATCTTAGAATTTCACAATCACTTACGAATAGTTTCCAGATAAAATTTCCATATTAATAATTCGAGTAAAAATTATGCTATGTTTAAAAGAAAGTCAGTTGCCACACAAGATTTCGGTAAATGACAGTATGAAAATAGAAATGACTAATGCAATGGTCTCAAGTTCACTTGCAAATTTGTTACGTAGTCATTTTGAAAATCAGCCCACATAATATCCCGATATTCGCTTCGTAATGTTTGTTAAATTTTTATTAACTATTCTTTATTTCTGTTTGAATATCTATAATGATCAGTTATTAATATTTATATCTGTTTTTGAATTTGTCCATTTCTTTATTATACTATTTGGGCCTTGTGTCTTACATTCTTTTTCACGAGTTTATTGATCAGCATATCATTCAGAAAATTTCAACGTGGCCCTTCACTCAATATATTTAGATCTTTCTAGCCTATTTAATATTTAACTCTTCGATTTGGTGAGCTGATACTTGCTAATTCAAATCCTTGTCTGTGTAGTACGGACTTAAAGTGGAAAACAAACAAGTAATAACTGACTAGTACTAAAACTCAAGGACAGCGGGAGGAGAAAACAAGCATTTTAGATTAAATTCACTGAAACTTACAGGGATTGACTGATACGTGAAATAAGCCGGAAGTCGCAACGGTCGAAACGTGATAAGAAAATGGTATGCATGATGCTGAATGTAAAATCCATAATAATCATTCGATATTTTCTCTGTTTTAGGTCACTATCTTTTCTTTCATTAATGGCCTAGCGAAGTGAATTTTTTACAAAACATTTCTTATTGACCATATTAATTGACAAATTTTGACAAGACAATATATTAGCGTAATAAACGGTTAATTATACTTTCTGTAGTGTGGTTTTATTGCAAATGAGTAAAAATTGAACAGAAGTCGCTGTACTTACACCAGTCAGTTATGTGTCATGCATGACACACGCTTAGGCGAACATGCATCTTTCGATACATGACTAACGAGGCAGATTTCTTTCCGCAGTAGTTTGTCATTTCTTTCTGCTGTAGGCCAGTTAGCCTTCAGGGCTATAGAACCGGGTCTGTTCTGCTATTTACTCATAGCTGGAGGGAGAAGAAAATATTTCGTACCTTTCCCAAGGGTATTAACACGTAAGTGAATGTAATGGATTTGACTGGAATTCGAACTCGGCTCCCCTATTCCTCAATCCGAGCTGCTATCCATTATTCCACCGTGAAATAGTTGTTGACTAGGAGTGGCCGTTTCACAGATTCATTAATGGGTTTTTTACTGATGCCAGTCGTCACTTTCATTTTCAAACTTAAAAAATTAAAAATGCCTTTTCCTTCAGACAATAGGTCTTCACTATGGGCGGGGGAGAAACAAACAAACAAACATTATCCTTTAACATTATTTTTTCTAAATATTATTTGTACAGTAGAAAGTAATCTTACCCTTTAATCGTCATTTGGAGAGTTTTCATGAATATACTCTTGGCAATTATTTAGCAGTTTTAGAATATGTAAATAAACGATCAGCCAAAATCATAAGGCCTCCATCTTCAATGTAAAAGATTTAATCGAGGATTTCTTTGAAGGGCTTGTAAATTAAAATGTTTCTTTCTTTGTACCAAAAATAATGTCTTAACGAATAATGGTAAGTTCCTTGTAATCAATTACATACCAAATGGGACTTATAAATGTAGTGACAATAACGAACAGAACATACTCTTAATTCATTGAACCCATAAGCATAGGTTTCATTGTTATCATTTTCAGGAATTATTTCCTAAAATTTTGTTTAAAATAATATCTAAAGTAAAAATCATGATTGTTCCTAT
Organism: Acanthosepion pharaonis; assembly: GCA_903632075.3. NCBI lineage: Eukaryota > Metazoa > Mollusca > Cephalopoda > Sepiida > Sepiidae > Acanthosepion > Acanthosepion pharaonis. The sequence continues at coordinate 644,655 of CAHIKZ030002123.1, read as the reverse complement.
TTACTCTTCGAGTCACACGTAGGTTCTGTTTTAGTTGTTGCCGTTATTGGAAGTCCTCGGGTAGTGTATTTTTGTTATTTGGTACGTTTTTTGTTTTGTTTTTTTTTTTTTTTGTTTGTGTAGCATCAGTGAACAATGTTCGAAGAAGGATGGTACTCGATATGAGAGCTTTCATCTAGTAGACATTTGTTATATTGTTCTGAAATATTTGATGCTTGGCATGGCTTTTATATGAAATTTTTAATCCGAGACCGCTATTTAAAAATATGAATGTAGTTTTGAGTTTAACGTTTTGGTTTTGTAGCAGCTTACGGGGTTTGTTGAAACTAACCCAAACTCATACAGTTCTTTGATACTAAATTTCCTATAATTAATCCATACACCAAAGCCTGTAAAAAGCATCATCACATTTTTGTCCAACCATAATTCGTCTGTATTTTCTCCACTCATATTGTGTTTTCGCAGTATTTGTGATTCTAGCATCTATAGCATAAACCGTCAACCGGCCATCTTTTCAGCAGAAAATGTCTATCCTTAATTCTGATCCGAAAAAATTTTGTAGGCAGTAATTAACTATTTTTGTCATGAATTTTTGTGAGGTGAGTGCAGGAGAACCGTATCCATTGAAAAATTATTAAATAATCTCTTGTTCACCTGCTGCCGCAGTTACGACCAATAAAGTTTTTCACTCTAATTATGCAACATTTCAATAACAAGAATCTCTGACGTCTCAGTATTTCTGCGTGTTTAATTGGTCAGATTCCCTGAGAAATATACCAGGCTGAGGGATAAAAACAGCAACTTGTTTTTGAGAAAATATTTTATCAGTATAAATTTATCATAACATTATTTAGTAATCAGTGTTTTCGTCTGGAATTCTATGACCTTCGCTCACCATCGTATAATCTAATACGAGTGATAGTCTTTTGATTCTATGGATTCTAACAGGAATTATTCGGTATTAGAAATATTTGAAATTGTTAAGCATGGAAGCATTTCTGGTGACAATTGTGAATAATTCGCGCGATGTAAAATAACTTCGATTCACAGACTTCTTATTGTTTGATACGTCATGTTCCAAGTGTGATCAAAGGCAAAATAAATGATCAAAATTACCTTTTGTTTTCCTTACGCAGAAAGCTGTATTTGACTTTGAATTTATCATTCACGACAGCCTGTTTCTCACTTTACTACTGCACTCTGATTCTGCAGCTTTACAAAACTTCGTAATAAATTGTACCTGTTTAATCCCATTAATGAAACAAAACGCATTATCTAATCGTTCAGTTATTTTTTTTTTTTTAAATGATGAAATAAATTCTGGTTCGAGAAATTATTTCATCGTTTGCAATTGTTATCGTTAGATAATATTTTGACAAAAAGAAAATGCGCCGAGTCAAAAGGAAAAAAAATATTGAAAAATATTCATATCATCAGACTCATGAGAAATACATTTTTCTTGATTGTGAATTTTCCCCAAGACCTGTAGCTGATGTACTACTAGTCGAATATTGTTAAAATATATTCATTTTCCCTTCATACTGAGACAAATATGGCGTTTGAGACTCTTCTGTTTGTCAAATAAAATGACTGTCATATGCTGTCGACGAGGTCTGTTTGGAAACTTGACAGGCATTTGAAGTAACATGATGAACAATAGAGCGCATTGCTCAAATTTAGCCGCTTATTAGACACGCATTTAGTGAACATCGGAGCATAGACATTATGCTGTGAGTTCACCCATTTGATAAATTGACATCATTCAACGACACTATAAATCAAATTTAACTTGAAAATTCAACTTTAGAAAATAACTGAATGATGAAACATCAATGATGTTCCAAAATTAAGCTAAAACTTTATATAATGCTTTCAACTTGGTACGGATTTTAATCGTTAATTTTTTTTCCTAATCCCTGTACTTTATTAATCACTTTAGCTCATAATAGCGATATTTTATCCCTTAAAAGAATCCCTAATTATAAAATCTATTAGCAGGAAAGACTATCTATCGTTAAGCAGCAATCATATTCTCATCTCAATCTTCAGCCACATTTTAAGTGTAGTGTTAATGCGTATAGAAACACTACTCAGTTTGCTTTTGTTTTACGGTTTATCAACCTGAATAAATTATTTATAGCCGACAAGATTTTTAAGATAGGTCTGAATGAATAGAATGTTTATTTTTTAAGAAATCATTTCGTAGATCCGGTTTCATTGACGTATTTTTGTAAAGAGTATTTTTGTCGAGAATCAAACGTATTTTTTCTAATCATTGTTTATTTATTTCCAAAATGTATTGATGGTATTTTGTTCTTTCAAAATGCGATAGTGTTTTTTTTGTTTTTTTTTTACTATAAAAATCTATTTTATAATTTCATAGAGTTTTGACCCCAGTTTGGGGGCTCATTATTTCTCCATAGCTGAGTCAGGGTGGACCTGGGAAAACAAGCGATAAAAACGGGTTTCAGGCACATCAAAACCTCACGATCAGAGGCTTTGCTGCGCAAATACAGTTAACCTTATACTCTGGACAACTCAACTACCAACAATTGATTTGTCTTTCTAAATATCATTCCAAGGGAGCATCATGTTAACTAGCAAAAGATAAAGCAAATATTTATCTTTGCACATAAATATATCTAGTAAATTGTAAGCGTTCATTTTCTTATCATAACCTGTTTCGTAAATGAAATATTGAAGGTTGATATTAGCAACTAAACCAAGCGTAAGAATTTCACGCGGAGAAAGGAAGTGACAATGACTTTTGATAATTCCATTTTCTACTTTTATTTCAAGTCACTAAAGCACCACTCTTCCTTGGAACGGTTTGTAAATGCTTAGAAGCAGGTGATAACCTCGACGTCCGTTCTTCACTAATTGAAAAAGACGGCAACATGGATAATCTCAGGATGTCTAAGGACAATTTCGCGGCCAGCCAAATGACGAAATCTAAAGTTTCCTCTATAGCTACAAGTGTTTCCTTTTCAAACTCCTTCTAGAAAATTCTAACTGACATGCCAGACGCGTGATGCATATCTTTTATAGATTGAATTTGGTTATTCACGTCTGAAGTCTGTTTAATGTAAATTTAATAAAAGCAATACTGCCAACAGTATAACTTATTGAAGAATTATTTACTCTCACTATTTCTCGTTTACCACCGACGTTATCAATTTGCCTGTGAGTGATGTTATCAGTTAAGTGCTGTATTTTGCAGCTGATGATTGCTAAAGAACCGCAGATACCTAAAAATACTTTTGTATACCAAATGCGATTAAATTGGTTCTTCACGTATCTCTTCCACACACGTGAATAGTGCTTATTTGGCACAACGATTTTATATTTTAAAATAATTCCCGGTATTGTTATATGAACCGGAACGTTTATTCAATATATATTTAAAAAAAACATTTAAAAAAAAAAGCCTATAAACTCGTTTATTTGATCAAAGATTGTTATTCTACATGTTGAAAAATTTTCAGTAACATAGCAGTTCCAGACTGCAGTTGAATGTAGTTCAATTGATTACGTCAAAATAAGGCAAAAATATATAGTCAAATGGTGATTTGAATGTAGTTGAGAATTAAATCCTCTGCAAATATTCAAAACGTGATATCGGTAGGCCATACTTTTTGCCAATGTGGCTAATTTGAGAAAACGTCAAACATTTCTGCTGAATTTTAAGTTAGAAGATAAATGATATGTAACTGAGAAAATGGTCAATCCAACGAGAGACCCAGAATTGCACTAAGTCCTCCTCTTCTACGATTGTCTGTTGAGATAATACATTCTACTTACAGTATGTGGCGGTGACAGTTTGCTTAGAACGATACTGGGTACGTATTAGCCAATAGTCAGAGTGGGTCTGAGACTACGAATGCTATATAACACCTGCTTTTTCTCAGTTAAGAGGAGACATTCACGTGTTAGTCGGCGGTCTTCTCGCGGACGGCCAACAAGAGACAACTTTTCATCCGATCGTTAAATATTGTTTTGAATAACACCAAGAGACTTGTGAAAGAGATTTTTTAAAGTTTTTATCTTTGTTTTAAGCATTTAAGAAATACTTTGATCTGCTTTTGAAGGTTATTTTCAGTTTTTATTTTTATTTTTATTTTTCGGCTGTCGGCAGAATTTTTTTGTTTTTGTTTTTTGGTAAAACGTTTAGTTACAGCAAACATCTGTTTTTTTTTGTTTAAACGTTTCTTTTTAATATAATTTTGCGTTTTTAGTCTCTCTTGCTTTTAGTCTTAAAGATTTTGCTTTAGGGCGAGTCTTTTCTCGTAAAGTTCTTTTTATACGTCCTTTTTTTTTTTTTTGTTACTTTATTTTTGAAATTAATATATTATTAATATTTTATTTTATTTAGGACATTTCTAAGTCATGTTTTGTTTGGTATAACTTTCCATGTGGCAACAGAATTTTTACGACGAACTCTTAATTTGTCTAGTAAAACCAGCATTTAATTTTTTTGTTTCTGAATTTTCATTTTTTTTATAATTTCATTTTAATCGTTTCTGTATTTTATTAGTATGTTTTGAGTTTCATTTTGTTCATACAAAATCGTTTTTGTGCTTGCCTATATATAAAAAAAAAGACGATACTGGACATTTCAATAATACCCGACAAACGTCGCCACGTTCGCAAAAACTTTTTGGGTTGACCTCGAAAGACGAACTCCAGATCCACGGCTGGAGCTAAAAAATCTGCTGATGGAAGTATGATAGCCAAGAAGGATGAAAGTCAAGAGAAATCGACAAGTACGATGGCTGGGAAGTCAAAATAAAGACCTGAATGTAGAAACCAAAAGCCTCTAAAACCAAGCTAAAAAGATGGTTACTGAAAATGTATAATATAGTGAAGTGACTGCAACAACCTGTAGATCCTCAGCGAAATGCATCATCAACATTGTGGATTTCTTCGAGCGAGCCAGCGGTTATAAAGGTCTGACTAAATGGGATAGACTTGTGGTTGACCCCGCAAATTGCAGAAAGTTGAAAAAATGTGTCAGTTCTTGTGATGGACAAGGTTCGCGAAAGTTTTGTCGCTCGTCGAACGACACCGTTGTTAAAGCTCTGATGTCCTTTGGGGTTAATCACCAAAGAATAATACAGGAAAAAGGTCTTTTCTTGTGGGACATAATGTTGCCATCTCAGTGCGATTGCCTGGCCACGAATTGATAATTAAGAATTTCATCATTCGCAACGAATATCAAGTTAAGCGAAGGATCGCCTGACTATTCGAGGACCCTCGTCAGTGAAGCATCTAGTGGCCCACTTCAAAAATTACAGGGAAATATTGAGTGATTCCCTTGACAAATAGAACTGGAGATGAAGCGTCGATATTATGCTCGACCGTGAAGCCTACCCTTCCATCTCCATATAGTGCGCATGATATCCAATCATTGTGACCGGCCGTAATGAAATTGAGGATAGACTCTTTACCTCAACACTTCCTGCCCATGAAATAAGACCCCAAGTTTTTTTGGTCCCATTCGACTAAAATGCCCATGTGTCCGAGTCTGTTATATCCGCTTCGCTTGTACTAGGCATATCGGCGGCTGGAACCGGCGTGGTCAAACACCCATCTCTGTCTCATCCCATATTTGCTGACAAAACTTTGCCCCACGCTTGTGTGTTTGCACAGAAGGAAGAGGGGGAATGTCTGGTCGTTTGTAATGTCATAGGGAAGCGCCAAACAATGGGGTATCTGTCACTGAAAGCTCCCAAATAGAAAAGCGTAAACATCCACAATCCACCTACAAGTTTTAATGTCAACAATAAAAATCTTTGAAGAAAAAGACCCTTATTGTGAAAAACTGCTCAAGCTGGACGAACCGCTTAAAGCCAAACATGAAAAAGAATCATTGCTGCTGAGGAGCATATGCCGCTCATCCTATAACTGTCTTCCTAAGCATCTAGAAAAGCATTTGCACTTCCTAAGTCAGTCACCCACACACTATCCAAATAACCGAAAACAGACATTCAAAACATTCCTTTGCAATAACCCTTCAAAGCTAAACCCAGAACACCATCAGTTGTACCCCCTCACAATGGGTTCTCATTAAAAAAAAAAAAAAACAAAAAACAAACAAATGGAGACGACAAAGATGAATAGAAGCCCAGAGGATATTACACAATCCCCCCCAAAAAAATATCATGTCCCCATATCTTCCCGTGGGAGACATCTGTAGCGTATCCAGGGAACAAGCTGAAACGGTCTTTGCCGAAATCAGCAATACCAGAAGCCTAAATGCCTATGGAACTTCAGACATATAAAGAGCAAAGATGATTACGCCCCGTAGAAATTTCCTTTGGCTATGCGGATGTTTACGTTTGCGCGTTTAGGTCCGGTCACTCGAATGATATGGAGCATGATTGAAGAGGCCAATACTGACCTCTGATTATTGTTCCCTGTGGACTACATAAGACGATATTACCAAATGAAAAGAAATTTGGTCACGGAGAATTCCAGTTTATGCTCACCCGTCCCATTATAGGATTCTCACGCTAACTGTCCCCTGTTATATTGGCAGCCTATCTCTTGAAGCCACTCTCAAATGTGAAATAGAATGGAGTTACTATGCAAGACCAAAACGTATTGATCTTTGGCAACACCGTCCGAAATGGTGTAGTTTAGGTTTGTTCTTGTCCTATGTTTTCTTTCGACAGAGTTAAGGCAGCTAGGCGACGTATACTGATTGGGGCCTTTTATTTCTGCCTCCTCATTATTTAGTTTAATAGCACCTCCCTTCCCTAGTTAGGTGACGTAGATGCCGGTTATCTTGTGGATCGGGACGCCATTCGAATTTCGCGTGTGTATTTTGTATTTTTCGTTGTCTGAATTAGTGTGTTTTTGTAAGTGTTTGGGCGATTGTTTGTTTGTTTTTTTTTTTTTTTTTTTCTTTTATTTCTTCTTTTTTTTTTTTTTTTTCGATTATTTTACTCCCACATTGATTCAGTCCAGTTAACTGGTGTTTCTGCCACAAAGTAGGATTTTTTGGATGGGGCTGGATTTTGTTTCTGTTTCTTGCATATAGATAGCATACATTGTAAATACACGTTGGGGGTCTAGATATTTAATTGTTTCTTTTATTCCGCCACCCTCCACAATTTTATATATGGTGGGACTATTTCAGTGAAATTTGGTGATTGTTTGTTGAATGTAGCAAGAATGGTAAGTAAAACGTCTTCGTTTGTTGAAAGGAATATATTGATATATTTGGGTCAGCAATTGTAGCTAAGTTTAATTATAAGATAAATGAAGACCAGCTTTAACGTATCCTCCCCTTTGGCTTTGCACTACATTTTATTTATATATATATATATATATATAAATAAATAAATATATATATATATATATATATATATATATATACTCGACTCTCCCGTTGAATTCAACGTATGAGTGTGAAGTAGATCAGTTCCTACGAACCGACAGCCCTACAACAGCACGTGAGATTTGATTATAGTGGTGAAGGTTTTGTGCAGAACCATACACCCTTTCAAAGGGCCTAATACCAGAAACCTGGTGTAAAACGTGACACAATGTCCCCAAACGACCTTCCGCAGGTTTTGAATTCAGAGTTATACTTCTCCTAGACCAGTTGCCATCCAATGCTATAGAACCTATTTGTAATGGCATCGAGTGATAAAACTGGCCTGCTATTTACCCATAGCTGGAGGGAGAAGTGGATTCATACCTTTCTAAGGGTACTGGCACGTACGGGAATGTAATGGAATTCGAACCCGAATCTTCGATTCGTCAATCCAAACCGCTCATACATTACTCCAACGTGCCTCGTCAAAATATTCCCATAGCAACACACACACACACACACACACGATCAGCAGATTGCACAACCTTGGTTTCAACCTTTTTAGGTATCTTCAGTCAAATGATATCGTAAGGCTTTCATAATTTTATCTACTTTAAAGATCTACTTGTTATTTATTTTCTACTGTTTCTTGGTTTAATTCAACTCTGACTAGTAATATATATATATATATATATATAAATATATAAAATTAATAAATATTATATTTATTAATATCATGAATTTCAGTGTTATTTTAAATCGAGCAGTAATAGTATCCGCTTCGACCGATTATACACACACACACATATATATATATATATATATATATATATATATATATATATATATATTACTTAAAGACGATCACATGATGATATGCATTTTTACATAATTTGATGGTTTCTGTCATGATTTCAATTTTAGATGTGCAAATATTTTTCGGAACACTTACATTGTAAATGCGAAAACAACTGAAAAACACTAAATATATTTTTTTTTCTTTCTCCCACGTTGTTAGGGAGGAAGAGAGGAAAATAGTAAAAATGTTGGAGCCTTCTGCAAAAAGCTTCTTTGTTTGTACACTCCAGCAATTTATTTGTATGCTAATACGAGTTTCGTTTTCAAAATAACGACCGTTGACCATAACATGGCGCAAAAGGCACAGTATATTTTAAGTTTTCGAACGGAATAATTTGGTTATGATTGATCGTTTACCTGGGAATAGTAATCGAATTTTACCAGAGTTTATATTGCATTCGAACTCCCGAGAACAAGTTTTTATATCTTGCTCTAAAACGAAATATATTGTTACTTTGTTTTAATACCAATCCTTTTCTTATCGTGGGAATGAGGGCGAGGATCAGAATAGACATTGCCAGCACTTGAAACAACGCTTAAACTATCTTGGAAAGTCTGCATCTGTGCCTCACGAGGAGAACAGGTGTTTGTATCACCAATTGTCCGTCCACTAATGGCTTGGATCATCACCATTACAAGCTTATTATCATCTGTTTCTCTATTGTTGGTTGTCCTCATTATTAACGCGGAATCTCTTGTCCAGAGTTTTTGGTTTAACCAGAAAAAAATGTATAAATGCCTGCAATCGATTTTCGAGGCGTCACTTTTCGATATATGAAAAGGTTGAGACATTTCCTTTTCTTTATGATTCTCGATAATAGAACAATTATTTCTGCGTTCATCGAACTGTTTTAGCTGTTTTTATTTTCGGCCATCGATGTGTCTTTACATGTTTATTTTGAAAAGAATTGAGAGAGTTTTCAAGTGTTTCTCTATACTCACTTGTATTTAACAATTCTTTTTATAAGACAAGGAGTGATATTTGAATAGTAAGTGTTAATATGTTAAACGCATAGATACATTCAGAACAATCCTAAACATTGAAATAATTAATTTTATGCACGTAATATATTCTACCAACACATTTGCTTCCCATGTAATGATAATGCCTTAATATTTTTTTTAACGATAACCCATTTTATGCGTGTACTAAAGCGAAATACATTAAGATTTGATTTTTTCTGCTACTGTTTTACTGCAATCGAAATGCATTTAATTCAAGCTTTCTGTGAATATGTTAGACATTCAGTGATAATATCTCATCAAAACGAGTGAACGATCTTTCAACTATAATATTGATATGTAGCAAACTGTAAATGGCATGAAATTAGTATTCTTAATTATTCCCGTCTAGTAAAATGCAAATCACTAAAAGCATTTGGTTTATATATTCATGTTGATTGCACCTTCAACTCTCCTTTATTAATATAAGAGAAGCCTTGAATCGAATATCATTGCATTATTACTGGTTAAAATACAATTAAATTAAAGGATACTTTCCGTTTTTATAATAGTATATAGCAAATGATTAGGACAAAATCACAATCTTAGCGATTGGTGCTACAAAATGACAACCTACAATAACAGTACCATGTAAAATCAAAATCGCAATTAACTTGAAAGAAACTGACAGCCTCAAGAGTTTGACGTTCCACAACGGCAAACAAAAGATTAGGACTGAAAACCCCATTAACAATGGAAAGTGCGATGTCTGCTACTGAACGGGAAAAAGCAAGAGATATATTTTATAATTGCTAACCGACATTATTACTGATTGTTATATCATTGAATGCCAATTTTTTCCCTATAAAGAAACTAATATTAGCAGTACCATATTTACAAATAAATATATATTTTCAGTGAATGTTAACATTATTAAGTGGATGTTTATATAAAGCATCAATGTTAAAATGTAAACCAACCTGAAAAGAGAAAGTGTTAAGTTCAACTGAGTTCTTGTATATATCTCATTAAATAGTATCATATTATTTTTGTCGGTGAAGTTAGTTATGAAGACCGGATTGAACTGTGCAAGCATTCAGATGGGTGGATAGTGCCAGGTTGATGTGACGTTCTGTAAATATAGGCGTCATATTTTATTTGAGTCCTAAAATCCTTCCTGAAAGTATGTCTTACTATGTAGGCTTAAAATGAATCTATATTTGAGATTTGCATATTTCCTACTACAGCATAATGAAAAGGCGAGATACTTTCTCCCGTTATGTGAAAAATAGTTCAGTTAATACAAGTCTCAGGTTTGATTCAAATATTTAAACACATTCAGTTGGACGTTGAATAAGTTCACTATAATCATTATCGTGTTATGTATGTGCGACTTAGTGTTAGAATCGCCAATGAAGGAAATCTGTCAATTGATTTTTTTTAACAAAGTACAGTAACGCCCATAATATAAGAAATCGAGTTTTTTAACAATGTAAATTAAGTTTATGCAAATTATTAACATCGTTCCTTAACTTTTGTCAAGTAGCTTATTTCCTTTGATCTATTTAATTTTTATTTAAAAAAAACAAACTATTATGTAAATCTTTGTAACTTTGTATAATATTTATGCATTACACCCTAATCTTTATTCGGTAGAAATTTTATTGCTAGTCATGCATTACTTTTTAAGTAATACACATATCTATGTCTTTGTTGTTTCCGTTCCTTATATTATGGCCGCTACTGTATGTCGGATCATGTTTGTCAAAGTATCACATTGTTTGTGCCCGCATGAACCATCGCTTAATAACATGTCCGATTGCAAGCGTCTGAAAAATTTGAGACTGCACATTTGGTTAATGAAGGGCTATTTTCCAAATTGTAACGCTGATGTCTCTGACATTTACAAATAAGTAAAGAGAATACAAAGTTTGTAAACTTTCAGCAAAATTCATTTACGCAAGTCGATTCAAAGCATATATATATATATATATATATATATATATATATATATATATATATAATATATATAAATTATTTTTGAAAAAAAATTATAAATGAATATGTTATAAAATCACTACAAAAATAGCCATTTTGTTTCAACAGACTCGGTGTCTTATCAAGTGATGATGTTGAAGATAAAATAAATGGTTTTAAAGTTTCAAATTAATTAATAATTCAAATTAATCAAATTTGGAATTCATTCAAATTATATTTGGGTTTATATATATACACACCCAAGTATATAATTGATATATATTGTATATAATTGTGATTGTGTATATATATAATATATATATATATGACACATACACACACACACATATATATATATATATATATATATATATATATATATATATATATATAAAAATCTGTGTGTGTGTCTTATTAAAAATAGAATTCATTAATTCCTTAAAATTAGATTTACGTTTTGGATACAGGTTTCTGGGTGCACACTGGATAAAAGGGTGGATTTCCCTGTGTGGCGTACAGGTTCAAATCTTTCCGGAATGCACATTTTCATTATTTAACTATTGAGCATACCGGTAGATTTCAATCGCAATGTTCTAGAAAACGAACCGTCTATTCCAACGTTGGCATCCACTTAATGACGTTTGCATAATATATATATTGTGTGTGAAAATATATAGAAAATAGGAAAGAACTGGTTAGGTAAATAAATATACTGATACTTATTATTAACATCCAACACACGCCTACCCAATTTAAAAAATTCGTCCGAGCTGTTACCATGGAAATTTTGATTTCAATTATTAAAACACGTAAATTTCTGAAATAAGTTATTCAAAAAAAAAATTTCGCTTGAAGATGGAACAGAGCTTACTTTAACTCAATTTAATTCAAATAATTATATTGAAGTTTTCGGCTCTTGTTTTGAAGCATAAGACCTCTTATGTCTTGAGTTGGAATCATATTTTAATATATAAAATATTATATATATATATATATATATATATATATAATATATTATATATAACGGTTAAAAATTATATGCTTTTTGATAAGCCAACTTCATGTCTGTTGCCACTCAGAATATATTTACTTGTGCAACTGTTCACGAAAGTGCATGACCATCAACGTCTTTAAAAAAAAAAAAAGACGTTTTTAATGCTTCCGCTTACTTTTTTGCGTAAAATCTGCTCACAAACATTTGCACTATACTCTAGTCTATACTGTATGTTCATTTGATTTGAAGCTATTTTCTTCTACACTCTGTTTGATAACATAGATAACTGGTAATCCATGAATTGATTTTTTTATGAATTATCATCATATATCACAATAAGGATTGAGTATATACAAGATATTCAAATGTTAATCAATTTGAATAGTGTTATTATTTTCCGAAATAATCTTTGCAAATGTTAGTGAAACACTTTCAGGGTATATTTAGGACAATTACTTCTCGTGTGTTTCTTCTTATAATTGTCATATTTATTCAAATATTTTAAAGTTTTCCATCGTATGTATTTTATTAAAACAAACTCATTGAAATATTTTGTTTTTAATTAAATACAGAAGCTGTAATCTACAGAATTCCAGACATTGAGTAAATTATGACAGGTTCATGTTCATTATTTTATTTTCTATAAGGCTTACAATTCTTTCGCCCAACTTTATTATCTCGGCTTCACCATCAAGTAGTTTACATTGCTTTCAAATACCGTTTTACTTCAATATTCTTTTAATTTATATTTGTGAATGAGAAATTATTTGCATACTTTTTGGCAAGTCCATTTTCAATCATTCATAGCCAAGAAAAAAAAAGTTACCATTGTAGAATTTGGAACTTGGTATATGGAACTTGCGTACTGAATTTGATGTATTCCTTATATATATTTAACTATAACGTGTATCATTCCAATCCGTTTTGCACTATAATTTAAAATAACTGAATTCATTTAATTTTATCTAATATCTTCTCAAAGTTAATATTAATCTTCAATATTTTCAGTGCAAATGAGTCAGAATGCCGTGATTTATTTCATATTGCAGAATATCTTGATTAATTCAAGTTTCAGTTTAAGTGCTATTGGTGAACTGCAATATCTCACTTAATCAACAAGTTGTAAAAGTCTTATCTTTCAGTACGAAAACCAACACTCAAAGTGAGTCGATCAATAAAAATTAAGCTCTGAGCTTGAAGTGTGTATTTTTCTTATGTTACACATAGTATGATAAAGTGTACAAGCTTCAACGTACAAACCCAAGCTTTCATTATTTTTCAGTCATAATTTAGATGAATGATGATCTCTCTACGACTAATCAGGTTTTCATAAAAGCTTAGCGGCAATTTAAGTAATTTACCTAGTTTGATATAAGTTTTATATTATCTATAGTGTCATTTAAACCACATTTATTATTGTAGATAAAATTCCTGTCATTTGTTGAATATAAAGTTACCACCACACCTGACTAGGCGTAGCATTTCTTTGTAGTTGAATATCACATGAGTCACTATCGACGAGCGGTAATGCTCCTAGAGAAGATATATAATGTAAAGAGTAAATGAGTGCTAAATATTTACTGTTAAATTAAAACTAAGATATTTAAATCATTTTAAGCCTTGGCAGTAAGTTTGATTTGTTAACATTTAGTAGAAATTCCTTACATAATGATGCCAGGGATCGTTGTGAACGTTAACATTTCAATTCTTTTTTTTTTTTTTATCACGGCAGAAAAGCTCAATCTACATTTTAAAAGTTGAGTAGCAGAATAATAAATATTCCTTCCGGTTGGACTCTTTTAGCCCAAGACGACATGTTAAGGTAATTTAGTAAATACCAAATTATACTTAGTCTGAAAGTGAAGAGTAAATTAGGAAATAACGTTTAAATTTCATATATTTCAATCCCCGTAATCCATGCCCAAAAGAAGATAACCAGAAATATTTAGGAAACATTTGCTACTATATATTCCGGAGATCAAGTGATTATTTCAAAGCTGGTTTAATTTATGCCTTCATTGTGACTGCAATTTCCGTAGAGTGTCGTAATAATTACAAGGAAATTGAGAATACCTATTGCATCTGTGTGTTAAAATCTTTTTTTGATTCATAGACTTTAAAATGCAAATTTTTATTAAGAGATATTTTACAAACGTATATATTGGATTTCCGTACGAAAATAGTTTTAATTGCAAGCAAAAATGGCTTGGGAAGAAATCGGTTTCACACGTAAGGACACGTATGCCTTGTAATTAAGAACGGTTATTTTTATTTTATTCAGCTTACATATCTCGGGATTGGGTACATGTTTTATTTTATTTTTTATATTTTTTTGGTTCTAAATTTTAAAGCAGATGTCATCCTGACCTAATGCAAGTTTTTAAATATCATTTTCAACCGATCGAAGTGAAAAATAATATTACAGTTTTTTGTGGATTTAATCATGTAAAGAAGTATTTTAATGCAGAACCGAAATCAGGTGTTGAATTGCTCGAAATAATCTAAATATGGCATGATATATTTTTTTCCTCAGGCACTCATTAGATCTGAAAACCTTTACAAAAGAAGTACGTTTCGATGAAGTAAAGCACTTTACTTTCATAATTATATAAATTGTAACCATTTGCTACGAGTGACAGCACCAAAAACAATTATGAAATTTCTGCTTTTAAATATTTTTCTTTTTTTTAACCGGAACTGACTTAATTCTAATTTGAACATAATTCAAATTTTCTTTGAATTCGCTAAAGTATCTATATTATTTACGGATACAGAAATTCTAAATTTGAAATATCATAAATGTGGATAATTCTATATTTTAAATTAATTTCATTGTACATTTCTTGGGCACAATATTTTTTGTTTATTTTTTACTAGTTACTGCGCTATTAAAGATTTTATATATAGTCATGCGTATATATATATATATATATATATATATATATATATATATTCCACATTTTGTGAATTCCTTATATGCCGGATGTTCAGGTTTTATAGCATATAGTGCCTCGGGATGAAATATCGGGGAAGATTTCAGAAAGAGGTCGGGTTCAAATATTTCCCTTTCGGGCACATATCCTTGGGTAAAATGAATCCAACTTCTTACCACCCAGCTATGTTTTATAAAGTAGGATTGTATTCTAAAAAAAAATAATCCAATATTCACTCACAAAAAATAATTGTTTTAGTTCATAATGTTTCTGCATTAAATAACCCAGTTGATAAAAATCAACTGATCCACATAAGTCAGTTTTAAAATAGGCTATTTATGCATGATTAGTGTTCAAACTATTAGTTTCTATACCTACGGATATAGGTACACATTAAAAAGCTGTTGAAATGCTAGAATAATCATAACTTTAAAAAATCATAATTAAGCATCGTTTGTATCCTAATAAAATAAAATTGTGTAGGAGGTAACATAATAAATGGAATATCCTTCATTTTACTTTGTATGGCAACAAGTCTCGCGAAGTTTACCCTAAAGTTAAACGCTTAAAGGAGCGATTTAAACATTTTGTTTTTTGACCTTTTCATTCCGCCTCAAACGCTGGCGAGAAAGTTAATATTTTGGAGTAAATCCAACAGAAAATTTTCATCGAGTTTCTTCATGAAGGCTGCAAGATTTTCACAGATGTTGAATCTCGTTAAATTACTGGCTATGATTTTTTCTTATTTTTAAGAATCTGAGCTTTTCCAGATTCTGTACGGAGCCGAACTGTACTGCGTAACCTGTGAATTCTCCATGAAGTAAAATTGATGTGGCAATATTTATATTCATGTACACGTCGTGTTCGTAAATCGTCGCAATACTACGTGTTGGATATTATAATATATTAGTACAGTGTAACCCGGATATAAGAGGTTTTCTCTCGTCCCAAATTAGAGCCTGTGTTACCTAAACAAAATAGACCAAACCCGGATATAAGATACTTCTTCTCCAGTCCCGACAACTCTCTTATATCCGGGTTACACTGTATATACTTAGTAATAAAACTACTAATTTTATTCAGACTGACAGCTCTATACATATGTGGCGTATTGTTAATAATTTAATATATATTTGAAATGAAGTGTAAATCATAATTTTAGGCGGTATCTACTGAACAGGGATACAAAATTTTTAATAATTTTCAAGGAAGTTTTTCTTTTCTTATATTTTTTGAAAAAGATTAGTTTGTTGAATACGCTCTTCACATGTTCTTCATTCCTTCTCAAAGATGACGATCCACTTAAATGCTAAGCTTTGCAGAAGGCAAACACAGTAAAACATTTTAGGATAGACTGTGCCAAATTTTACTCTGTCCGTTAATGTCTTTATAAAGTGAATAGCCTTAAACTTTTCAAAATGTAAAACCATTTTCACCGACCTGAGTAAAATAAAATTATACACCAAACGTTAGCCCAGGCAACTTCACCTATAGACAAACTATAGAATCAGCTTCTCAATTATCTCAAGAATTACAATCCTTAACACTTCTTAATATATTATGGAATAAACACTCTGATCTTTAGTACTAAATGACCCAAGCTGGATGATATTTTGGGAAAACAAATAAACCAAAGTAATGTGTCCAATATAATTCAAATAAATCTAATATGTTAATTTTTACTTAATTTATTTCTTAATCTACATAGATTTCACAAACATTATAATACATTTAAAGCAGATAATAGCATTCCAAAGCTTTTTGAAATCAGGTTTTAAAATATCCCCATTAAAAACTTTTTTTAAAAATTTTATTTACAAATTTGTTCATTTATTTTACTATAAAGGTCTAAGGTTTTAGCGTTTTAATATTTTTGCCTACACAGCATATCGTTCAGAAAGCTTTAAGATCAGATCTCTGATTTCTTCAATAAATTGAGAAATCACATGTATTTCGTTAAGTGTTAGTTTGAAAATTATAGTAAGAATTCGCATTAATTAGAAATAATTTCTACTGAAAAATAACTTCAAATGTATAAGATACAAATGATGGAATAAATAATACGAGTGGATTATAAAATACATTTGATTCATTAATATTCTAAAACTGTTGAAATCCTACTTTCCCTAAGGCTTCATCTCTAATTTTTTTAGTACTTTCTCTAAAGCTTCAGATTTAGAATCAAATATATTTTGGAACAAGATTAATGATATGCTAAAAAAAAAAAAATATATATTTAAAAAATACATTTATTTTCAGCTTTGGTATTTCATTAAATCCTGCCTCATTTAAAAAAAAAAGTTTTTGCTATTTAATAAAAATAGCATTCGAATTCACAGCTTCAACGGTGAATCAGATTTTTTTCTTACAGTAAACTCTCAAGAATATATCGATTTTAAAACATCGAATATCACTTTCGCAGCTTCGATGAAAAAATTCCTCAGTTGTACAAAGCGGGCTTATTTTGAGAATTTCAAAATTTAAATGACATAAATCGTTGAATCATTAAATTCAACATTTTTTTTCAATGGAAGTTTTCTATTTTCTTTTTTTCTTTTTAATCAATTACAGCAAATACCTACATTTTAGTCAGAAATCTTGGCGCAAAAACTGAAACATATTGCTACGTCTTTCTTGAGTTTTGTTAAGAGATTTCAAAACGTTTCGACGCAATTTTGTAGTATATTAACTTCATATAAATTACGAACTTCTAAAATTCCTTGAAAAATTAAATTCTCTTAATTCTTTTTTTTGGAGGGTCAGCAGTTGACTCATTTTCGATTTCATTCTACATTGAGGGTCAGAAATATTCATAATCTGATTAAATTATTTTATTTCTAAAAATGATCATGCAATCGCAAATTCACACGCCAGGTTCTATTTACGCTTCATTGACCAAAATCTGTTTGTCCATATCATTCGTTTATATGCAATTTGTAAATGAGCTTCATTTCTTTTCATTTACAGACCCATAAATATCGTGTTAAAATGCCGCAATATTTCACAGCAATTAAATATATACAGATAGTGTAACTCATATCGGTGTGGAAATTTGTACTGGCGAACCGAGTTGAAAATGTAAGTTAGTTGCGTTCATTTTCGAACAAATTAATTTGTGGAAGGCATCGATTTGTTTCTTAACTTCCCAGCTATGGGTTAAAAATTGTGTTCAAAGTTAATTCCAAATTTGGATATAGGCCAGTCTAAGCCGTGGAATTTTTCAGGTAAACCACGGGAACTTCTCCCCCTATACTTCCCCCAAGAAATACTGACAATTCAAAGATAAAGAATGAAAATTTGAAGTTAAGACCACTAGCACATGACAATTTTAAAAAGCATGAATATCCTATATCAAATTCTCTTTCCTTTGTTTTTATTTGTTTACAGTAATTTTCACCTAGTATAATGGCCAATTGCCACTCGATGTAGAGGGTTACAAATTAAGATGTCTAATTAATGGGTTATGCTGTGAAGATAACGGTGAACACGAGATATGATCATCAGGGTAAGATTCCGCTGTTCGGGGATGCATTCACTGGAGAATCTGTTCCAAAAAGAAGCGGTTTGTGGGAAGAAACTGTTCGAGTGGAAGATAGATCTCATTAATGGAATGCAAAATGAACGTGGGTGGCTCGTTGCAATGTGTGGGGCATGGCGGGATATTACCTTGAATTTTTTTTTAACTTGTGGAAGTAAAGAATGTTTGAATATCGAAATAATGGAGTCGCGAAATGCGTGCCTCACTTCATGTATGGGGAAAGCGTTTTAGCAGGTAAAATAATGTCATCCACAAGGAGGCTGAGATAACTTTTTGCAGTCTATCGAGTTTGGAAAGTGAAGTCTGAGCAGTCATACATTCACAGTCTGATTTGGCTCTTGAAAATGTAGAGGATAATATGAAAAGTTAGGTACTTACTGGGGTGTTACAAGGAACTGGCAATTTCTTTCAGTCATTTTAGCAATGTAACGTATATACAAGTTCCAAGTCTATTTTCTTTGTTCTGATACTTTGCGTCTTATTTCCAATATTTTCCTGTTTTGACAGATTATGAAAACACTTTTAATATTGTATAAATAATTTTTGCTTTTACAATTGCACATTTAAATATATGACGATTATCGCTATATATCGGGAAGGAGAAAATCAGCATCAATAATTTGTCCATTTATGCATTTTTACACAACGTTTCCATTTTTTCCAATCTCAACTTTGTAAATTTTCACACTAACCGTAAGCCCAACCCTAAATGTCATATTTTATTTATTTAAGATCCTTATCTGATACATACGTAAACTTCCTCGGATTTCCATCATGTTTTAGAAGTGCCACTTTAATACATTCAGTGTGATGTCTAATTCCAATATTATTGAAATCCATTGTTTTCTTTTAGTTTTTAATCACGTACGAAATCGCGTATATACCACTAAAATTGATGCCAGTAACTACTTGTTTTTATATTTCAATGATCTGATCTACGAGTATTATTTTTTTTTTTTTTTTAGAAGAACTGATCTGTTTCTGCTCGATGTCTGTTTTGAAATAAAACTATATTACTTCAAGTCTGAGTCAATCGACTCTTGAATGTTTCTTTTTCTTTTTGTGAATTAATAAGCATTCTTGAGAAAGGTAATGAATATCTTGCATATAATCTTTCATCTCCCATTTAACATGAATATTTACAGATGATTCTCCCACTTCTGTATTTTGATGCAAAGGACAGTTTTGCACCGGGTTCAGGCAGTAGAACCTAATCATTTGCTTTCGTTTCCTAAATATTCAAATCAACTCCAGTGGCATTGAGGTCCAGCTGAAAATAAAAACTGTTACAAAAGATATTCATTCAATATTTCTGATATTGTAAGATATTCAATTATGTAGTTTCAAACAATAATGTTAATTGTAATATTTCATAGTGTAAATACGTTTGAACCTAATACAAATCTAAGTATATAAATTTATGCTATGTTCCTTGTAAGATCAGTTTTGAAATAGCTTGTTACATTCACTTCATGATTACGCCTCTTTGTTCAAATAGCTGATACTGCCCGAATTTTCCATGGTGTAGTTATGTATTTATATATCATTTGTCCCTGTTGATTGCTTCGATGACAATATATTCAGTTATCTTTGCAAATGTATAACAAACGCTGTCACTGATATTAAGATCGGCTTCATGTTTTTTCCGCTCAACTTCCCGTGTTTTCGTTCGTATATCACTTGCTTTACTGTTACTATAATTTGTGATTATTATATTTCTGGGCAATTGCGAGAGATTAGCAGATAAAATTTTGTTCCTCAGATTAAATTTCGATACATATATCCCATACTCCTTAATTTCATTTCTGACGACAAACTATCGGCAACAATTCATTTTTGGCCTGTGAAGCATTCTAACAAATATAATCATTCTAGTCAGTCGATCCACCGATTTAGAAATCTCCCTTGTACATTAAATGATTATTTCCAAATAGGACATTGCTGATTCTGGACAAGTTCTTTGGTTTTTCTTTTTCATTAGATTCAGACATTTTTTCGAATGGTTTAGATAAAAAAAAACTTACATAATTTGCAGGGAGGTTCAGGAAAATGTTTTCAGCAGTTGTACCATCCACACATTATGTGGCGTCTGTCCTCAGACTCGTTGATCATTTTGGTATTTCTCGAAATGAATTCTTTATTGAATTCCTAAGGATAATTTGGTTTATTACCGATTTTATTATTTAGAGCTTATTTAAAATCAGTTACTGTTCTGTACTCTTTTACTTTTGTGTCATTTGTTCTGTTTTCTTTTCCTCCTGCGAAACCAGAATATGACATCGTCCTCTACATTCATTGCCTAGTGGATACTTGTTGCGTTCTTCGGTAATAATCCCGTCCCGGGTATGACAATAAAATACATCCGACAGCAGGACCTCTGATAAGGTTTTGAGGAGCGTGCAACAAAATCTTAATTGTTGTAGTTCTCAGGACTATCATGACCCTCGATGGTAGCACCTGTTAGGGTTCCAGCTATGAAACCCTGAAACTGTGTGAAAAACACTATGAAAGTGTAAACATAGGATTTAATACCAGAAAAACTTTGTTAAAAAAAAAAAAAAATGAACAAATATTACCAGCAATACAATTTGAAAAAAAATGTTACCAGCATAGGAAAATTCTTACTAGAAATAGATTTTTGAAGGAAAAAATATTAACAGAAATCGGATTAAATATTTCCGCTGAGTGTTGAGATATTTATATTCATCAGACAACGTACAATGCTTGTTGTCTACATATATACCATTACAGGACGTTGGGAAATGTCAGTATCTATTGTGTTTTACTTTCTAAATAGCGTTGAATGCTATTTCAGGTCAGCGTACACGCATAGCAGCCTATAATATCTGTTTTGTGATGTTTTCATTAAACTGTGTGTTGGGGTTTTCGTTTAACCTGTACTGCAGTAAATCCCATCAAGAAGGAAATGGTGTCAGCCTATTCATAGACATTTAGTTTTCGTGAATGATTATTGCCTCTTTTCTCAATACGGGTTACTACTGCCAGAAAAATGGTATAAAAATGCAGCAGTGAAAGTTGAGTATCCCTACATTGTGTGACTATCGTATGAGATAGTGGTCCAAATATGATTTTGTTTTAATTTGTGCATTCTTATTAATAATAATACTGTTGTGGTTTCTGTGATCTTAAATGAAAATCCTAATTTAGTCTATAATTTTTAGATTATATATGATAATTTTAGTCAGTTGATATCAATTGGTTATTTTGTTCCCATTTTCATGAAATTATACTTTTCTTTGCAACAGCCTAAGATGAGGTTCCTTAGTATAATATAAAATAAAAGATCTATCTTCGGTACACAGATGTGATCGCAATTATTTATTGAGGACCAAAATGTGGCAAATATTTTAATCATTAGAGCTTTAGCAATGTGTCTCTCATTTCTATTATATACTATTATGCGATGGCTTCTGCAGTCATTTTTTTAACACATTGTAATAAACAAAATAAACATGTGGCACCAGTTCTTATTCAGGTGCTCGACATGTAAGCTTTCACACACATATATATATATATATATATATATATCAAATACCACTTTTGCCATATATTGAATTCATAAAATATATAGCGATTGAGCTGAGGTATAAAGGACAGCAGCTCGGAATGAGAAATCTGATAACTAAATTCGAATTCCTCCCATTCACTTACAGCATATACTTTTGAGAATCCACCTCCGTCCCAACCAGCTTTGGGTAAATGGTAGTATTTTGTTGATTTTATAACCAGCTGCCATTTTATTTTTTATTAATCTTGATTTTTCTTTTCTCTCCGCTAATATTTGGTGAGGTTCTCTCACATTTGATTTCAAGATCTCCTCAGTCTTTTTTCAGTGACTTTTTGTATGAATATACATATACAATTGATCGTCCTTGCCGTATTTTCTCAAGGACCAATTTGAATCTTGGGACCAATTGTAATAATCGGAAATCCAATTCCATATATGCCATGTGTCCTGGATTGTTTCCTATTGGGCATTATCTTGATTTATTTCATGATCGATTGTGATTTCCTTCCAATGAGACAGCGATTCTTGCAACGCAAGTAGGACCAGGAATATATTCGAAAACCTCGCTGTGGATGACCTAATGATATTCATAAAGAAATGTTTACCCCTAAATGAATACCGAATTGGAAATTACGTATTTTCAGATTATATAAGGGATGCATTCTTGTGTGATGGAAATTAATATATACTTTTAAAAAGACTAAAATAAATCACGAAGCCAAACTGATTATTTATAAATGTTCTATGAGATGATACATTTAGTTCAATGTTCCTTCTGTTTTATGTCACTAGAAAGTTCGTAAACCATTTTTTTCATTGTCATCTTTAATTCTCCATTTTCATTTATAGTTATTTTACTGAAGAGCGTAAGATTTTTATTTTAATGTTTTCTCCGTCTAAATATTTGTCAAACATTGTTGTTCTGACGCAGATGTTTTATATTGTGTAATCTATTGTATGAATAATTATGTCTAAAGATAATATTTTCAAATATTGAAGACCATATTGTTCGATATCATTTCCACCACCATTTGTTAATTTAAATTCATTTTCTGATCGTAGTGTTTCTTATTTTTTCTTTGAAGTTCTTTGTGTTTACACAAGCGTCAATCTTCTCTGCCAGTTCTGTTATTGTTTTCGATTAGTCTGTGGTTATAGTTTATTGACAATCTCCGTTTTAAATTTTACTTTAGCGTTTGCTTTTCAGGTTGGCTAGTGTTTCACTTCCTGCACTGCCTTAAGAGAATGTCCTTCTTTTTTTTCTGTTTCTAGATTTGACCGTGATCTCAAATCTAATTTCTTCTTTACTTGTGATTCCTTGGTGGCGTTACATGATGTGATTATGGTTTCTTCTATTAAGATTTCTCATTCTTAGCATTTAATCGCTTTTTGATTTCCTGCAAATAAATGCCAGGTAATCAATTTCCTGTTAGAGTGGTCTGGGGCTGAAATACAAGTCAAACAGTATTTTAAATTGTATCGATTCTTAAATCCTGAGAGCTTAAAGGTAGATTGTATTTCTTGTTTTTACTAATATTTCATCTAATACAATGCCAAAGAGCCATTAACGTAGAGCCTTGCTGAATGAATGTTGCATGAGAAAGAAAAAAAAATGAAGATTATGAGGATATGTAGAATAGATAGAGAATATTTTCAGGAATTAATCTTTTCTGGAATCTGTCAAAGTTTGGGTTCTCTGGAATAGGCATAGTAGAACAAATTTCTCGAATTTGATATCGAGGGAATAGGGATGATTTGAACCTGTGCCAGTGTCAAGGTATTAGCTTTAATGTTATTTATCTGTGGAACCTATGCAATAAAACCCGTTGGAATATTTAACATTGAAACAGCGAAAGGAATGATATTTAATCTTTAGCCGCATAAACAATTTGGAACGCTGTCAGATTATAAAGTGATGATTGGGTCGTAGACTTAAGATCGTTTGCTTTAGAACTGTTTTGATTTTATTCAATTAGTTTAATTTCTAGTTCCTGACACTGAATAATAACATAGATCCTTCCCGAGTTTGACATTTGAACAATTTGAAAATATAGCTTGTTTTAAAGCCTTAATTGTATATTAAGACACTGATGACTATAATGTGAAAGTGTTTATATTTGCTTTTTAATTATTCTTGGCATTTTAATATTCCATGAAACTAGATAGAATAAGGTGACGCCAAAATTTTCCTAAATCTATAACATACTATATATTTACCTAATTACCTTATTCCAGTATGATTAAGAGGAAGAAATATGCAGAATTGTTATGTAATATCAACCCTTCCATATATGATGAGGACGTTCGATGCTTCAGGGATGTATTTCTATGGACGGATGCAGAAAATATCATGGCTGGAACGTGTGAGCAATGACTAAGTTTTAAGGATAATGGGAATGAATAGAAAACTCGTACTTAGAACCAACAAGAGAGAATTGAGATTTATGGGACGCATGATTAGGAAACTAGACTTGCAGGATTTGACACTAATTGCTTTCAGCTAGTGAAGGCAAATCTCACAGAAGGAAATGCTGCCGGACAAGCTGGGTGGTAGAGCAATAATTAGGGTGTTTTCTGAATGGATAAAGCTTGATTAGAGGTAGAATGAAGAGTAACAATTGGAAAGACATAAAAACAAATTCCTTAAAGGGGCACAGAATTTAAAAGAAGATATAATTCATTTATGCATAGGATACGCAGAAGAATTGCAGTCATTAGCAAAGGCTTAAGAATACCTTCTGATTTTATCGTTAAGTTAAAAACAATAAGTCAACACGTAATTTGAGATTCAGTTTGATTCACACATTTATACATGAGAATGTTCATTAAACAATTTTCAGAAAAGTTAAGAAATTGGTATTTTGTATAACCTAATTTATTTCTCATTACTGTAATTCCCCATGTATAATATGCAATTTTTTCTAAAAATAATAAGCAAAATTAAGTGTTGCGTATTATGCACAGCTACAAAAAATATTTAAAAATTGCCGTTTCATAAGGCGATTTCGTTTGCGAGATGATTACTCACCACAAACATTCGGAGATTGCGACCACATAAGGATGTCAAATCCAATAATATGTACATAACAATACTTACGAATGTAAAGTAAAATAAGAATTGTCATAAAACTAAATTAGAATATTATTCTATGCTTTAAACCATTTTTAATAAGAGTAGGAAACGCTGGTAATAATGGTATTGGAGAAGTACAATTGATAGGATTTGATTACCAAACCAGGAGTGAGAATTATGCGTCAGTAGAAGCCTTTTCCCACACATTCAGCATAATTTTATGGGTGTGTATTATGGATGAAAACCTATTATAGATGAGGAATTACGGTAATACTTGAATGTGGCGGGGTAGGCTGAGAATCAAGTTCTTTGTGTAATTCATCTTTTGTGCAGACTCGGGGCTTTGATGCTTGAAGTTTGTTTTTCTGCAACTTAGGTCATTTTTTCTTTCACAATATCCCGTAATATTTCACTTGGGTTTAGATCTGGGCCAGTCCAATGTTGTTAGGTTGATCCTGTTAAAAGAAAATTTTGAGGGAACTTTGACCGGTGGCGCATAGAGCTTTAAGTTGTTTTATTGTTCCAGTATTTCTGTAATATTTCAACTATGCCCAGTACCATTGATTTTTTTCTGGGGGCAATATGTAGTCCAGCTGTTTCAGATTTGTACATTACACCACAAATACGGTGACATTGTGGCTGCTTCATGATCGGAATTGTCTACCTTTCATCAGATCTCTTACCAGGGCGGCTTCTAATGTTATATATTCATATGAAAATTTGCTACAGTCTTCAGCTTTTCAGGTTTCATCTTGCCTAGTATTTGCCAGACGATTGCATTTCATAGCTGAAGTTAGTTGTGTTTTACGAACCAGTTTGAATGATTTCAAATTGAACTTAGTCTGGAAAAAGTAAACCACATTTGAAGCAGAGCAGCATGTGTCTTGCAAGAATATATTGGTAAATGTGTAGTAATGCGCAATACATAAACTGGTAGTATATACCACTGCTTTCCCTTGGCTATCTACTTGGGATTTACGATGGCAGTGTACACAGCTGTTTTGCTACAAACCACTTCTCATTCTTTCTGAATATCCATGAGCGCGGATAAACACAATGTTGGTTCTTCGTGTTGATTGAATTTAGGATATTTTGTTAATAATCTAAGCCTATTTTAATATAAAAACAATATCATAATGGCTGATAATTTGGCAATGACAAAATATTTTAGCATAAGTCATTTGTCAATTTACGAAAAATGCAATAAAAAGCTATTGCAGCATAAGTTATATAAAGGAAAATACGCTTGTTACAGATGCGTGAACTTAAACCTTTCTTAATGACTGTATATAAGCTCTTAACACATCTTGTATGAACAGTATGAAAGTAAACAACATTCAGAGTGTCAGCATGAACCTGGTTACTCCTACCATCGTGCGAATAAAATATTCTCTTTTACTCTCTCTCATTCAGTCACTCACACACACACGCGATGGGACAAAGTGGAAAATTTATTAACTCGCGTTTCGCCAAAGCATCATCTCTGTTTACTATTCTCAGGCTAGAATGAACGAAACGCAAAACTGTGTGAGAGAAAATGCCTTGATATTTCTGATAAGTGGCAATCCTAAATCAAATTAAATTATATCCAATGTCCAGAAAATAAACAGCAAATTTTCTCCCAGCCTCTTATTTGTTTTACGTATATTAGAAGCATTTGATATTCACTAAAACTCGTGTTTATTATTTCTTATTTTATATATACTTAAAGATATGCACTTAGATACACAATCACCCAGGCGTGTAGATGTATTAGAGCCGTTTTTATGCATGTACGCATATACATACACAAAATTATCTGCACATACGTTAAAACTAAATTCACAAACCATCTCTTGTGAATTTCATGTCATATGTATTGTGAATTCAAACCCTTGCATGTTATTTGTTTTGATTTTTTTCTCAGACTGGAAGTTGTCCTGGGTATGACGAAAAACTGATGTTTTGAAAGGCGTAGAACGATCAAAATATTTGCTGTTGTTCCAAGGTTCACCCTGACCCGGGTGGTAGCACCTGTTACTCACAGCTATGGGCAATCAGTGAACCGACCAAACAAAAAACAAAACACTAAGAAATTATAAATATTTTTTTTTATAGTAAAAATGCCAATCATACATTTTTTATATAAATTACAACAAAACGCAGGCACAAACGTCACCCAATTCTGTTTGAAATACTACCAACCAATCAACATAAAAGAATTCTCATGATATTAAGCCATAATATATTCCACAATTCAAACTGCATTCCCAAATGTACGTTCAACCAAACAACAATATAAACACCCTAGTAATCATGTCCACACAAAACTCTATATGCACAAAAGCTGGGTATCATATATCATATATTCAATTGTGTAAGTGGTATAACATCCTATTTTTATTAGTTCAATGCTCTCAAGAAAAATTAATTACTGGTATTAAATAACGAGTGGATATTCCGTTAAATAGACAAATCAATCAGGGATATCAATAGATATTAACGGAGCAAGGAGAATAAACTCATTTCTTTTATTATATAAACATTCAGTTCATATTCTTTTAAATTGACTCAGAGGCATATGGCCGCAAAAGAAAAAAATGACAATAGCCCGTATTATATAATGTTAAATAGTCATTTAAACAAATTCAGACACAAAAAGAGGATTAGTTTGAACTAAATATTTTAAAGATAATTTGTTCTTGATTTCCAGAAATTAATTTCAGTTCTACATTACTATAATATGGATATTTAAAAATTTTTAATCGATTTTAATATGATTATCACTTTAACATAGACATTTATAATTATAGGTCTCTTATCCAAAGATTACTAGTTTTTTATTAATTTTGTTCTTGTTTCATCATTGGAAATAAATAAAATATTCCACAAACCCTCAAATATATATTTTGAACAATATATTTACTAAAATAATAATTTTGAATAACTATTTCCACAAGTTTGCTTTTCTTTTTGAATTTATCTATAAAAGTGAATTATATATATATATATATATATATATATATATATATATATATATATATATAATATAGAGAGAGTTATTGGTAAGAATGAAATTATACCAGGAAACTTTATTATATACGTATAAAAAAAAATAAAAATTCAATATTCGGTAGAAAATTATATATATAGTGTGTGTGTGTATGTCTGCAGGAAGGCCTAAGTCAGGTAGTAGTGTTGTGTCATAGATTTTGTTTTATAACTACCATATCATCACTAGTGTTACATGGAAAAATGTCTTCCTAATTTGTGGCCTGTATTTGCCAATACAATGTATTGCAATTTCTCTGAAGCTGAGATTGTTGCCTCCCATTTTTTTATCATTCCAAGTGCAGCTACTATGACTGGTACTAATTTTGTTCTCAATTTCCACCTTTTTCCGATTTTGAAGTTTTTATATTTTGATAGAATTTTAATTTCTTTGCTTGCTATGCTACAGTCTGCTGCACAAGCCATATCAATTAGTTGAATAGCGTTGTGTTCGGTTTTTGACAAATATGTCTGGCCTATTTGCTTCAATCTTCCTGTCAGCAAAGATGGTGTAATCTCATAGGATTGTGATGTTTTCTATATCTGTAACCGATGCTGAGTGATGCCTATAGCAGTTTTTATTAACGTATTGCCAAATGTTTGCACAGTGTTCAATGTAATTATTGCCCCAATCTATCGTGATTATTTTATATTCATTTCGTACAAGTACTCGAGATTATATGGTCAATGGTTACCTGATATATTTACAGAACCTACATTTTGGATCCTCTCGTGTATTATATTTACCTGTAAGTTTTTGTGAACAGACTCTGCCTTTAATCCAGATGCTCATAACCATCGATGATTGTAATCTTTACCAACATCAGCTTTATTAACACGTTCAAGTTATTAGCCATGCAGAGGATTATTTTGCCAGCTTTGCTTCAGCTGTTCAAGATCTCTATCCTTGGCAGGATTTTTCACACTTTTTGCTGCAACACTTTGTTCTTGCGTTGTTTTTTTTTTATTTTATTTTTTTACAGAATCCCCTGAATTTAAATGGCCTCTCTCTTTACAACCTTCTTTTATGATTGAATATTTCTACTTTCTATTTTCGTATTGTTTGAATAATTGTATTATCCAGTTTTTTTTTCTCTGTATGTTGGTAAGCCAATATTTCTTGTCTTTTAGGGCAATTCTAGCCAAAAAAGACCTCTTCCATTTTCTTTAGGGGTTATACATAGACAGTCTGCGGCAGCCTTTCGATTATATATGTCAAGCTTAGAAAGAAGCTTTCTTCTAATAACATTCAGTGTCTAATTGAAGGTGTTGCAAATATATTGAACCATTAGATGGCAAGGATATTAATGGTCATACTTTTCTGAGAATTCAGTTATTAATATCTTTTGTATCCTTCTATACGCTTTTCGCACAATTTATTTCCTTTTTTAAGGTGAATTCCTTCGTTTTTATTTAAACAGAGGTACTTATAAAATTATTCTTGTTCTAAATCTTTAATTTTTAATCCATGGTTCTAAGTTAATGTGTTTGTTTGTAGCGATCTTCGTAAATGGGAATTTAACACATTTATCTAAACATAATTCCATTCCAATGGCATCCCTGAAACATTTTAATGTTTTCAGGAGATCTTTCAGATCACTGCAATTCTCAGCATATAACTTTGTCATCCATGTAAAATCGATGGCTTACTTTCTTTTGAGATAACTTATAGTTATATTCCATGCTGTTAAGTTCAACAGTTAATGATATTAACACTTTCACTGCTACTCATTTGCTCAGTGATGCCCCCATCCGGCCAGCCATTTTTAAAGAAAATGCCAAATTTCAACCTACATATTTTATTACACAGAAAACTGGCACCAGTGTGTTTTACAGCATTCCATTTTCATGGATATACCTGGGAATGATTTACCAGATAAGTAATGTGTATACACATGATATTTTTTGAAGCATTGTTCTTTTGTGAATTTACAATAGATGGCGCAACGGGACACTCAGACAAGCGGTATGCAAAAAACGTAGGTTTCCGAACTTAGCCAGTTGGAGAAAGATAAGAAAAACGAAGATCTCCGTTGTTAGCAGCGGAAGTGTTAAAAATATACAAAATACTAAGGGAGACAAAGATTGACCATTAAATATTCTCTTTTGTTTTCTATTTCACTAGACTTATAAACTCCGTTTATATGACTGAGTTGAAGTGTTGTTTCACCATATCGATATACTTTGTTTAATGAAATTGATGGCGACGGGTGAGAAATTGCATATATTTAAAGACATTAAAATTTAGGAATGGGGTACACTATCAAATGCCTTACAGCAATAATTAAGGCAGTACTAAAATATTTTTTGTATTGAAGCAATTTACCAAGATAATCCTGTTAATAAGTAACTGGTCTTGACATGCGTAAGAAATACGTTTGCACAGTCTTTGTTTAAGAGATATTTTTTTTTCTAAGAAGGAATATATCTGTTTTGTCAAAATAGATATCAACAGTTTGTTTGTCGTGGTATGGCATGTAATCGGTCTGTAGTTTTGAGCATTTTTTGCTACTATCATTAGGTACAGGAAAGATAATTCTTTTGGTTACCTATGCTTGAATTTTGGTAGAATCATTGACCATTTCTTTTTCATTGGTCAGTTTTTCTGTGCGCCGTATTTAGATAATAGAACCAAAAGTTAGAAATTTTAACTATTCCAGGAGATTTCAAGTTGCGTGATTTTTTTTTTCTTTTCTTTTCTTTATTTTTTATTTTTTTTATTTTTTGTAAGTGCACATTCAACAACCTGGTCTATGATTCCCCGCATGTTTATTCTGGTTTATGTTTTCCCCCGTTTTGTCTCTTGCGTAATCCAATTTGTTTCTTTCTTCTTTCAGGCAAGCCCATATTCTTCCAAGAATTGTATAATTTCTTCCATTGTTGTGGGGGTTGTTTTGTTTGTTTATTTCTCTTTAAAAATTATGCGCATCGGTTTCAAAGATCTTGTCCTATCAGTAGAATCTTGACGTTTTTCCATAGCATCTGGTCTTTGAGACTTCAGTGGTATTGCTGGCCTTATTTCTTCTTTAGGTGATAAAACGTTTCTACTCCCTAAACTTGTTCTTCTTGCCAGATCATCAAGTATTTATAATTCACTGCGTTGTCCAATTTTTTCTCTATTTTTCTTTTCGTGGATCATCATTGTCTATGGGATTGGATTTTTTACTTTGATCTTTATTTTTTTAATTTGCTACTATTGGCTATGCATATATTGCTTCGTTGGGACTTATATATGGTTTTATTTCATCCTGAATTAATTTGAGTGCTGCATTGTAGAGTTTAATAATTTTATGGTTCAGCTTTGTTGGTTGTAAATTTGGGGTGGGGGGTTCTCAATCATCCATTTTTTTCTCGGATTTCTTACTTCAATCATTGTATACTATTCTTGTTTTCTATACAATAATTCGGTTCAGTTTTTTTTTTTTTAACTTGTTTTATTGCAGGTTGGTGAGCGAATAAGATCAGTTCTTTTCAACTCTTCTACACTTTCAGTATTATCTTCAGGGATTGGTGTGAATCTCAGTTTCGTCATTATATGTGGCTTGTGTGATGTTAGTACTTTTATGTTCCATTTCATGTTCTGTTGATTCGCTTATTCTTCTTCCAGTTCTTTTTATTTCATTTATTTCAGCATCTGTCAATCGGTTATTTCTCATGTACCTTTTCTATATTGGCTAAATTATTTTCGTTAATGGATTTCTAATTTCTTGTCCAAAATTTCCTCGGCAAATGTCAATGTTTGGCGAATGCTGCTTTTCTGAATTTTGTGGAAAGTTGTAGTCATAAAGAATTTGTATTCCTCACGAGACTATTTTACCTTTTCTTTCTTTAAATGAATGGTTGTGAATCTAGTTGGAGAATTCGCATGGCCACCATTAGAATTAGCTCCGTTGTGGGGACTAGAAGTTTCATTATTTTTTGTAGGATTCTGTTCCTATGACAGATATTTTGGCCTCATGTATGTTCCCTCTTGAAAAAACATGCTCTCTGTTTATACAATGGAAGAGCGATTCTTTTGGTTTGACTTTTAGTTCTAATATTGTTCCATTAGTTGACAACCTAAAGTCCCCCGGTTCATTTATAGAGAGAGTTGCGAAGTCTTTAGGGGGTCGTTTGCAAACTCGTAATGCAGCAGCCATTAACTTCTCGGCCTGTTAACAACTTGAGTTGCATGTTGTTATGCGAATATTTCATTCTCGCTTCTTTTTTTTTTAAATTGACAATGACTAAGATTTAACCTAGTATAAAACGAAATGACCATCAACTGATGAAAGGCTCTGATGTATATACATTGATCTTTATCACAAGAAAAAATAGATAATCAGCCAATAGCTATACACGTACACACACACCGACAAGATAAAAAGTGCAATTCAGTTACGGAAACTTCCGCTGGAAGTTTGGAAAATTAAAAAAAAATATATAGAAAAAGATAATAGGAAAAAATAAAAGGGAAATGAAGTCAAATAGACTTAAAATACAATTTAAAAAACAAAAATCTGGCATAGAGAAACGCGAACACAGTGGCCTCAGCCAAAGGCTAATACGTCCGTCTCTTTCGACGTAAAGTAGCGTGATAATAATCAAACTTACCGGGAACATCAGCCTCTCTTTCACTATGTCATAAAAGGGAACATGACTGGATTTCATTATTATTATTATTATTATTGTTGTCATTATTATTATTATTGCCATATACTGTACAAATATATATCTCTTGCACATTTCTCGGTTATAGAATATTTTCAGTATTGCCCTTTCCTGTCAACAATAATCTTCGAATATTTTAATGCAAGGTTAATCATTGTCTTTTGTCTCCATGTAATTGTTCAGTATTTTTCTTTTCCCGATTTGTTTTTAACAATATATTAATATAATATTCAGATATGGTAAATTAAATTTGAGGTAATTGACTGGATTTAATTTTAAACTTTTATGATTCCCCGCATGAAAACTAATTACCGAAAATAAAATTTTAGATATGTTGTTTTCCTAATGATTTACAATGGAAGGAACCTGTGCAAAACAAATTACTTCTTTCATTAAAGTTTTATTCTTCATTTTAACGAAAAAAGTGTTAATGAAAAATTTACCCTTAAAAATGTTCCTATCACATTAATGAAAAAAAAATAAGTCTTCAACTTCAATAGTTTGAGATACCAGTGTGTTTTCGTTTTATCGCAGATTGAGTTTGATTTATCGCCACAAATATCACTGCCAGTAATCCAGAATAGATATCTGGAAAATGAATACGATCACTGTACATATATATAAGACCTTCAGACAGTTTGGTAAATCCGTTTCGTGGTAAAAATACTTCAAATTCCCAAAGTTGTAATCTAAAGAGAAATAAACGTTATCAATTGCCATGATCTTTCTTGACAGTCAATAATCTCAAGTGACTTTCTTTTTATTTCTATTCCACTTGAATGTCTATTTCCTGCTACATCTTTTTCGAGATATTGTTATGAAAATAATATGAGAGAGGTGACAGGATATAATTTTCTTCTTTGGCTACACAATTTTAGCTTCGTTTAAAACAAGGAAGTTGTTGACACGAGTATTTTCACACTGTTCTTTCTAAATTCCGAAGAGAAAACCAAATCCCTCTTATTTAGGAAATAAAAGATAAACGGTATAAATTCTATAAGGCAACAAAAATATAATTTTCAGTTAAATGTGACGAATGCTGCGGAATATGAATAATATTGTACAAAATATTTGGACATCATGTACAAAGAATACACTTTACTATAGATATATATATTGTAAATTTTAATCTTTATATATATATATATATATATATATATATATATATATATATATATATATATATATATATATATATATAGTAAAGTGTAATTTTTACACACACATATATATATATATATATATATATATATATATATATATAGTAAAGTTTAATTTATATTATATATATATATATATAGTAAAGTTTAATTTATATTTATATATATATATATATAAAGTTTATATATATATATATATATATATAGTAAAGTTTAATTTATATTATATATATATATATATATAAAAGTTTAATTTATATTATATATATATATATATATAGTAAAGTTTAATTTATATTATATATATATATATATAGTAAAAGTTTAATTTATATATATATATATATATATATAGTAAAGTTTAATTTATATATATATATATATATATAGTAAAGTTTAATTTATATATATATATATATGTCGCTGGCCACTCTTATTCGAGGTTACCCGTCTACTAGGGCGGCTATTGCATCCCTTAGTTGCAGTTTCTAGTAAATAGCGTGTTATCTAGTGTGATC
This sequence comes from Acanthosepion pharaonis, assembly GCA_903632075.3. Classification (NCBI taxonomy): domain Eukaryota; kingdom Metazoa; phylum Mollusca; class Cephalopoda; order Sepiida; family Sepiidae; genus Acanthosepion; species Acanthosepion pharaonis. The sequence goes on along the minus strand of CAHIKZ030002123.1, from coordinate 610,132 downwards.
AACAATTTGAACATGGCCGGCACGCTCAAGTCCTCGGCCAAGATGAATTGTGATTTCTTGCTAGCACAGCTATCCTCTGTTCCCAAGGTTTCCGTCTACTCATTTTCACTCAAAAGGTTTCGATCAACCTGTGGTATGGTTTTCAGGCACTTTCCAAAGTGGCCGCATACTGGAATCGACCCCTTCAATCCAATAACTTCATGGTGAGATTCGAACCCGGGTCTTGTGTTCAGAATGCGAACGTTCTAACCACACGACCACATGCCTTTTACTGTAATGAAATGTTTAAGTGGCTGTTTATCATTCGTGAAGAAAATCTTGGCATCAAAAGGAATTAACTACTTTTTATTTCCACGTAGCTTTAGTGAAAATTGATGTATTTCATGAAATAAATTTTGGTCAAAATAAAATGTGTCTATAATGTCTAGCACCCTGATATCAAGAAAGATTGTGATAATTTATCATTATTGAAAAACTTACTTAATATATCAATACATAACAAAAAAAAAAAATCTTTATATTAAGTAGTGTCTAAAGTTAATCAGTTACACCCAAGCACTCAATCGTCAGTCAGAACTCGAGCAATTGAAGTTGAGAGAAGACATAAAGATGGGGCGAATCATTTTGGTGTACGCATAACAACGTTTGGAAAATTTAGAATTGAAGGAAAACATTCATTTCTAAGAGATTGAGAGAGAAAGAAACAATGTAAAAAAATATCGAGAGATAGTGAGAATCTCTTTTCTCTATCTCTCTCTCTCACTCTACTTTTTCAAAAAGACAAAAAATAGAGAGAAAAAATAAATATACTTTATTACTAAAGCGTCAGTTTCCTTTTTACTCCGAATTGGCAAGCGAGACATAAGTATTCAGCAACAACAGTAGTGCTAGAATATTGCTCCGATATATTGTTTCAGTTTATTTCCTAAACCCAGATCATTTTTATCATGATGTATTTAAAAAGAAAAAAAAAGTTTTACTCTTTTATTATTTGATGTAACAATTCCAACGATGAATCTACTGTTTTTTTTTTTTTGTTTGTTTTTTTAACACATCGCTACAATGGCTGTTCCCACCCTAAATTTCATAGCCATTTCAAGTGTCACTATTCCCTTACAACGTTCCAAATAACCTTCCCCGGGGGCAAATGATAAAAGCATAAAGAATCAAATTAAGCTCTCATCGTAATCAATAATAGATTTATAAAAATACAGGATTTAATTTTTGGTGAAACAATTTAGCGCATTTTAATATTAAATTTCCACTTATACGAGGCTCAAGAGTTACTCAGTGCAGAAGTTTACCGCTAATATGTCTGATTAATTAGGCGTCATATCAATTGGAAATTTGTAGGATTTTATTGTTCGGTGAAACAACCACCTGCCGTTCTGCTCCACAATGCCAAAAGTCTTGTGAAATATTGTCCAAGCGGAATTTTCTCATATTTCGATGAAAAATGAGATTATATTCTATTAAAACGCATGGTATCTCTTAGCTGTTAAGGACTGAACTTGTGAATATGTAATAAGTAGTTTATCTATTAACCATGGACATATTCATTGGATAAACATATTAATGACTAGTTTCAAAACTACATTCGGATTATATGGCAAAAATACGAATTTAACATTTTATTTTACCTAGTTTTATGAGACTAGTTCGATTTTTCTTATCCTTATTAAAATACTGAAAACATGTTTCGAAGTTTTTGGTTTTATTATTTAAAGTGCCGCAATTGGAATGTTATTGCTGATAATTAAATTTAATTAGTGAAAAGTCATTCAGTTTTTCCCTATGATAAGGAAAAAATAGGAAACCTTTATAAGTCTGACATACTTTGCTTTTATTAAATCTGGATCTGATAATGAAATATGGAAGGGAAAAAGAAAGGTACTTTAATTTTTGTTACTTTAGATTTGGTTAAGCAGAATTCTTGTCAAAATGAGAAATGATAGCAAATATGCGAGATTCAAATCGATATTTTATCGCAATACATAAAGGGTGTGATGGGTAAATAATCGCAATTTATATTTTTAATTTCGCGCTTGCGAGTTGTTTGATTTTGTGGGATGCACACTATCGTAGGATCAGCTTGTCTGCGCGACAAAGAGCACCATGACACATTTCACTCCAATGGAATTTTGGAAACGGCATGCTTCTCTCGCTTGGCATTTGCACCGGAAGCTCCAATAGGAATATTTCGGATTATCTGGGTTTCACTCTGAAGACTATGCAAAGGATTCGGAAAACGTTGGACGAGTAATTGCGACTACGGAGATACGGCAACATGGAAAAGTCATTCTGATCGTTCAAAGAAAAGAACACCTGACTTTGTTGGTAAGTCTCAACAGTGAGGCATGCATCAAATGGTTTGAGAAGGTAATGCTGCCCTGTGCCAAGCTTGCACCTGCTGGAAGAAACTATGGTGGGCAACAGGACACTGCAATATGCCGAAAATTCAAGAGAACACAGTCACGGCTGTCAGACAATCTTTACGACCACATTACTCCTTACATCTGTCAACCTAACTCCCCAGTCTACAAGCCCCTTAATTATTATGTGTGGGACGCAGCTGAGTAAGGTACCAAAATTCTCTTTTTAACAACAAAGATGAAATGAAAGCATTCACCAACTTAGTCTAGGGGACGCTCCTGACGAAATTCAGTAGATTCTGAAATCGTCTGATAAATGTGGCTGAAGATAATGGCGATTGTACTGAATACATTTACTCTTTAGCATATCAAGATATTTTTGTATAATTTGGTAAATAAATTAAATTTCCACAAATTAGAATACAATTTATCCATCGCATACTGTACACCCCCCACATATATATATATATTACGGATAAAAGGTACGTTTCCCAATCATGAAACATGCTGGATTTTCAGGAAGGTGACTTCTAGATGTTGTCGGTCTGGGGAAGCTAAAACCGACTGTGGTAAAGTACATCAAACCTATTCCACAGGTGGATCTATATCATGTGTGTGAAATCGGATAAATGATACTTGGGATAGCTGGAAGTAACAAGACACCATTACGAAGCTTTTTTCCGGCAAAGTTGTTTTTTTACCCACAGGGAGCTGTGGAGAAAATGTACCTTCGCCCTATCTGCAACATGGATTCGTTAGCCACTTTAGCAAAAAATATGCTCGAAAAGCGAGAGTAGCCAGCCATTGTATGGATACAATGTATATAATCGTCAATGTGTGTAACATTTTTAATATCACCAAATAACATTAAAAGATATACACGAAAATTTGCATAGCATATGTACTCTGTAAATGTAAGTATAACCAAAATATTCGTCCAAGATCGGGTTGTTAATAATTTTATTTTGAAAACCTCGAGTTTCGTAATAAACATTGATAGTCTAAGTACAATCACTGTTTTAAGCTTCATGCATAATCACTTACCTAAAAGGTAACCCATGTTATTTATGGAGGGATGAATCAAATACATATGGAACCGGAAACAAAAACATCATTACCAAGATTAAATAGGAAATTATATATAAAAATGCAGCCCCATACAGCAGGAAATGTAAATTGTGACTGGATCAAAACAACTTATTGAACAAGCGGAATTAAATAATGGGGAAATGCATACATTTAAATAAGCATTAATCTTCGACATAAATAGGAGTATAGAAAGAAATGCAACCCCATAAAAAATATGAAGCACAACAAGTACCACCATACCTAACATTTAATCCATACAAATCCCAAACACAGTCCATCCATAAACAGAGCAACCAGAATATCAACACATAACCAAGAAGATAAGACCCAACCATAAAAAGCACATTCAAAAACCAACGTAAAATCACTACAACCACACTCCTTATAAAACGCAAAATAAACATACGAACGCTCTTCATAACATCAACCACACAAAACACAAATACATTACCACACCTATGCTCTTTGCAAAAAGTGAATCACACAAACAATATATATATATATATATAGCAGAAACGTATAAACACGCACACAAATATATCAATACCCAATTAGACAAACACATGAATATACGCGTGCGGACACGTGTAGTCGTGCATTTTTGTGTGTAAGTGCACATGGACAGGTATATATATATATATATATATATATATATATATATATATAATGTATCCGCACAAAACACATACACACAAAAAAATTCAAGGATAATCTAAATTAAAATGGTTAAAACAATACAAACGTTAAGGAGCACACAGAAAGGAAACCAATGAAAATATATAAATGAAATCATTAATTTGTTTAACAACATTGCGACAAAAAATTTTCTTTCATAAAACTAAACACAAGCATCAAACGCTAGTTAAAGTTAAAAAAATAACTAAAAAGAAAAAGTAAACTTAAATAATTCCAGTCACTTAAAACACATGTGCTGTTAACACACATACACACACAGATAAACATACACGGCTGGGTGGATGTGTGCGGGCGTAAAGTGTGCATACCTGCGCATACAGAGATACGGACGAAAGCACACACACAAACTATTGGTTTAGCATCATCACCGACAACAAAACTGTTCTTTCACTAATCACAAGTATCAAACATTGAGTTAAAGTCGTAAGTAAAGTGAATTAATACAACATACTTAAAAATTACATGCAGTTTACAAGCACAAAACACAAGTAAAAGTACAATACAGTTAACACTAACACAGATACACTGACGCACACACAAAAATACACCAGTAGGTGTGTGTGTGAGTACATACTTGTGTATGGGTATGCATGCATAGATAAACACACACCTGCACAAACATATATACACACAAAATATTCTAGCCATAACCTAAATTAAATGATCAACGATAAATCCGAGACCAACGAACAAGGTGAAGAATGAATGAAAGAGAAGAAAAACTACAAAAAAGAGGGGGGGAAAAAATCAACAATCAGTACACAACAAATTGAAAGGATATAGGTAACATACTCGTACAAATAAAAGAACAATTGAACCGAGAAATGACAGCAGATTAATTTTGGTCCTAGTGGTTATCCGTATATAACCACGGAACTTCGAATTCAACGAAGACATATTGTGAGTATGTGTAAATGTTGTTATACTTAGAAAAAATGTGCTCAATACCTAGGATTCAGCATTTATAATTATAGACTGTGGACATAGAAATAATCAACGCCTATTGACTGTCAGTAGCCCTCTCTTATCTAAGCAATGATGAAAATGCTTTCAAATCATACAAAATATTTTTGCATAAGTCCTTTTCTTCAATGCTCTCAGTTCAGAAGCGTATATTAATATTCTCAAACGAACACATAGCATTGATATCCTCTGAACAAGATTCAGCTAAACTATCAAGTTACCAATATTTAATGCGCATTTTTAGATTAATTAATCCATAAATTTGAGTGAAAATTGTTTTTTTTTTGTTTTTTTTCTTTTACTACACTTGCATCTTGAATAAATATTAATGTTTCATTTTTTTTTAAATATAATAAGCAGGGAGTGTCATAATAAGTGGTAACATAATGATTGCAATCAATCTGTTCAAAGAAATAACGATGAAGTACTTTAAAAACAATTTTTTCCCAACTAAAATAAAAAGCGTTTTCCCTTTAAGTCTTTACTCATATTTGTTAGTTCAAAAGAAATATTACTTTGTTTACAATTAACCCCATTATTAGTTACTGTTATTAAAAAAATTGTCTAGTAAAAGGCAATTACAATCTGTTGAAATAAATATTTTATTCTAGTTTGTGTCTATATTTTTTAGATGAAGTATTATGTACACTGTTTGCATTATTCGGACTTGTCCTCATCGTGGTCGCCATATTTATTACAACGTTTCGGCCGTTGTACGCTCCGGCCTTCTTCAGGTGGTTTCGCTCACTGGGGTAAAATGTTCTAGTTCCACGTGCCATGTTTAATGGATGTCATTTATGAGTTATCTTCTGTTAATTCCACTCTCCATGTTCTCCACTGCCTTAACCGGCTATTGAACTCACAAAAAAGATAGAGGCGTTGGTTAGATCCAGTGACAGAACCAAAAGAGTGTCAGTTCAATACCCGGTTAAGGCAGTGGAAAGCTGGAATGGAGAATTTGGAGAGGGAAATTAACAGGAAATAACTGATAACTGACATCCATTAAACATGGTATGTGGGACTAGAACAGTCTAGACCAGTGAGCGAAATAAAGGGTTCAGTTCGACATTCCAATCACACGAAGAAGGCCGGAGCGTACAAGGGCCCAAACATTGTAATAAATATGGCGACAAAGATGAGAACAATAGTCCGAATAATATAAATATTGTTCATTCTAGTTATTGTCAGTGAAGATCAACGAAAAATATTCTTCATTATATGCAACATTTGGACTAAATGGATTATAATAAACTGTTTTAAATATCCCATTTATTATATTGACTTAGTATAATTGAATCACTCTTAAAAGTGCACTACATTCTATCCAGCTTTTTACGTATTTATGAAAATGGTTCAGAATTACCTTCATTTTCAAAATTGCAGTAGACATACGTTCATTTATTCAAACGGGAAGAGTAATATATCATATACGCAGATACACACACGTTCTGATCACAGAAACGTGATGCAGGATAAACTCCGGAATATTATGCACAACATAACCATCTCGAATTTTATATATAAAATGTATAGAGTTGTTAGAAAAGCATCCAAGATATATTTACGCCATTTTTCGAAATTATTTGGTTTGAAATTAAGAAATTCTGAACTCAAATACACCGATAAGTACTGGGAGAAAGCATAGACGGATTTCAGGTTATAAAGATTGCTAGCGAAAAACATTAGAAAAATGTCTTCTTTTCATAGAAGATAGGGCTAAAAAATTAGGAAAAGCAAAGTTTTTTGTTTTTTTTTGTTTCTTTTTGTTTTGTTTTTTCTTTCTTTCCGGCATATGCAGTTATTGATTGAGAATATTTAAAGTTGAACACACGTATTTTCTGTATCAGAATCTGTATGGAAGATCTGATGCAGATGTAAAATGAAAGATGTTGAAAGCCTTCTCAGCCAAACAGTAGTGAAAGAACGTGCTAATAAATCGATATGAACACAGTGAGATCGATGCAAAGATCTACGGAGAATTCGATAGAAAAAAACAGATAAAATATACATCCATAAAGTTATATATAGATGAAGATACAAACAAATCTATGTAAATCACATCGATAAATATATAAACAGAGTGAGATTAAAATAACGATATTGGGGGGGGGCACATTTCGATTGGCAGAGCTAAATAACATCTACGTGAATAGACGACAGTAAGTGTCTCGTATCTAAGGATGTTATGTATTTCCAGAACTCGATATTCCAACCAAGTTATAAAAAAGGATTTCGAATTCTCGTCCCTGGCAACTCGGCTCATTTTTTTTAGATCAGCGTAAAACAATTTTAAAAAATTCAAGATTACTCAAGCCTTTTGAGTGAAAAAAAAATCAATGGATATCGCAAAATGATTTGCACATATATATATATATATATATATAATCCGAAACCTTAAGTACATTCCCTCGGACATTTTGACCAATACATACGGGTTTTCCATTGGAGAACACCTACTAAATAGCCAAAATTGTGCTGTTAGATTTAGTCTGGACTCTTTTACCATCCTCAGCATGTCCCAGACTAATTACCACCTAAATGTTTTGGAGGCCATCTATATTCTATCATTAAAGCCTTCTCTATGTAAACAGAAGGACGTTGTTATAGGCCTCCAGCTAATTACCATCTATTTTTTTCCCCGATACACTTTGTTCATTTTTCTTTTTTAAATAATTTACTTTATTAACCTCGATTTAGCTCTGTTGAGCGAGGTACGAAACTGGTTAGCTCGCCCGTTTTTTATTTTTATTATCATCATGAGTGGTAATAATAAAATGAATTGTTGTCAGTTTCTGGCAGTGATAAAGTTTTGTACGACTAATATATATATATATATATATATATATATATATATATATATATATATAAAAGCATGGAATAATATGGTAATGCCTATGATTGTTACATACTCATGAGGGAATGATCTCAATCAGGAATGATACAGTCGTTGATATTAAGAGTGTGGGTATTGAATCATAAATGCATTATCACTGTTCCACGTTCATGATATAATGTATTAATAATCTATTGTGGCGTCGTGTTATATTCAGAGTAAGGTGTCTTTATTTGATCGTAGATTTGAAGGAAAGATTCTCGGGACTTTAATGTTGATTTCATAATGTATTATACAAATATTGACAATATATAAACATGAAAATATGTCCAACATAGCTTTCCATTTTAGGAAGAATGAAATAAATGATTACCGAAGAATTATCATGTTTCATATTCAACATCGACCAGCACAATAGTAATGCAAAAATTAATGGCATCGAAGCAAAATAAAATATTCCATTTGATACTAATCTCTTAATCCACCTCCTTCATAAGTCATGGGTTATATAATATTTTAAAAGTCATTTTCAAAAATGTTTAATTCAATATTCACTCAAAAATAATAATTATCCTTACAATCCAAAATGTTTAGCCTTTAACTGTATTGATAAACCATAAAAACTAAAATCATTCGAGATTAATTACTTCTACATCTTACCAAGAAACCTGCAATAAAACTGAGAAAAGTTAGCCTTCTGAAAAGCCAGCAATATTTCCCTTGAGAAGCCCTTAATATTGAAAGATAACTTGAAAGAGAGAAATGATAAAAGAAATGCTATTGAGGTATGACTCAAAGAATGTTAGATCAACTCTTTCTTAATGATGATGAAACGTGTGTGATATCTTCTCTCTGGATTCTGCAAGCATACGCAACAATTTCAGAACTGTGAATGGAAAGATAGTCAACGTCGACCGAAAAAAAAAAAAATATGCAAAATCTGTTTATATATATATATATATATATATGCCAAGCGTGGGTTCCTCGTCGTGGTGTAATGGTTACCAAGTTTGTCACGTTAGATCAGTTTCGACTGAAACGTTAGTTCGATCCTCAGTAGGTACTCAATATTTTCATCTTTATGCCATATCTAAGCTACGCTTAGAAAATAAGTATATATGAACCAAACGTTTATACATTATCTAATTTGAATAGATTCGAACTGACGCAGTGAGCGAATTAGTTTTTCTTTTTCATATTTATTTTTTGCTTTTAGCTTATTTGCTGCAATATATTTTAGACATACTGCAGGAAAATAACAAAACACCAGATTATTTTTCTTCTATCCTCAAATCAATCGATGTCTCGGGAATATATCACTTAAAGTTTTCTTTTGTTTTATCTTCCCTAGAATTTTCATCGTCGGTTATTCGTTCATGCAAAACTGCGTATCAGAAACTTTTGACAGCAAATCCATACATTCTAATGTCATTCTTTCTATCTTATTCTCTGATTTCGATTTCGCTTCCGTTTATAACAAGAATGCGGGGTTGTGCTCCATTTTCTACTGCGATAACATGTTTTCATCCTGTTGGATGATCTTTTCATTTCTATACCGGAAAAAAAAACAAATCAGAGCTCATCGTTACCGTTTGCGTTTCAAAATATAGCTACCAAAGTCTTTTACCCAAAATGCTGATCAATATAATCGATTATGTCAAATATGACGCCGTATTAAGATTTACTGAAATGATGAAATAAACCCAAAAATCGGAATAAAAAATTGTATTTCATCCTACCGCCTTCTTTAATTCTTTTATCAAAACGCATCTATTTTAATCACATTTCTCGAATATTACAGTGATAATTTACCTAACAACTGTACAGTGTTATTGACCTATTTACAACGCTCATGTGGGTGAGTTTCGTTGAAATATTTATAAATAAATAAGAAATTTAAAATCCTTGTTATATTTAGCAGTTAAATTGACGTCGTAATCGAAACAGGAATAAATTTTACATGACAGACAAAAAATCCTAATTCTGATTAAGAAACTGGACAGTAGATTTTTACCTTTTTTTTTTTCTCTCTATTTTTAAAGAAATAAGATTTTAACGAATGTACAATATTTTTTTGGCCTCCTTGTATTTTTTGGAAGTCTTTTCATCAGTGCAGACATTTAGCAGTTTCTTTAAATCCTTGTTTTCTCTTCGATAACCATTTCTTTTAATCATTTGTATTGTCGTTCCTGTTGGAAGTATTAAATGATTTCCTTTTTGTTACTGCTAAATCGCTTTGTTTTGAATTCTGTAGCACCAATCTGCAGAGCCTGACGCAATATTATCTTCTATACGTTTAATATAATTAATTTTCGGAGGAATTTATAATCGCTGATTTGAAAATACACATACGTACTATAATCCTTTGTGTATAGATCGCTAGGGAGTGTTTAAAAAACAGTTAAAAAGCGTGTATGACTGGATAACAGGCACCTGATTTTAGATAAATGAAAATGAACTAAATGCTGTACCCTATGCTAGAAATCTGTTCATGAATTTTTTAAAGCTAATTGACATGTGTCAGTTGCTTATGAGTAAATTTCGAAAACCTCTAGTATTTATAGTGACAATTTTTTCAACATGCCAACACATAACCAAAGTTTTCAAACTTATAACATTATGAAATGTTTGTTTCCATTCACTGCAGGACACCATTTGATAAATATTATCACTCCGGTATACAAACAAATCCAATTTTGTCACTTTTGAATTCGGGAATACTGGGATTGTGTATAACTGTATAAAGCTCATTACACTTTTCGCACACGATTGTGAATGAAAGAACCTGCGTCATATACACACTGGAATACGGTAAATCATTTCAGTATAAATCTGGAGTCTATGCAAGATGTCTATCTGAAAGCCAAGATTTGATATGGATTTTACGAACTTGAGTTTAGTTTTCAGGTCATTAATTTCGCTTGTTGTTGTTGTTGTTTTTTTTTTTTTTTTTTTTTTTTGTTTTTTTTTTTGTTGTTTTTTTTTTTTTTTTTTTTTTTTTTTTTGTTTTGTTGATTTTTTTTTTTTGTTGTTTTGTTTTTTTGAGAAAAAATAGTTTTTTTTTTTTTTTAACGATTTTGTAAAATATCCTGTAATGAATTTAATTATCTCCATTTGATAAATCTTTTATATGAAATCTTTACACCAGACACGGGCGACGTTTTTTTTTTTTTTTTTGTTTTTTTTCGGTATAGGCCGCATAAATGAAAAGATTGAAGGTAATTGTTCATTGTCTGTGCCTCAGCTAAATTTGCTACAGAATTCCTTACGCGTAGGCTTCTACTTTAAAATGATTGTTTTTATTTGTTTATCTATTTATTTCTATTTTTTTTTTTTTTTTTTTTTTTTTTTTTTTTTGTGGAAAAAATATTTTTGTCATTAAAATTTGAAGTCTTTGTATAATATTATCATTGATGAGATTCTGTGATAAACACATGTCGCAGCAAGTGATATATTTCATAATCAGTGAGAAAATATGTGAATGTTTTCTGTTTCAAAAGTAAAATCTGTCTAGACGTGTGTTATCCCTTAATAAACATTGTCAATGATTTATATTTTCACCGAAAGTTTACAAAATTCTAGGAACTTTGGACTTAATCTTTGTTTATGAATATGCTTGGATATTACGTGTGTCATGCAGAAAGACCAAACATGCGGCACGCCGGCCGCAGTTTACCCATGACTGTTTGACACCGTTATATTTTGATTTTCAAAGCGTAGCTTAGATTTGGCAAAAGAAGGAATCTATTGGGCACCAAATGATGACCGAAGTCATTACTTTGTCGTAATTATTATAGCGAAACAAGCTTGCTAGCCATTACACCACGTTAATATTCCGCATATGGCTACAAAATCTATCAGTTCCACAGTTCATTTTTAAAACTTCAACGTACAGCCATTATACTCACACTCTAATTACAGACGAGAATAACTGTTTTTTTTTTTTTTTTTAAATATCTAATAACCCCCGTCATACTACAAAGCGTTCATCCTTTGATCAAGATTATTCTTCTAAAAATTATGAATACCTATGTAACCAGCATGTCTCCAGAACATGGCTAAAAAACAAGAGCGAACTTTTTTCTTTAGCAGTTCCTCTTGAGTGCATGTAAACGTTATATACCAATTGATTAATCAAATTACCTGAAACTTGCTTACTTGGGTTTTTGTTTATATATAACTCTGAAGAGAATATTCATCGTAATATCCGAGAAGCAAAACTTTCTTTTACTCATCAAATATTGAATGCTTACACGAAGACGTGACTAAATTATTCTATTTTGAAAAAATTTAAAATCAGCCTACACCGATGTCTATATGTGAGGCAGAATAGAATACATTTCTTCAAAGGTTTTTTTTTTAATCTTAATTTTGGTCACAACTGAGTCACTGGATGGAACTGATACCATTTGAGACTCCGAGTATAAATTAATACCTTTTCTAGTAAATGAGAAAAACAGCAATTATATAAATACAGAATGTATGGTTGTCAGGAGAATGAATAACTCGAGATGTGCACTACGAATTTGGGATACAAAAATAAGCAAATACCCAAACTTAAATATCTAGGATATGTTTTAACGTAAGACGGAGAATGTAACACGAAAATCGGATGGTACATAGCAATAGCTAAATATGACTTCCAAAGTTCAAGGAAAGCAATAAAAATAGGAATATTTTGTTAGAAACACAGGAAAGTGTACTATATTTTAATGTAATATCAGTCCTCTCATATGGCAGGAAATGTTGAACAATAATCTTCAAGACGAAGAGGAGGCTCGAGGTAATAGGAATTTGTTTCTAAAGAAAGATGCTGAAAATAACAAAATGAATATGTGGGCAGAAACCAATGGTATCAAGAAGACTTGCATTTAAAATCAAAAATGCAATTTACGATTCTAGGGTATATGAGGAAAGTAGGAATTTGAAAGAAAATATTTGATACTCACAAGATATATTGAAGACAAGAGACAATGGGCATAGCAGCACATACTCTATCTAAAAATCTTTTGTAAATTTTTGCAGAACAGGGATTAGGTGAGGGAGAGCAAAAAAATAAATAAATGTCAAAACGAAATTACTAGGCGCTACATAATCGCCTACGTTCCCATGTTTTTGGGGTTTTTTTCTGTAAATAAGAAAAAAATATGCTGTTGTTTGGATGCTTAAATCTGTTTAGCGCAACAAATAATTCAGTTTTAGTAAATCAATGTTCATTACTGGATTGTTTGAAATTTGTTTTTACTTACCGTAACTTCTTTTGTATAATCCGCATTTTTTACAAAAAGAAAGCAAATTACGGGTGCGTATTATGCACAGCTACAGAAATATTTAAAAAACTGTCGTTCCATAGGTAGATTTCTGTTGCGAAATGACTACTCATTACAAATATACGGCGATTTGACATTAACATTCAGCGATTGTGACCACATAATGATGTCAAATAGTCACATGTACCTAACAATACTTACAAATGTCAAATAAAATAAGAATTATCATTAAACTAAATTAGAATAATAATATTCTATGTTTAAAATCATTTTGAATAAGTGTAGGAAACGCTGGCTGTAATGAAATTGTAGAGGCACACTTTATTAATTTTTATTAACAAACAAGGGTGCGTATTATGCGTGAGCAGAACCATTTCCCACCCTTTCACCACAATTTTACGTGTGTATATTATGGATGAATGCGTATTATACATGGGGAATTGCGGTAGTTACGAGAAAATTCAAATGAAAAATGATCATTATATTGACTTAACAAATGCCCCAGATAAACTTTTCACAAAACAAAAACATGTAACAGGCTCGGCCAGCACAGGTCTTTTTAATGTGTTCGGTACATAGAAAATATTTGGAAATGGGATTTGGGATGAAGTACAAAATTCGTGATACTTTCCTTTTTTATATCAGAAAGCGTGTTCGATATCGGACAGAGAGTTAGACTGTTTATATTTAAAAACAATGCAGTTAAAGAAATTCATTCCGCATGATGATTGTCCTTTTCGCGCCTTAGGTAATCATCAAATCACCTGTTGTTTTCTCACAATATAAATGTGTGCCTGCTCATGTGTAAAAAATGAAAATTGAAGATGATGATAAGTATTTCATGCATGCAATTTAGCGTGTGTTGTTATCAAGATACTAACAAATTTCCGTCTTCTTACTAAATTATATAATTGTATAATTTATAATATTGTGTATATCCATGAATGTCTTTAACACGGAAAATATGGCTCCAATCTTGTATAATGAACGCTTACATAGTATTTAACTCTTACTTTCAATAATTACCAAAGTGTTTATGAACAGTAAAATGAGGGTAAAAAAAATCTCAAAAGCTGCCTGTGGTAGCCCAGTGATATATCACCCTAGACAGCAGGTACGGAACTTGAAGAGAACTAAGGCAGCACCCTTAAATGAATATTAAAGACCCTTGAATGGCATGATTTCGAAGATGTATACGAACAGACACTATTTACATTATTTGAACTATAGTCCTCATCTTGGTCGCCATATTTATTACAATGTTTCGGCCGTTGTACGCTCCGGCCTTCTTCAGATGGTTGGAATGCCGAACTGAATCCTTTATTTCGTTTGCCGGGGTAGACTGTTTTAGTTCCACGTGCCATGTTTAATAGATGTCAGTTATCTCCTGTTAATTCCCCTCTCCGAGTGCCTTAACCGGGTATTGAACTCACACTCTTTGGGTCCTGTCACTGGATCTAACCAACGCCTTTATCCACTGTCAGGTGTATTGGAAAAATAGCTGGTTGAATTCATTTTTCTTCTAGACTAGACTCCAATCAGTCTGTCGTGATATTTTACCCACAGCTGAGGTTCGGATAGATGGATTTATTCCATTTCCAAACGTATCAGCCCGTAAGTGAAAGTAATGAACTCGACTGTAAGAATCCATACAAGAATAATTAATGTTTAACTTCGAAATCAAGATATCAAAACTGGTCATGAAAATAAGGCCCGTCCCTAATTAAATATCAAATAATAAACCAGATCTACAGAGTGGTTTCATTATGGAGCTTATGTAGATATTTAAAGGAAGGAAGCAATACTGAACGATTGAAGATACCAAAAAGCTTTAACGACGCAATAAATTGAGATGATAAAAATTTATAATATAATTGAATGCATTGTTTTACTGGATGACCTTTGTTTCGTGTTAAAAAAGAAAAAATGACTCTGGTGTAACATTATTGTAGAAAAAACGTGCGTTTCAAGCGGCGTAAAATGAAATCCACATTAGGATTGGGAAAGCCGGAAGAATATTCACACATCGATGAAAAAAGGCATTTAATATAATAACAGGAAATAAATAAATGAGAATGTCAGGATAGGATAATAAATATGATGGACAAGTTGAGATTTCTTAATACGTTTTTATATTTTTCTGCTTATTAAAATATATGAACAAAATTGAAAGTAGAACATAGTAAAGTGTTGATGGATAAAGTAACCAAAAATAATTGTAAAACCAATCTATTATAGAGAAAAAGGTATATAAGAGTTTAGTGATAAAATCTATTGACAAAATATATTTACAAGTGAATTGAAAAAGTGATTAATATTGAGGAACAGATGTTATAGATCGCGAATCCGTCACTCAATTAATTTTGAAATCAGCAGATCAGCCAATAGTGATATGAACAGACTGAAATAGAGTAATATGTAGAAATAAAATACGATGCAGTTAGTTAAAGCTGAATAAGGAACAGTGAGGTATAATCTGTCAAAAGCACAACTTGTAGACGGATAGACACTGATGTTAATCTTACATGCCAAATAACAGAAACCGAATCACTTTTGCGCTTTCAATAGCAGCAGTTAGCTAGGAATTTACATGCGCGAATGATAACGGAAACTAGGCTGCATGGTTGTATAAGATTTCGTTTCCAGACCAAAGCCAGTAGAATCAGCCAACATTTCCTTTATGGTCGAGTTTCTGAGACAGGATTTGTGGCACAACAAACTATGTACATTTATAAGTATCTACCATCACTTTTAAAAGTAATAACTTAAAAACGAAGGGTCTGTGGATATGCTTATATGGACTTTTGTCCTTGTTTTGGTGTGAGGAATCCGCCTGCAAAATTTAAATGTTTTTTGATACGACCTGTATATATGATTGTATAGATGTACCAGATGATACGTGTGCGTATAGAGATAAAGGAGCGTGTGATGAATGTTTTTCGGCTCATCTAATCTCCCAAACCAATATTCTGATGTTTAGTTATTGATATCCTTATTTTAGGAAATTCTCGCACCAACATCTCTTTGTTTAATATATATATATATATATATATATATATATAATATTCTTGAATGGATCATTTGATGCATTTCATATAAATATCGATTTATAGATAGAAACCAACTGATGCAGAATGGTACCGAGAAAAACAAAAAAAAAATCATTGCCGAAATGTAATAAAAGCAAGTGAAAAAAAATATGAAACGTGCTATTTTGAAAAATAAAAATAGTGCCGGTGAAAGCTTAATCTGTCAAGGAATAAATTGTGGTGATAAAAGCAGGATGTCGAGGATGCGCACGAATGGCTTCTTTGGCTTCCAGATAGTCTGAGTTATGGGTTTAATGCAACATTTTCTTGCGGTTTTACCCAGCATACCGCTTCCGATGCTATCTTCCATAAACCACTGCTGACATGAACGCTTTAAAATAAATATCTTAATTCTCGCACAAAAAGCGATGCACACAAAATAAGATTAAATTTTCTCCTACGATAGTATTTATTCGGAGAACCCTTGTGCTCTTCTCCTCTTACTATGATTGCACAATTTCTTCTCATTCACATGTCAACAAGAATACAACAATGTTAAATCTCTCACGAGACTTACATAATGACGATATATATATATATATATAATATGACATTTTTTTATATTCGTAAAAATTTCTAGAATTTCCCTTTCCATCTGCCGTACTCTGATAGCCCACGGAGCGACACTCCGACTGATGCCAAATTGTTCGGGTTTCGATCATGGCTTGACGCAATTGGATGTCAGCCGCACTGACGTTATGTTTATGTATGTGTCTACAGTATATATATATATATATATATATATATAATATATATATAAAGAATAGCTACACAATTACAGTTATGTTACAACACATAACGATGCTTCTCCTTGGGTCATTATAAATTACTGGAGAATGAATGATTAATTTGGGTTCAAAAGCAAAATAAAGCCTCATTATTAGAAACAAAAATAGACTTGAGAGTTTTACCCTGATCACCCAATTGAATGTGGCTTATGTTAAATTCAAACTAAGCGCCCATACCTCTTTTTCCTCTTCAATAATCAAATCGCACTTGAAATGAAAAGAATTTCAAAAAAGGATATTAAGCGAATTCGACGAAGCAGCTGCTCGCTAACAAACGCTCCCCATAAAGAAAAATGTCCCGCGAAGGATTCGATGAACGGATACAATTCTGAATAGAGGGTAGCTTCAAAAAAGAACTACATCGTTGGAGTTTAAATGCCGAATTTATTTTGATGTATATTTTATTTTATAGCACCAGTACTATTAAATTTTGAAAATATCATATATATATATATATATATATATATATATATATATACATATATATAGACAACCTTCATTTATACTTGATTCATAAAAGACAGACGAGGTACTGCGATTAAGCTTTTTATTTGATATCTCTTGTGTTCGAACAAGTATTTTCTTTTCTGGACACCTGTAATTCTGAGCATTTCCGGCTATACTTTTAGACATTATCAAGGATGATTTTGCATTTTCTTTTTAACTGAATGTATGTGCTGTGTTTATGTTTCTAGATTTATAATGATGTTTTATTTTCCGAACACAGCATATTTTGGCTGTATTCGTAGTTAATATTGTTGAGTGTTGGCGTATCCACTTTTATTATTAAGGTTTTTATAATATTCAATTCTTTTTACATGCGGATGAGAATAATATGTTTGTATTTTCTACTAAGATATTTCGGATGGCGTCTGTTAGGTTTGTGTAATGTAGCTGCGGTCGGATATGTGTAACGTAGGGAGTCTGAATAAGCATGTCTCTGGCGTGACCGATGCAATTATTTATGAATTCGTATTGATCAGGAACACACTTTTTTAACGGATATTTGTGTTCATAAATAGTGTTCGTTCACTCTTAAAGTTTAGGTGGCAAGAGTTTTTGCTAGTGGGTTTTTTAGACAATGAAGTACTAAAAGTGCTGTATACATAATTGTATAAAGAACTAGCAGAAACTTAACTTTAAGTATGAATGTCCATTCAGATACAAAATAGCAGTCATAAAATACCTCCTAAGAAGAGTGCACCAGAATTTATCATCTCCTCTACTCTTCCTTAAAGAACTCAATAATGTAAAACAGACACTCGTTAACAATGGCTTTTCTAACCACCATGTAGACCACAAAATTAGACTGTTTCTTCCCAAATTAAACAATAATGATAGTGAACACACACATATATATATATATATATATATATATATATATATATATATATATATATATAAAAATAAAAGTCATTATACAGTTAGTTATAAGAAAAGCAAAGATGTGAAGCAGGTAGCTTGCAGATCAAACAGTATCGGTAATTAATTTACTATTGTTTAGCATCGCATATTATTATTATTAACAACCAGAAACATGTAATAAATTTCTGGACGGTTAATTGCGCTGTCTTAACTTTTATTGTACTTAATTGCATGGTGATTTTACTGCCACCTTGGTTGTGTGAATATAATATATATATATATATATATATAATTAGCAACGAAGAGAGTTCAGAACTGGATACCTCCCTCTCCAAAGAAATTACTCTAATATGCATATACATGACCTGGGATGTTATATCTACGAACATCTTCCTCCGGCTAGGAAACTCTTTCTTGAATCTTCCCAACGCTTCTTACATATATCCCCGTCTCTCTCTACTTAACTCGGTTAGCTGTCTATTTTTCGCTATCGTTGCCTTTCCTCTCAAGACTCTTTGCCTGCTAGATAGTATTTCT
The DNA here is from genome assembly GCA_903632075.3 of Acanthosepion pharaonis. Taxonomy (NCBI): domain Eukaryota; kingdom Metazoa; phylum Mollusca; class Cephalopoda; order Sepiida; family Sepiidae; genus Acanthosepion; species Acanthosepion pharaonis. Next base: position 591,130 of record CAHIKZ030002123.1, on the reverse strand, counting down.
GATAAACTACACAAGGCCATTTCCCTACACCTGTTTGCAAGTACATTTTGTTCGATAACGCCCACCATAGCAGGTAGCTTCAACACCCATCCACTGACATCACTGAAATCCAAACCATTAGCTTCTCAACCTTTCACCGCCCCCACCCCGAGACATTTCCCCAATAACCCATGTGGACACACTTCTTTTCGGTCTCTTTTTGACCTCTGTCCTTGACACTTATCGGATTATGCAGCTTTGCCCTCTTGGCAACTTCGATTATGCGGTTGTGTCTGTAAACATTTCCATCGCTGCCCCACCAGCCAAAACCTCCTACCAACAGAATATATTTCTGTTATCAACGAGCAGCTTGGGAATCTTTTCGCGATTTCATTCCTGATGTTCTTGATTAAGTTTTTCATTCATCCTGTTCAAAAATGCACGTGTGATGTTTCCTCCTGTGTGAAAGCCGGCATCGATACTTTCATTCCAACAAGGAAATACCAACTTCAACTGCGTTACCCTCCATGGTTCTCAGCTACTTGCTTAACGGCTATAGCTCGCTGGAATATCTTCTTGTGGTTGTTTCTGAAAGACAAGTCAGATTTAATAGATGGCTGTTTCTCCCTACTCGTAAAGGGTGCAAACGCGTCCTAAAATAACGAAATGACTGTTTTCTGATAAAATGAAACAACATATCAATACGCCATGCTGTTTTGGAAGACATTCTACAATCATCCTAAGTCATTCATACCTAATATTTAATAACTTTGGAGAACCTTCTAACCTCAATATCGCACTGTTCGTTTTATACCGCATTTCGACAAAGTATCCGAGGCTTTAGTCAATGCTGAAATGATTAAGCACTCTACACCTCACGACTTACGGTATAACAAAAAAATAGGTTTCCGTTTAGCCAGGTGTACCGGTAATATGCATAAATACATAATGAGTTAAATCTAACAATTGTTATTAAGTTGTTGAGATATATAAATGTGATTCCTGTTTAAAAGTTAAAACTTACATTAGGTACAAACTATTGAACCAACAGTTTGGCCACTAACATATGTATGCCGTGAAGTCGAGAATATATATTCTTTTGATCACAAGTTTTGTATTTTTGCTGTATAATCAGGTTAATCTACAAATATTTGGACAATTCTCTAAGTTAAATTGGCTTATTAACTGGAATGTATAGTTTTGGAGACCAACCCGTTCTTTATGTCTATTCTGAATTCAATCGCGTAGAGAAGATAACAAGACACAATAATTCACAGACAATACAAAATAGAATCTGTGGAGAGATCGGCCATGTTACGTTCAAAATACATAAGTTAAGCAACGTCGGGTCTGATCAATATCTAGATGGGTGACCGTCTGAGAATACCACGGGCTGTCTTCTCGGATCTGTGAGTGTTGGAATGGATAATATATCTGCTCTATTAATTCCAGGTGGGTTCATAAGTGTCTTCAAAAACAATTCGGTCAATTCAAAAAAAGTATGAAAGTTTTAATACCAGCAATATATTTTGTGAAAAATTATTAACAGTAATAAATTGTTTAAAATTACCAGCAATACATTTTCGACAAAAATAAAAAACAAAAAAAGTATTACCAGCAATAAAAAGCTTGTCGGCATTAAATTACCCATTGAGTAGATATGACGTAATAAAAATCAGTCTAAAAATAATGTATAGATTTAAATAATCCACAATGGATTGATAAACCGATGAAAACTTATTCATTTATGTGGACACATAATTACCTTCATTCTTAATGAATCTGGCAATGGAAAATTAGTGTGAGTCGGAAATTTTTATATTTCTTACTACTTGTTTTTCTGAGACTAATTATCTTTCTAGATGCTGTTTTCATCCCATTGCTATTAGGCGCAGCCAGTTGACAATGAGTGTTCAACTTGCATAGCACAACCTATTCAATGAAATGTTGCAGGAGGATATTGAACAAATTTATTGTAACAATATAACAAATTTAATTTTTAAAATGTTGAAAAATAGAAGTAAACGAATAAATGATCATTCATTCTCCAAATGTCAAATAAAAGTCATTTTTTATTAGTTTCTTTTCAGTTAACTTTTCTTTCATGAATATGGATTTTGATATTCCATATTGTTGATGATAGTGTTTCTGCACTTCTGTCAGCCGTTTTAATATCTGTACTACAGCAAGATAAATTATGTTGGCGATAATGCAAACTGTGTTATTATAAAAAAAATAGATAATAAAAATGAAAGGGCATAAATTATAAGAATTGTGGAGACACCATGTTGAATTGAACAGTCGAAATGAGTAACTCTTAAATTACTAAATACAAGAACATATTTCCGAATGTGTATAAAATTGAGATTATCGATTTTTATAAAAATAATCTGCTCAAAAAAGTTGTCAAAAGTTTTGAATTCTTTTCTACCACTAAGATATATATATTTGTGGATATTAAATTAATATTTATGTAAAACATAATTTAACATGGGATATTCATTAACGGGGGAATATTCATTTAAAAACGGATTTTAAAATGGACATATTGCAGAGATTGATTTAGTCATGTTTTGAAAGACGACAGCAAATAACGGAATGTTTCGTCCATTAACGATGGTTCACAAATGTAGAAAATACACATTCAAACTGGGAAACTCTATTTTGTACAAAAATACAAACTTCCATTCTGCAGGAATAATATATAACGTTTGTTATATCACGGTTTTCTCAAAGTCGTAGTTAATTGAGAAAAGAAATCTTCAACATTAATCAAAGAAACACTTCAACTATTTTGTGTTTGAAATTCTCCAAAAGATTTCACCTCAGTGACATCGAAGACTGTAGGATGCCATGCACTCTCAAAATCACTAATAATATGTAGAGGATTTTCACCAAAGGAAGCATTATATTAATACTTTTTCATCAAAAATCTCCTCCTCCTAATATCGAGCCTTATTATAGAGACAGACTAAACGTTATACATCTTTTTCCCATTTCCTCATGGTGTCCACTTATATTTTAAGTTTCCTGATTTCCATTTTTACTTTGTCACCGTTAAGCTCTAGTTGTGACATTTTTTATGGTACGGTAGTCCTTCTCTTACCTGGTCATGTTTACTTGGTCCGACTTTCTCGTGCATTTCTATCTATAAAAGGCAGAATGTGTGTGTGTGTGTGTGTGTGTGTAACGAATGAACGGCCGCAATTTTCGACGGATTTGCACCAAAATTTACATGCACATGCTCCAAGTTAGCAGGATGGCCAAGACCGACGTTGCATTTACCAACTCCCATCGATAGTGGAAATAATTGATTTTTTTTTCATACTTCTACGGCAGTTTTTTATGTAGTTTGCAGCCAATTTGTACTGGCCAGAGTGAGAGCCAACAGCTGACTGACACGAATGTTAACTAACATGCTAGCATGCAAAAAAAATCGATAGCTGCATTCGTCACAAGTGGGGAAAAATTTAAATCTGCATGGCACTTTACTCCAATTGGCTCATTCGCTTACTTAAACTAAACGTTGATTCTGATTCCGAAGAACTGGGCTGGGTGTGAAAAAGTATTTGTTGTTAACATTCTTTTTTTTTCATTCGGTTTTGCCAGTTACGAGTCCTTTTTTAAAGCTGATCGTTTTGTGTTCATTTTGTTTAGTTCTTTTTTCGTAACAGATTTAATGTTTAATATAGAGCTTAGAAAAAATTCGCAGTGTGAGATAGGCAAGAAGTAAGGCACGTTGCAACATCATCACGGCAAAGGGCACTCCTTTAAAGGCAAGGAAGGTCAAAAATATTTTAAGTCAAGTGATAGCGATTGCTGTATGAGTCGTACGATGTTTGAATCGAGCACGGATCAAGAATCTGGCAGCAAGGCCTCTGATCAGGAGATTGGAGGTTTTTGACGAGTGTGGAAAAACTTTTAATTAAATGATATGTTATCTCCAGATTCACTCTTACTTAGGGAGGGAGCACCTGTTAGGATAGCAGATTTGGTAAATAGTGAAATCCAAAACAAAACACTAAGAAATAAACTATAAAATGCATTTTTAGCAATAATACCAGCAGTATATTTTTACGTAATGAGTAATATATATAATGCTACACGCAATCATCAGGCCTGCTGTCTGTCGCCTCTAAGTGTAGAATTTTATGTCCATTTTATATTTACATAAGCTCTCGCTCATATTGAGGACCTTCTCATAAATAAAGTATACCTTAAAACTATATTTCTTATGTAATAGCAACAATACATTTTAAAAGCAAGATAACCAGTAATACCTTTATAACTTTATCTGTAGTTGAAGCAAACAGTTGCATTCAAAATACATTTAGTTGACGCCATATAAGTAAAAAAAACTTTCATGACATTAAATGATATATTATCCCACAATTCTTAAAGAAATCAAAATTTATTCCAAAAGATAACTTCAACAAAATTACAATATTCCATACACATATCAGCTGCTCTTAGGAATTATATCCACAAAAACATGTATATGAACAAAAGTTGAGTATCATCTACTGTTTATTCAATTGTGAAGGCAAAATAACATGTACATTTTTTATTATTTCAAAGCTCCATAGAAAATTACAAATCACACATAGGGTGTTGATATGCAGTTAAAAAATAAACATTATTATTATTATTGTAAAAGGTCTAAATAAATCTAAATGGAATGCGATGGCTAAATACAAAGATAGCATAATATTCTAAACCATATAAATGACGAATCCATAAAACTGGAATCTAAGATGGTACTTACAGAAACTAAAATCTCATATATGGGACATCTATTATATATCCGAGTGTTGTTTTAAGTAGGAATATGTTTAATTTCATCGGAGAAAGGTCTTCGAGTGCATATGTCCTCATGCAGTTTTTCTAGAATATAAGAATATAAATAACAATGCATACAAGAAAGACAAGTATACTTCAATCGAATGTTTCTCATCAGCTTCGAACTTCGCTAAGAATAAATTCAAGAAAATTACTTAAAATGCTGCACTTATTTTTCGTGATATATTTTGGGTGTATTTTTATATATATATATATATATATATATATATATAAAATGTGTGTACGTGTCTGGCCGACTTGTTAGAACTTTCGCTTTCTGACCATTAGTCCCGGGTCCGAATCTAACTATGGTCGATTTTTCAGGTAGGAAATTATCTGTTGTTATCGGAATGTATCGAGATCGATCCCAGCATGCGGTACCTTTGGAAAGGGCCTGAAAACAATGCCTTGTGAGTGAAACTGTGTAGAAATAACACTTGGGGCTGCCGACAGCTGTGCTAGCAAAAAGTCATAAATCCTCGCTTGAACCTGCTGACATTGTTCAAATTGTTGTTCATACTACATAAGAGGCTCTTTCCCAAAACTAAGGTCTGCTCACGATATGTTGGATCTGAGGGTGTTGAGTAAATACAAATGTGCCTGAGCGAGCGTATGCAATAGGGATTGGTTAGCTGCCCTAATAGACAGTTATTCTCGAATACGACTGGCAAGCTATTATATATGTATATACACACACAGGAATCTCTTTAAGGAAGCAGCAGGAAATCCTCTGCACCCAACCTCAAACGGCATCAGTGTCCGACCGTATCCTCTCTTACGGATACCAGCCACCACTTCCTCATACCGAAGCAGCTTTCTTTCATGAGCCTCGTCAACCTCAGCTCGCTAAACAACGGATATTACTTCTCGTCATTAATCAATACTAAATCTGGCATCAGTCCAGAAACAATGACATTCCCTGGCAGTCTAGCATCAACGAACATTGTCTACTTCCTTGAGCCTTGTGTCAATCACACTTTTCTTCAGGAAGGCAATCCTTCGTATGTCCCACGAGGGTAATTCAGCACTTCTCGAAGCTACTGCCATAATCTGTATGACGGCGTTATATCTAAAGATGTACCAGGCATTTTCTGGCGCCTTCGGGCACAATATCAATATAATACACAGGTTTCCGTATGCACCACACAACTGAAAGAAGGGTGACACCTGCACTCCGCATCTGCTCAAATTTGCCGGTGATGCCGCAATGTCATATGCAACTTGAATGCGGTGCTTTAAATGTCTGAAAACCCTCAATACCCTCTCAGTTGAGCGATCGACCTTACTGAGCTTGTTGGACAGACTGCAGTGATCCTCTCTCTCCTACGAGATTCCGACTCTCCCGTTCCTGTAACTTGAGTTGCTTATGTCCACTGGCCTCTGACATGAAACTCTCCTCCTCAACTAGACCAAGTCCAGCATCTCCCTCTCTTGTAATACCCTGAAACTATGCCTGCTTTACCATCCCTTCCACTGCTGATATCACGTCTGACATTTTCCACTTTCTTCCAGTCTTCACCGCCAGCGCATTTTCCCGGATTACAGCATCTTTATATTCACACTGCAATCTCAACTTTGTCACCTTGTACTCTTCCATCACATAAGTAACAGGTAACTGAAACGCCCTTCCGAGCTGACATGCAAAGTGACAGGCGACAGAATCCTGGCAACTCCAAGCCACTTGCGAACGCAATTACTGATTTTCATCGCAATTATCTCAACTCGAGACAATGATAACTCATATATAGTTAAAAGCTATATTAGCCGAAACATCAAACCAAAATGCATATACCAGACTTTAAATTTCCCAGGAATCTCGCATTGGTCTATGCTTTGCAGACCCGTCTCCGCAGCACGCTGGATTTCAATCTCGCGGTGAAGATCTATCATAGAGATATTATACCACTTCTCAAGAGTCTTCACACCTTTTACTCGCAGTATTGTTATATTTTCACCAGCGATTTCATTAATGACAGAACTTCCCTTAATACAAAGTGATACACACACACAAATATATATATATATATATATATATATATATATATTGATGCACGTTTGATTAAATAATATACGCAAGTTGTGTCTATTTAAGTTCCTTTCATATTGTTTGATACACACACACACATATATATATATATATATATATATATATATATATATATATATACGTTTTCTTTCGTAAAAATATACAACCATCGATATGATTTTTCTTAATTCCCATTCCTCACACACACACACACACACACATATATATATATATATATATATATATATATATATATATATATATACACGCCTATATCTGTCTATATTTCTGAGATGAGGTATTATGTATATTATTCGGACTATTGTCCTCATCTTTGTCGCAATATTTATTACAACGTTTCGACCGTTGTACGCTCCGACCATCTTCAGTTTGTTGGAATGTCGAACTGAACACTTTATTTCGCTCACTGGTGTAGACTGTTCTAGTTCCACGTGCCATGTTTAATGCATGTCAGTTATCACTTGTCAATTTCCCTCTGAGTGTTCTCCACTAGCTTAGCCGGGTATTGAACTCACACACTTTGGGCCCTGTCACTGGATCTAATTAATACTTTTATCCACTGTGCTATGTGTCTTGAGGATGTGTGTATGGGGGGATTTGAACTAAGAAAATCATATCCATAGATGTATATTTTTGAGGTAAAAATATACATTTCCTAGAGATGTTACTTTCAATATTTTAAAAATATATTAATTATTAATGAATTATTTGATAAACAAAATTACTCTGTCATCTAATTGAAAACCAAAAATCATTTCTGTTTCAAATAAGAGATAAATAGAATTCTGAATATATCAACATGTACATTGATAGATAAAACTTATCACTTGTTGGAAATTTGATATGATTTGTTTGAATTTATCAGATGATATTTTGTTAGTCTTTCAGATGAGTTCCATTATTTGCATAATGGTGCTTTCAAATTGAATATTTCCCATTTCTCACTTCGTCTAATTCGCCTTGATTACGATACAATTAATGAAACAAGAATAAACATTGAAAAAGAACAATTTTTTTTCTGAAGGATGAAGAATGAATCGGTTGATGTTATATGAAGCAGAAGCTTATTGATTAATTAAAAGTTCCCAGAAAATGTAAAATATTTAAGACTAATTATACATATTACAGGTTCGACCACGGAACTTTTATGAATGCAAGACGAAAAGCATACATTTAGGCAATACTATATTGAATCAATAGCTGTTTCCCGCTAAGAAATTTGACTCACTATTTTCTCACCAGAATCTCTTGTATATGTCTAACATTCATTCCGTGCTTTGTATTATAATTTCCTAATTTTAAGGTTATTTTTATGCCACACGCTCGTACTTGATATAACGAAATTCGTTAAATTATTATGTGTATACAATGCTTAGGCTATTGCTGTAACACATGTAGGAAGACTGACTCCAAGACGACCGGTATTTACCCAATCCTCTTCGCAGGGAGAGATATAGCACAAGGCCGGTTTTTATGTGGGGCGTTTAAGAGCCCATAGGCTCGGGCAATATTCACTTTAGATCCCGTATACACGGGATCGTGTTTGTCTACCTCTCCAGATGAGATTCTCCTCGTACTGGCACATCAAAATATGTCGTACAGCATGTTAAACGGTTCTTCAGTTCTTTCATCAGTTAATCTTTTCTTCAGCTGATTTTGGTTACTTTCATGGTGGAATTTTTCTTTTGTCACCATGGAGACCAATTTTCCGTTTCTAACTGTTATTTTGCCGTCTTCACATGTTTCGTTTCCTTCCTTGTTTCCACTAAATAATACTTTATCGCTGACTTTGAAAATATTGGTGCTGCTTTTATTAACTGTTCGTGATTTCCGACTCGGCAATAACTTGTCAAACACCGATTTAACATTCTGACAGACATTAATTCCGTCAGCAACATGCCTGAGGGGGAATAGGGGTGAGGTGCTAACCGGTACACTTTCAAAAATTTTGAAATGCCTTCTCATTTAATTTGTCTAGACTTGTTTCTATCAGCGCTCTTATGAACTTTCCAATTAACCGTTCCGCTTGTCCGTTAGACCTTAAGTGATACAGTTGGGTCATTAATATATTCTATAGAGAACAATTTGCATAAGTCTTGAAATTGTTTTCCAGCGAATTGTGTTCCATTATCCGATAATATCCTACCTGGTATGCCATATCTCTCAAACAGTTCAGGTAAGAAATTCACTGTCCCTGAGGATGTAGGATTTTTGCACTTGTAAATGGCCCACCATTTCGTAAAACTATCAACTACTAATAGATATTTTCCATTCATATATCCTACAAAATATATATGCCTTCTTGTCCAAAGAGTGTCTGTTTTCACGAAGGTTCTATCTTTGTGATAGGTAGTTTTGCTGCTAGAAAACAACATCTATATAATTTTACTATCTTTTTGATATTTTGGACCCTTCCTGTCCAATATACAAAACTTTTAATGAGAGATTTAATTCTTCAAATGCCAGGATATCTGGAATATCATTTACTATACGTTTCTGCATAGACTCGATATTACATTTTTGTCCGTACATTACAAGACAATCGCATATCGTGTACTTATTCAATTCATGATTCTCTTCTTTTTTTATTTAGTAATGAAGGTGTCCCTTTTTGCTTTTTCTATAAGTTTATCAAATGTAACAAGTAATTGTGGTACTACCTTGCACAGAATGCTTTTAATTTCCAAAACGCTGATATGACTATTGTGTCTTCCAATGGTTCTCCATTTTTTTTTTTTTTTTTTTTTTTTTTGCATTAACCTAGATAATCCATCCGCAATTTTTTAGACGGTTAGTACTGCATCGTAAAAATTACAATTCATCAGGATGGTACCTCAGCGCGAATATGATTGCTAGATCACTTTTCTCTATCTGACTGTAAATCATCTCTCTCGGTAGAAGCGAGGGTTGAAACATGAGCGAAAGCTTTTTTTTTACCACCGTCATAATTGTGTAAATTTACCGCTCCAACAATGTAATCACTATAATTTGAAGCTATTACAATTTTTGCTTTTGGATCGTAGTGGGCAAACAATAAATCGGATGTAAGACATTTTTATCTCGTCTAAGAGTTTTTGATATTTATGATCTCAGTTCCACTTTCATCGTTTATTTTTTTCAGTAGATTAAGTAGAACTGTCAGTTTATGTATATAATGTACATAATTCGATAATAATTAGCCAGTTTTCAAAAGCTTGTAACGTAATTAGCATTGTTAGTGGAGGCATATTTCTAATTGATTTTGCCCTCGAGCGATCTGTTTTCCTACCATTTTTATCAATAATTTGACCCAGGTATTTTATTTTACTTTATTTTATTATGTTTTATTTTATTTTATTTCATTTTATTTTATTTAATTTTATTTAATTTAATTTAATTTAATTTTATTTCATTTTATTTTATTTTATTTCATTTTATTTCATTTCATTTTATTTTTGTAAAAGCAAGTCACATTTTTAAAATTCAAAGAAGAACCAATTCTTGGTCATATCGTCTCGGACTCTTTCTCACCTGCTGTAATGTAGTTACCCTGTACCATTTTCATAGTACGTTTTCGGATAAAATTGTCGCAATGGTACCTAGAGTCTATGAATGGAAGCACAGTACTGGATTAGTTACTTGGTTTAATCATATTTGATTTGAATTGATTAGACGTAATCGCATGTTCTATAGTAACAATATATTTTCTCGCTCTTCTCTCTTGTGGATTTCTCCTTGAGCTCCATGCTTTCCAGCTGATATGTCCCGGAAACAGATATATTTGAAAGAAGTAGGTAATTGGTTTGGGCTACTATAACCAAGTAGAGTATGGTAGCAGTAATCGACTGGTATGCGTCGTAGTCGCAGGTAAGAAGTGTAGATCAATGGCGTAGTCCAATGGGTGTCGTTATAGACGTAGAATCTGACGTAGACTTGACTCTCCTACACGTCCGTCGGTATTTATGACTGACATCAGTCAATCATATTCCAGTGACGGGGAACACAGGTGTACGCATATTCCATTATATCACCAGCCAAATTTGATATCAAAACTTTAAATGCAATGTTATAAATATCTAGTGTCTTCCTGGTTACTCTTCGATTGTTCAAGCTTCTTAATATTGTTCCTCCTTTTTCTAATTCTTCACACTCAATAAAACTTTCTCTTTCCTGTTTTTCATGTGGTAAATTAATTAAAAATATTAATAAACCTATTTGACGAGATATTTTCATTTTTTTTCTAAAATTTATCTTTATTCTTTTCAATCCTGTTTGCTTATTTACACACACACACTATATATATATATATATATATATATATGTATGTATATATATAAAATTTTCATTTTTTTCTGTTGTAATAAAATTTGAAAGTTATACATATTATATGCCAGTCTTAGTCAACGTTTATGTGGCTTATGAATTTCGTCCACTAAGCCAGATTATTTTTTAGCATTGCCCGATTTAGAGTCTGGAGTCGAAATAGCCTGGGGCTAGATAGGTGAACCAACCCTGTTAAATCTACGAAGGTAATTATCTCTACGCTAGGTCTGCTCTGGAGATTATCAGAGCCCAAAATATGGACGGAAAAATTGTCCGTCAAATTGTCTTCTGTCGATTAGATTTATATAATTCTCAGAGCGTTGATTATTCTCATTTTTCCTAATATCTCACTAATCTTATTCGATGTCAATATCTCTGTTTCTTTTTTTGTCACTTGAAGAAAACTGGAGTTTACAACGGGTAGAACACTGATTATAACAACAAAGCCGACTTTGCTAATCATCATAGCAAATCATATCATAAATATCAATTCTACTCTTGGTTTTTATATTTTTGTATTCTTATAAAAGCCAAAACTTCTATTACCTGCTTCACTTGTGTGTACGTCCTGTATGTTTGAAATTTATTCGCTTGCAAGATACCTTAATCTGAATTTTCTTTCATATAACCCATGTTTTTTGTTATTCTTTTCTCAACCTATTTTACGATGTTCCACCAGCATTTCCTACTTTCCTGTTATTTTTTTTCATATTTATTTTTATTGTTGTTTTATATTTTTTTCCGGATTTACTTGGAAGTTTTGTTTATATACACGGGAACACTTTTTTTTCACTTTCGCCGATATTTTTTTTTTTTATTATTGAATCGTAAGTTTTCCTATTAACATTTCTTATCTTTTATTCTTTTTCATCAATACGTTGCTTATTAAATTATTTCTCTTTTTTGTTCTTTACTTTCGCTTTTTGCATATCGAGGATTCTTCCTTAATTCTGACATGTTATTTTACTTTTTTCGCTTTTCTTCAGAATCTCAGGTATTTTCCCCACTTCCTATTTTTATATTGACAACCATTTTCCTACATTTTTTTCACAGCAATAATTTACCTTCATTTTTGTTTCCTATTTAAAACATATTTTTCACTTCGTATTTCTTTCCATATGCTCTTCTTTCTATTCATGACTGTAAATATTATGCCCAATTGTATTTCAGAAATCTTCTATGCCGGAGATAGTAAATCACAATGTTTGCATCTTCATCTTATTTTATGATCCCTTAGTACAGGTCAGCAACAATAGACATATTTATTAAGTTAGCGTTAGAAAACTGTTGTTATTTTTGCCATTTGTGTCCTGTTGTTATTATCCAAATTCTTTCTCGAGAGAACCATGCCATTATAGTTTTTAATCCTCTTTTGATATATTCATGCATTTATGTAAGAAACAAACACAACCATGCGTTGTTTTGTCGTAGACTTGCAATAATAATTCTTCTACACTTCTCCACAGAATTAACTCGAAGTACATGTACAGTTTTTTTGTATTTTCTTCTGTAATCCGTGTCTCTTTAAGATATATGTAATAATGTTTCTCCACAAGTTGCTTTTTCCTGGGCCTCTTTTGGTTGTAGAAGTGAATGAAAAATCAGTTTTCTCCCTTTGCTCGGGCGCCAGGGGCCCGTTGTCATTCATTCACACAAGCTCATTCCCACATTGCCTTTATTTATCTCTCTTGGCCTCAGTATGCCTCGTAAGGTTTAAGTTTTCGACGCTCTCTTTCGTCATTATACGTTCAAAGAGTTTCAACTCTCCTTTACCTATTTTGATTATAAGTGATTCTGTTGACATTTTCTTTCAGATTTCCTTGTCGCTTACCCACTCCGCCAATGTGTATTTTGCATGCTTTTATTTATCCTTCAAAAAAGGAAACTTATGATCGTATGTTATAAATATATTAAACGTCATATTATGTGGTCATGTATGAGAAAATCTTGACTCCTATAATATACAGTAATTAAAACAACAAAGTACATTTAGCCTTAAAATTATCCAGCTTCGAATGACTCTGTTCGTTTAGTAATTGTGAAATATCGACTAACAAATAAATACAGTATAAATGGGCCACACAATTATTTTATTATTTAACATGTAAATATGGTTGCTTTCATATTCTGTACAAGTTCAGTGCGGCGGGCCCATCCTATTCTGTACAACATGAGCATTTCAGCAATTATTAAACTCGATACACATTCGATTTTAAATCTGTAGCTTTAACAATATGAAAAATTACTCGAATGCAAACGGCACTGTCGCTGATTAAATAAACACGTGTTTATAAATGGTGGCTATGGTCAATGCCGAGAAGCGACAGACCGCTTCCGGCTTTAAGTCAATCAGCAGGCCATGTGTATAGTATTTTGTTTCGACTATTTATATAGACTGTTTAATGGTGCCCTGTGGGTAGCATGGTCGGTTATATTATTCCAAAAAAAGGGGGTGGGTAGCGGTTATGTTTCAAATTATTCTAGCGGTTATTGAGTAGTTGTAATTGTGCATCCGAATCCATCTATTTTTACCTATTTTATAGGGCCGTTATCATTTCCCTCATAATTGATTTTTCTTGTTATTACATTGACTTCATTTTGCCTGAATTTGTAGTTTAATTTCTGTTTCTCATCTAATATAAATGTGTGCTTGCTTATTTAGACTTTACTTTCATTTTGTCTATTTTTCTGGGTGTATCTTTTTGTTTAGTTAACGTATTGGATCTGTGTCAAGTATGTGGCGTTATTTGCGTTGCATATAGTTAATGTTTTTGCATTTTTCATAGTGGTCTTCATAAGATAGTCGTCTTTTAGTTTTAGATTTTTTAATGAAAGTATTAAAATATGTTTTTGTGTTTGATTGATTAGTTCGTTTAACGGCATTTAAAATTTTACACATTATTTAATACCAAACTTTAATTTTCTTGAACATTGAAGTAATAATTATATATGTTATTCTACTTTCGCAGTCGAATATTTGGTAGATGATACTCAGCTTTTGTGCATATACATGCTTGTGTGGACAATCACAATTGGCGGTGAAACGTGTATTTTAGTTTGGATTTTATCGAATTAATATTTTGGATATTTCATGTTGTTTGTTTGATTCAATCATGTTGTTTGTTCAAATGTCGGTGGGCTGCTGCAGCAGAAAGTGGTCGCATGATACGATCCCAAACTTCCATATTTTACCTCTTCTGCCATTCCCCAGCAAGGTGATAAACATGTAATGATATTTAAAGTTTATTCACAGTTAAGTTGGTTGATTTTGTTTAGCGGCGTGTCTAACTATATGGGTTATTTGATACCGACATCTAAATATTTTTAACCTAGCTTTATGGCTAAAACAATAGATAAAATGTATTGTTGGTCATTTTTCTGTAATTAATAATTTTACTATATGTATCGTTGGTAATTTATATATATATATATATATATATATATATATATATATATGGGCGTGTACCTGTGAATTGTTGTTATTTTACTTCATGTATCTGTACTTTTATTCTTCTTAGTGTTTTGGGGTTCACGACTTGCCCATATTTGGGGTCTTAACAGATGCTACCCCCACGTGTTAGGGTGAACCTTGTTATAACAGCAATTAAGAGGTGGGTCCACGATCTTTAAAAGCTCAAATCTCTTTATCAGGTGCTTTGTCATACCTAGCAGTATTTCATGTTTGAATTTTGAGATATATGAAATGGTCTTATTTCCGTGCATTACTAGTTCAGATTCATTTTACCTTTCTAGGCATTGTAAAGCTTTTCGATTAGACTAAGCCATCTATCTTCGAAAAGCGATGCCAGTTCCACAAACTATTACGGAAAAATACATTTGACTTTATGCACCCTGGTAACTTTATATCAGCAGAACCTTCTCAGATGTGACGCCAAGACTTGAATATTTTCCAAGTACACATAAAATAAGCAGTACGAACTTACACTGTCATCAAAGACAAGTCCGTTAAGCGAACCTAATGTGTAAAGGTAGTTCAATATGTCTGAAACCTGAGACGTAGTTAATAGCTAAATATTGATGCAAAATATTAACTGCGTAATAGCTGATTTATGTTTAATGACAACCACTGATTTGCAGACAGTAATGAAAATCAGGATTTCGAAGAACAATACATTTCGCTGTAAAAGAAATGCACCTTTGATTATTAGGACAGAAAAATATTGGGGAACCTATGTGTAAATGATATATTAATCATTCATTCATACTGAGCCTCTTTCTTGAGTGTTCAACAATTATATGCCTAAATCGATTGGTATTTTTCAATAACTTACAAAAGTGATTGTGCAACTTTGTGTATTATTAGTTATAAATTATACACGTATGTTATTTGTTCATGAGCTTACAGTTTCATATTCCTTAATTCACCATATATTATAGCTTTTGTCTATAATACGCACACCTAAAATTTGTTTTAATATGGGGAAAATTCTTCTACACCCGCATAATACGTATCCCTTTCTAAACCTTATAAATTGTATCTTTCCAATTTCATTACGGCCAGTGTTTCCTGTTCTTATTAAAAATATTTTTAAACATAGAATAATATTATTCTGATTTAGTTTTGATATTTTTTTTTATTTTATTTTACATTTGAAAGTATTGCTAGGTACATGTGATTGTATTTGACATCCGTATGGAGTCGCAAACGCCGACTCTTTCTGTCAAATTGTAAGTTTGTGGTGAGTAGTCATTTCGCAGCTGAAATCGACCTATGAAACGGCAATTTTTAAAGATGCTTTTTGTAGCTGTGCATAATTCGCACCCCAAATTTTGTTCATTATTTTTTGGGAAATATTTATTATACATGAGGAATTACAGTATATTCTAACCCTTCAATATTTCTACATTTTAGGAATCTATTTATTTTACTTTCTTTGATTTGCTCATGTAGAAAACCCGTGAGACAAGAAATGGATTCAAATCACAATATTTCGAAGGATTATTGTACTGGTGCTGTATAATTGTTGATTAAAAAAAAAACAATTAAATATGAGTCTACGCCTGTATATTACGTTATGAAAATCTAGAACAACCATTGTGATTTCATAAATGCTGACACCTGTGTCATGAGATATTCATATGTACAGGAGGTGCAGTGGATACAATCGACAGAAAAGGGGTCGATAATTCAAAACTGTGAAGGATTTGCCTGTGATTGATGATACTGCGTGGGTTTGGCTCCTTTGGAAAAGATTCAAGTTTTGCTATCACATCTAAGAAAGATCTGGAAGAATAAATTTGTCTGTGGGCATTATAATACGTAATGCAAAAATACAACCTCGGTTGCGAACAAATCTTTCCTCTAGATAAGCGAGTTTAACTGTTTTAAATTCCATTTGCTGCTTGATTCCGGTAAGTTGATTGTTGGGATCAAGTTTCGTTTAGAAGGGAGGAAATTATCCGAAAAATCAATTAATTGTTTAAAATAAATTATTTCTTGTTGATTAGGTTCCGAATATATTCATGTATCTCACCTCTATACACACACGGACATTATATATATATACTCTAAAGGTGTGCTACATTTATGGGATAAACTGCTCAATTTCAGATGCGTATATAAATATAAAAGTGAACATTGAAGTCAAAGGTAACCAGCTGTTTCATGCTGGAGGCATTCGTCAGCTTACGGTTAAATCACGCTGAAACACCGGTTCTCGTTCGATCACCGAAGTTAAGCATCGTAGAGCCAGGTCAGTACTTAGATGGAGGACCGCTTGGGAACACCTGGTACTGTAAGCCCCCAAAGTCCAACCCTTACCTCACAGTCGGTGGGGGGTAAACGGTAGTGTCAGAGCTATGCCGCCCGGAACTTCGTTCCTGGTAGGGCCACCCAAGGCGGACAGGTCTGACACACACGCCGGCTAACAAGGGCTCTGGTGAAAATCCAATGAGCGTCTGCATCGGTAACCGGCGGCTTCTGGTCGTTCCTGTCTCTGCGTCTGTGGGAATCCCACGGCAAGCAAGAACGTTATTCGAGTAGGCCTGGGTACCCTACTTCTGTAATTTATCCCAAGAATCTTCTTCTCATAACAGGAAGAAGCCGGCTCAATCCGCCCAGGGTGAATGCGCATCAGTACAGTACAGTACAGTACATTCGTCAGGCCGCCCGCACTGCATCTCCTGTACATCTGAATATCACGTGACGCAGGTGTTAGCATTTACGAAAGCACAATGGTTGTTCTAGATGGACCAAACGTCTTCTGTTTGGAGCAGTCTTCTCATTTATTCTCTCCTGCTTTCCTGTTCATTATTTTCTGACGTAATCCACATTTTAAAAACATCGTACAATCTTGATAAACATTTTTGTTGATATTTTGTCTCTTTTGTCACTGATCTAAAAACCCTTAATCATATCTCTCAGACACACACACACACACACACACACACACACATATATATATATATATATATATATATATATATATATATATAGTGTATTTAGGTAGCTATCCTTCAGTTTCAAATGCTTTCATTAAAGACGGCAGATAATATACTGCCTTTTAAGATTTTTATTTAACTTTTCTTGTGATCGAACATGTTTTCTTTTGCGGGACACAGATTATGTAGAAACTATTCAAATGTTCCGTAATTCCGAACGCTTTCCGCTATGCTTTCAACCATTAACAAATATTTTATTTTTGCTTTTTAACTGGGTTTATGTGTTGTGTATATGTTTCTCATGTTAGAGGAATATTTTATTTTCAGAAAACCGCATATTGTGGCCGTGTTCGTAGTTTCTTGAGGGGTATTTTAACTCATAAATAATTTTCGTTCGTGGAAATTTGTATTTTGCTGGTGTGTTGTTACTTTCGATAAGGTTAGCTCTTTGAAATATTTGTAGTAGATACTTAATTTATTTTGTATTTCTTTATGATATTTCCAAGAGAATATTCATTTTCTTTCTTTCTTAACGTGCAATTGGCGTTGGTAGACAATATTTGTTATTTTTGTCTGTGTGTTCACTATCATTATTATTTACTTTGCTGTGTCCAGAAAAACAATTTTTGAACACAGAAAAATAATTAAAAACCTAAATACATTTATATATGTCTGCTGAAACATGTTTAAATGAAGGATAGCTGCCTAAATACAAAATATATATATATATATATATAAACACGTGTGTTTTTTAGAGATTTATGATTGTTTTTTTTTTTTTTTTTTTTAGACAAATGAATAAGAGACACCTGTTTGTCACCTTTACTTTGAAATATATATATATATATATATATATATATATATATATATATATATATATATATATATATATAAACAATAATATTCCATGGTCATAATTTTTCCATTGAATCGAAATATGTACATCCAAATCATCAGACCTTTTATTCAAAAATGAAAAACAGAAAAAAACAACTTTTTTTTTGATTTTGGATCGTATTTAATTCCAATGGAATAAATTATGACCATGGAATATTAGTGTTTAAGCCTTTTATTATATCCTTACCTAGAAATTGAACCTGGAGCCTTTTTTGAAAATATTTTTTTTTTTCTGAAAATATACATGTATGGGTATTTTTTATATATATTTTGCATATGTATTATATTTTCCAAAATTATATATATATATATATATATATATATATAGATACATCTTAGCCAACAAACCTACCAAGGTTTCAATTTAAACGGATCGTCAGTAATATATATATATATATATGCTTGTGTTTTATTGAAAAATATACATTTTATGTTAAGTTTAAATATCTTTTCTAAATTAGGAATTCGCTTTCGCAAAACTGGCTGCTGCAGATTTACAAAACTTCCAAGGGTGTAATCATCACGGTTGCAAAGCCAGTGAATTTTTAGTGGTTAACACTAAGGATATACGTAAATTAACATGAGAAAAGCAAAACTGTTATGTTTTAATGTGATATTGTTAATTGAATCTTTCTTATTGTTTATAAGGATCATATTCTTCTCTTCAAGTTTACGGTTTGCATGAACTTGACCATGTTTATTTCTTCCTGGTTTACTTCATATCTTTCTGACATTATCCCTGGACACTAATGATTCCCGGTACAGACATGATTTCATTATTCACTCATTTTCAGACCTCAAGCTTTTTCTTTTTCTTTTTATGACAGCTTTTCATTCCTTGACAATCTTAAGAGTTTGTTGATCCGCTTATATATTATTTTAGTTCTTGTAGGACAGGTCATTTTTTTAAATTCAACGTATTTATAATGATTGGTGATTGCGGGCTGGTGTAGGCGTTGAGAGATAAACATGTCTTTCCTGAAATGCTCACAACAATCATGGCGGACCCGGGATGAGTCCACGTAAAGAAACTTAAAGAGAAAATGTACAGTACAAACAAATGAGAAAATCATCAACAACAAATGTTTACAAGTGACAAAGACAATAAAAATAATATGCGTAACAAATGAATGTAGAAATATTCTGGTCCAAATTATGTGAATTATGTATGTGTGTGTATGTATAGTTCCTGCGTTTTTCCAAAAGTGGACATGAGATCTTCCGCGAGAGATTTACATGTTGACATCTATACAGAAAAATGAGAAAAAGAGGGCGTGAAAAGATATCACTGAATATTTATAGTAACGGAAACATCTTTTCGGAGCAGTTCCGTAAATTAGGAGCAGTTAACTCGATAGTACATTAGTAAGAAATGTATACATTTTATTTTTAGGAAGGAATATAATTTACGAATAGTCATGATGGTGGATACAAGTGCATTCATTCATTGTCTATATTATAAACATTCTCGTGATGTTACTTGTATATAACCGAAAGCGTATACCCCATTGTAAGATGGGTGTATTCAATATTCCATGTGATTTTATTTTTACTTATGTTGAACAGATTTGTTCACACATGTTTCCATTTTCACGACCTATCTCTTTGGATCAATTCCGGGAAGTTAACAAATCAAATCCATGAATATGTCAGTTCAGTTTAAACTTTAGATCATTTTTCTGTTTTCAAAGATGACACCATTTTATTTTAGGTCCTGTTGGACATTAATATAAATGTTTGACAAATCTTGATCTTGTTGACGATGACTAGGCCTGGCTGAGTTTGATGAGCACTCCGGTGGTGATAAGTTTTACTCTTAAATAATAATAAAATAGGAATTTATCGGAGAACTCAATATGGAAAAGGATTGTGAGATTAAGATAATGCTGAGCACGTGACATAAATTATTATTTACAATCATTGCTTCTTACTAACATACCACATGGCAAAAGAAATAGAAATTTAATGGAAACATTGTAAGAATACATCGAGAAATTTAATGCAGAAATGTTTTTAAAATTATATACTACAAAATATTATTATGATTTTATATATGCTCAAACCTACAACTGTTAAAATAGTAATAATAATTTTCTTTGTATATTGAAATGCTGTGGATATAATCGTTATCAGGAATTGACATGAATTCTTCAGAATAATAACAGCAATTCCTCGGATACTGGATTCAGTTTTTATATCTTAATCATGAACCCTCCTTTCAAATTAAACTTACGGAAAATCCATGATGATAATGGAAGTGTCGTTTGCCGATCCTACATTCGTTAAGGGAATTTTGTTTTCCCTTCTCCGAAATCAAGGAACAATATTCCTAAGTCTTTGATTCACTCTTGACAGATGAGAGGGCGTTGAAAAAAAATGACAATTCCGAGTGTTACCTCCTCTTTAATAATGACATGTACGCTGGGGAAAACAAGGAATATCCTTGACAAAGCGAGATATAACCAAAGTAATTATACAACCAAAATAAAATTATTATTTAAGCACAAATAGAAATATCAGCGAAGATAAAATAATAGTGAAGACATTAAGGAGACAGAAAATGAGATCTAAAAGATAAATAATAATGATAATAAATAATGGTTAAAAATATGAAAATAACCAATGAAGATTTAATCTCTGCGAGGGATTGAAAATGGGTATAAGAATAAAAGAAATAAGAAAAATATCCTCATTTATTCCCGTGAATACAAAAGAGAAATATCTTTTAAAAAAATCGAATATTACATCGTCCTGATGAAAACAATTAAAATAAAGAGAGCGGAAAGAAAAAAAAAAAAGCATTGCCAACAATGGAATTTGAGCCAACAATTGAGAAAATGAGATAATGAAGCAAGTGACAAAGGAAAAAAAAAGCAAAACGTTTGTGTTGATAATGAACGCAAATACAAAGGGTGAACATAAAAATTAAAAAAAAAAAACTAAAAAAAAAAAAAAATAATTTAATCGCTTTGAATGAAACGCCAGGAATGAAGTGACATAGGTTTTATTTTTGGAAATGAATCTAAGAAAAGAACAGTCTAGAAAGATTTAGATTATTGTTCTTGTTTAAGTGGTAGTCTTTTCAATTGGCTTCAATCTGACGACGAACTGTGACAAGTTCAAGGACAGAATAAAAAAAATTAAACAAATATGAAAAGTATATTCATCATGCGAAAATGATGCATCCCTACCTTTCAAGATTAAACTATATATATATATATATATATATATATATATATATATATAATAGGCAACTGAAACACGTACATAAAAAAAAATTAACGCGTTTAATTGTTGGGATTTTTGCTCTAAATTAAACAATATTAAAACCAAAAACGAAGAAAAAAATAGTCCAAATAAATAAAATTCAAAAGACATCTTCGGACCTATACTTTGTTTGTTAGGGACAAATTATTCTGTCGAGACACCATTTATGATTCATGCATCCAACTGTAAATATCGTTTTAAAATAAGTAAATGCTTAAAAATGTTAACAGCCAATAAAAAATCAACAATCTATACAGCTCTGTCCATGAAATAAGATATTATTTAATCTAGTTATATATTGTTTAGAATTGCTTTTATACACTCTTTACAATAGCGCAAGAAATATCTTTAAAAATAGCTAATTGAATTGAACGTTCTGATACACAACATGTTCTCAACATTACTTTGTCGAATACACATAAAATACAATGAAAAAATTTTGAATGGCTAACAAGTTAGTCCTATCTTAATAACACACACACACGCACATTGTTCCGTCAATAAATTTATAATATATATTGAAAGAAATATTTTCAATGTAATAAAATCAATGTGAAACTTTTAAATATAAAATATACTTACAACTATATCATTCTACTACCTACTATTTTCATTTGACACACATATATATATATATATATATATATATATATATATATATATATATATTAAAATTTAAAACTGGCAATTTTAAAATCCAAATTTAATCACTATTAAGTTCAAAACTACAAAATTATTGAGAAAAGAAAAAATATATATGTTTATTCAATTCATTTCTTCATTGAAATTACGTTCGACAAGACGCTACAATATATCCGGTCATTTGACAATACATGTATATATATATTTTTATTTTCCCTTTCCTTTCCTTTTTATTTTAAAGTGTGTGAATGTGGTCTTAAACTCACGCGCAAACAACAAAAACACAATCAGATTATAATATATAAGCACCCAGACATAATTAGATACACACACACACACACACACACACACACACACACACACACACAAAGTGGGGGCGAGACATGAACATCTCTACAGCGCTTTATGAAAAAAGGAAACATGGAAACCAACACCTATACACACACACAGTTAAATGTGAATACACTCCACATACACATAGACACCGATAGATACACATGCACACATCCACAGACAATGACATAGACAATCAGATACCACAACCAATAAATATTTCAGACTTAAAGTATCATTAAATAAATGCTAACCACTTATTAAATTATAACTTAAGGGAGCAAATATACAAAGATAAAAATGGTTAAAAATGATATTATTTAAATTGCCAGTTTTTAATTTTAATATTAAATTTTATCATATAATTTTATAATTATTGGTTAGTATAAATTATTTTTAATATTACACGTATTTTAAAGATCTGAATAGCTATTATAACATGATTTCGTGGTCAAGCTTTTGAATCTTTCTATACTTGGTTTTGGATTGGTTATTCTAGCTTTTGTAACAATGTTTCCCCCTAGTGTAGGATCGTTAATTAATCTGAAACTTTTAAAAACATTTATTTTATTTTCAACATCATCACTGGATAAGACACAGTGTGTTGAAACAAAATGGCTATTTTTGTAGTGATTTTATAACATACTTATGTTATAATTTTTTTATAAATAATAATTATATCTGCTCTACTTTGTATTGAGCACTATTTTAAGAATAGTAATTGTTGGTTATTGGAATTCATTCCGTATATACCAATTATATACTTGGTATATATATATATATATATATATATATATATATATGTGTGTAATATGAGTAAATAACAATGACTCCGTCCGACCATTTTCTAAATTCTTACCATCATAATACATTAAGGTCTCTCACGCGGTCTGAGAATATTTCAACTCCTACTCTTGGATGGATTATAAAATAAATCTCATTATAACATCCGATTACCTGTAAAACTAATTCTACACAGTGCTTTATATTTTCATGGCATATGAGAGTGTGAGCTTATATATTTAAACATTCCGAAAATAATCTACAATCTTCCGGTTTTATAGCTAGCAATGAAAGCAAATGTCAACCTGTCAATTCTTTCATGTCAATGTCTCCTCATTGACACATATTTGTACTTACTAAACTTTTAAGGAGATCAACCAATGCATGTGAGCACAGCTAATAGGAAATGTATTTCAGGATCGACAACGTATGAGATTATTGATGTTCTAAATAGCTCTGCAACGCTGCAGAATGAAATTAAGCGTTCCTGCAATAACTAATGGCGGTATTTATGTGAAAACTATTTTTCGACATTGATCGAAATAAATAGTATCATTGCGCTACAGATATGTTAGTTTCCTTTGAAAAAAAAGTAACGCGATATTTTCGGATCATCTCACATCGTTCATCCTGTATATAAATGCAGTTGGGGTTTTTCCTCTTTGAAATTGTGGCTGATAATATTGATGTTGACGAGATAACTATGCAGTTATCCAGTATTCTATAGTACATGCTTATTTCCTTTATTTCTGAATACGATCAGTTTTAAACCCAGTGGAGTGACGGATATAATCCATTTCTATTTTTTTCAGATTAGGGCATTTGAAGTAGTCTGCAATAATATGAATCTGTTTTCAAAATGTATGATGAAATTTGTTTGGCCTTGAAATATATTGCGTCATCCATGACTGCATCAGATTTTTATCCCACAGAGGCAATATTGTCTCTATTGTCGATTAGTTGTCTTATGACCATTGTGTGTGATGGACGTTACGCCAAGGAAACATACGAATATTTTAACGCTGCACGAACACACTGGCAAACTTTACCAGTGAGCAAATCAAAGTACTATAGACTGTCCCGGAAACTCTCTTGATTTAAATCCAATCGAGAATATGTGGTCAATCTGAAAGAAACGACTTCGGGGAATGAACATACGAAGTACTTCCATGTGTATTGTCATGTTTCATTGCTTTACCGAATTATATAAAACTATAAATATTTAGTCACGAATCGAACCTGTTCAGTTGTACGCAATGATAACGACTACAGTTAATTTGTCCGGACAGACATGTGACATGTCATCCAGCATAATGATTTTCTTATTTGATTCAATCTTTCTTAGGAAATTCTCATGAATGTCTTATCGAATGACCACTTTCCTATAACTAAGCGTTGTGTCGTAAAAACAAAGGTTAACCCAAATATGGAAAATATGGAGTACTTTATTCCGGAAAATAATATGGTACACGTTTGAAAACACAGATTAATGTAATAAACAGTTAATCGATAACTCCTCGGTATTTAACCCACAAGGCAGGTTGAGGTACAACGCTGGATTTTAAAGCTGGGCTTTCCGAGTGTATAAGTTCGTGCAAAAATTCCACGTAGACCCCGCATACACCGGCTCAGGCAGCTATCTACCTCGCCAGACGGGAGGCTGTCCATAGGTATAGACTTGTTAGGTCTCCTCTCTAACCGAAGGCATAGAGTCGACAGAGTAATGATTAACCGGTAAATACTCTCGCTCAGTAAAATAGAGCTGTTGATATTGTCTTAGACCAGTACATCTTATGGGGGTGTTCATCTACACCACAACATTATGCTTATATTTTCTTCCACAGATCTCGTTTGTGGAAGTTTCTTTCGTCGTCTTGCTTTCCAGTCAACTACGATCTTCAGGAATTTTAATCTAACATGAATCGTCATTTTCTGTCTGCAAAACCCTGTTTTTTTAATGTCGTTTTCCTTCACTAACGTTCTCTCATTTTCTTTCACTTTCAGTAACTCTGCTTAATGGCGTTATCACCTTGCTTGGGGTGAAGTGATCAAAATAAATTTAAATAAATAGGAATATGCCTGGTATTCACTTTACGGAACTGTTCTCATAATACTGGAGGTACCTCATGTTCAAGCAACTTTTAGATTGTTAGAGAAACACATGGAAATATTTCTTCAAATTTTCAAAATACAGCGTAATCCGAAAGTCTTGTTATATACTACATACAATGAGAACAATAGAAGAACAATACAAAGCACATGTTCTGCATTAAGTTGATTCACTTTCATTGACGCTATCACATAACGAGAAGCTTCTGTATGAACACCGTCATTTTGATGTCAGCCATATGAAAAACAAAATTATATTACATAAGAATGATAAGACTTTCAGACCACCCTGAGGTTAGGAAACGTTAACATTATCCCTTCATTACAATCAGGAAAATAAAATCTTAAACAATTATTTAAACTATTTACATTGTTCGTACTATTATACTCATCTTTAGTGTCATATTCATGTCGTTTCGGTCGTTGGATATTCCCGCTTTCTTCAGATTATATACGTCGGAATTCTGAAACGAAGCATTTATTCCAAAAATGTTCTAGTTCTACGTAATGACATTTCAGATTATTTAAAATTCCAGATATTTCCCTTAAGTACCTGAACTGAAATTTATTTTCACTTCTGCTGAACTCACTACTCCTTGAGTCAAGTAACTGTATAACATCAATAAATTATTTTTATTCACTGGGCCATGGATGAAATAAAGTGCTCTGTTCGAATTTCCAACGTATATCACCAGAAGAGGGCCAGAGCTTAAAACGACCGAAACGTCGCGAATATAACAAAGACGGGGACAATAATCCGAATAATATCATCTCAGAAATATAGGCAAACATTACAGGATTATAATGCAAACACCTGAACCATTATTTTTATACTACAACCGATGCCAAGCACTAACAGGAAGGAAGCAACTACTTCTGCCACACCACAAAGTATTGCCGGATTTCATTTTGAAATTACGTTGTTTTCTTTACAATAAAATGTTAATTTTGGTACGGAATTTTTTTTCCAAAGAGCGGAGATGTAATGCATATTTGATATCTGTTTAAATTATATACGATAAAACCTAATTTTAACAAGACAAATGATTTGAAAATAGCAAAAAAATTCACAAGTTCATTTAGCAGAATGAGTTTCACATATCACACACATATGCGTGCGTGTGTGCATATATATATATATATATATATATATATATTTTTTGCATATAGATATATATATATATATATATATATATATATATATATATATATATATATACACACACGTGTGTGTGTATTTCTTTTATCATATACTCCTATCTTTGCGATAATCATCATAAATAGGGATTGATTTTTATATCGATTTCTGTTTAGTCCAAATACATTAATCTTGATGTAATTTATCTAACGATACGTTAATCGAAATCACACAGAAATATTTAAAGAACTAATTTTAGGCGTCTGAAGGTATATACAGACAATCGAAAACAACAGGGATATGAATCTTTCAGTGCATCGAAATAAATGAATACATTTCTATATTTAGTTTTGGCAACTGTACCGTATTTGTGCTAGACAGTTATCCTGTTGTGCTAAATTAAATCGTGATTTAATATACTTGCAGAAATTAATCTTATTGTTATAAATGTAAATAATAATTTTATATAAGAGGCAGGTAAATAATAGTTTTATATAAGAGGCAGATCATCGCTGCAGATCATGTTATCACAATGAATATTCTGAAACTTAGGTGCCACCTCTCCAATTGACCAGAGAATCAGATTTATAAGTTTAATTGATATATATTGGATATCTATTTTTTTACAGTCTTTAACGATATAATATTTTTTCGTAAAAATTATAAGTGACATGACCTGTCATGAAATGCGCGACCATAGCTCTTCCATTTTTTTCTCTATTAATAAGTTTCTTTTCATTTAGCTCTTGCAATCCCTGGTTCAGACAACTATTTACATAAGCTTTTGAGGTAGGAGGTTATCTAGGATTTTACACTATTCCTCCGGCCTTCAATATGTCCTTTGGGACGTCAAATTCTCCAAACACTCTCTCCTTGTTATGTAACTCACAGATAATATCTAGCACTTTCTGTTCCCATTATGCTTTTATGTTTTCTAACACTTCGTCGTTGCCTAAATGTTCAGTCCTTGGTATTTTCAGCATCCTTCTACAGGATCCTATTTTCAGCATCATTCTACAGGATCCTATTCCTGTTTGCTCAAGTTTATTATTTATCTGAGATGAGATTATGCAGTATGAAATATGGTTTAGGAATACCGATGTTGTATATCAGTTTAATGATTTTTATTTTGTTTCTAATTAAATGTTCACGTTTCATAATATTTTGCTTAAATTTTCGAGGGCACCTATTACGTTTCATAATATTTTGCTTAAATTTTCGAGGGCACCTATTACGTTTCATAATATTTTGCTTAAATTTTCGAGGGCGTTTCATAATATTTTGCTTAAATTTTCGAGGGCACCTATTACGTTTCATAATATTTTGCTTAAATTTTCGAGGGCACCTATTACGTTTCATAATATTTTGCTTAAATTTTCGAGGGCACCTATTACGTTTCATAATATTTTGCTTAAATTTTCGAGGGCACCTATTACGTTTCATTATTTTGTTTTTTCATAATTTCATTTTTTTGCTTAAATTTTCGAGGGCACCTTTTCATAATATTTTGCTTAAATTTTCGGGGCATTTTTGAGGGGTGTCACATTTCGTACTTGTTAAGACTTCCCTGGCACTACTAAGTTGAACTTCTACTGAAAATATTATAGTCTTGCTTTCCAGCATTCATCAAATATTTAAATCATATTGAAGATATTAAATTAATCCCTATATTCAAATTGGTCACAAAGACATTTGGCGTATTCTAAAACTATTTTAACGCCCTGGGCACTAAAAAAAAAAATTAAAAAAAATAATAATTTTTTTTTCACTACTATGAGTGATTACTCAAACATATAACTCGACAGTATTTTTTTCTTTAATTTGATATTTCATAAGATTTTAATTGCATCTCGGACTGATTATATTTCGCCCACGTTATTAAGCAGTAAAACGTTGTAAAAATAATAAAAACAGCTGTAAGAAGCGTGAAAAGAGTCATGTTATACTGATTCATTTGTGACAGTGTTTAATTGTGTGCCTTTGCGCACTCATAACATATCTGCTTCTGTCTGAATTTATTCATGTTATATGCACAGCTTATAAAATAATCATACAAAGATGTCTACCGTTTTTCGACTTTATTTGATTGCCAATGTGATTGCTACAAGTGTGTCTTTAAAAAGCAGCATACTTTCACGGCTAACGCTAACATGCATTATATTACTAATAATATTTCAATGTGATTGTCTGCATAATCTAACGCTAAATGTCTCATTAAAATGCAAAATGTATTACGTTGCTGGATAAAACTGCATACCATATGTGTATATTATTATTTTCTCTAAAAATTAACTCCGGCCGTAAGTTATTCAAATGAGATTTATTCCAAGAGATCATATGAATAAATTTTGCAAATAGTACCATTTCTTTAAACGTTGTAAAAGTAAATTACAAATTTAACAAGAATATCATTTTGTATTTTACTTGGTCAGACAAATTGAGAAACAATTTAATCTTAACAATATATGAGATAGACTACATGTAATTTTTCACGTGAAAGTGAACTTTATTTCATCTTTACTATGAAGAGAGGAGTGATGTTAAATTATGAATCCAAGATGATTTACTGGCTGAAATTGGCAATATGAAATTAGTGAATATAACATCGTAATGCATACATTTACAGATATCATTACCTTCAGAATTACGGCAGCAGGAAATTACTCTCTGAACCTGATGGTAAATATCTCCGATCATTAGACAATCGGAAACAAAGCTTATATTACTGAGATGAGCTGCATCATAACTCTGATTACCTTTTATTTCTCCAATAACGAATTCATATGGGCTACTTTTTCTTGATAAATCGATGAAATAGGTTCACAATAACTGATGAGATCAATTCGAATTTTAGATTTATAGACTTGCACAAGTATGTATAATCGAAGAAAAGGTCAAGAAAATGCTCAAAATTGTTTAAAAATCAAGTTAATATATTAGGCAGAAATTATTCAGTACCACTGTCTATAACATTAAACTTATTATTAAAACAGTTGTACATACCTTTTGTCCGTGTGTATATTTAGATATATAAAGATGATTTAGTTCAATAAAGAGGTAGTCGTTACGAAAGAAACTAACGTAAAATGGCGTGCAGGTATATAATAATGGGCATCCCTGGAACCAATCATATTTTTTAACAAAGACAAGGTGATAGGGCGTAGAGACAAGCTATCTAATTTAAAGGACTTGTCATATATCGGTTGTCCTGGGTATCACGATAAACTACACCCGGCAGTAGGGCCTCTGATCATGAGATTGGATGTTTGAGGAGCAAACATTGAATTACTGTTGTTCCAAGGTTCACCCTGATCCAGGAATGTAGCACCCCTTAGGATCCAAGCTATATGCAATTAGTGAATCCATAAAACAAAAATATAAACATACATTTTAATAATAAAAATATCAGCAACACATCTTTTTACATAAAATAACAAAATACACACACACACACACATATATATATATATATATATATATATATATATATATATATATATATATATAATGACAATTAATAGATTTTAACTGTAGTTGAATACAAACAAATATTTATATTTCGGCATTAAATAACCAATACTGATTGATATGACACTCAGCAAAATAAAGCAACAATATTCATGATATTAATTCATATAATATTCTACGATTTCTTAAATGAAACTGTATTCTAAAAGACAAACATCATCGCCTCAAGTATTTATGTATGCACAATATATATATATATACATACACTGTTAAGGTGTGCTATATTTATGGTATAAACTGCTCAATAATCGTCAGGCCACCTGACGAATGCGTCTACCATGAAACAGCCTGTTGCGTCTAAATGTTGACTTCAATGTTCACTTATATATAAAAACAAACGCTGAGTATAATCTAATATGTATTCAATTGTCAAAGCAGACTACTGTATATTTTTATTACTAGAAAGCCCCTATGAAATATAATATGCGGGATTATATGAGCCATACGGAGTTGATATTACCTTTAAAGAAATCAACCAACCAACCAACCAGCTTCATATCTGTACGAAGTTATTAACTGCATTTCTCTCCATGTTTACTCGATGAAATCCTGGTAGAATTTTTTTTTTAAGTTTCTGCGTACAGTGAAGTTTGCTAGTCGATTTCGTTTAACTTTCCTAGACTACCAACACCGAAATTTCTGTTGCTGTTTGAAATAAACAACATACAAAATGAATATGCGTATGTGCAATTTAATTATTATTTTTTTCTCGAAGAATTACGCCTGCATAGAATCGGCAAACAATATCGTAATCTTCATCCATTTTGTTACTTTTGGCGACATATTGTTGCTTCCAACATTCAAAAATATTTCCGAACTATGATGAAAAAAAGTTAGAATTTAAAACTCAAAAATCCCACAGAGAAGAAGAGAAAATGACGTAAACAGTGATGAATCTACTTATCTATTTTAGGAAATAGATTCCCGTGCATATAAAACGAATAAAAAATATAAAGTAGCAAGTATTGCTGCATACAATAAGATAGGAAGCTGGGAAGGAACATAATCACCTACTTCCGGTACAAGCTTCATACGCCGAAAGATATACTCATTCATTGTATTCAGGGCTTCTAAATAATCTTTTTTTTCTTCTGTTTGAACTCAGCAATATATACACTATACACTCGATTTTATGTATAGTGAGACATATGAATTGTAAGATTTCAATAAAAAAATACATATGTATATTAAGTTGGTGACCGAAAATGCATGAAATTTAACCTCTTCAAAAAGTTACCTGTGCAACTGCCAATTCTTGCGTCAAAAAAACTAAAACAATTCGTACTATACACGAATGTATACGGTAAGTATCGCACTACATTCCCTTCGTCCATCTTTTTTTCTCTGTGGGTGATATTTTTATATTTATTTTTACTGTTTTCTAGTTCCTGTTCTTGAAGCCTTAATACTTTCTTGAATTTTCTAAATAATGATTATCTACATTTCCACTTCAGAAAAACAAATCTTTTTTTTTATCATTATGCTACTAAATTGATTTCATCACGATATTTAGACTCGGCGAAACAGAAAATCAAATTCTATATTAAAAAGAAGTTCAAAGCGCAACGAAATGCAGAGAACTCCCTGACCTATACGTCTTGACAACATTTTATCTCCTTGCCAGAAGAGTTCCAATATATGAGCGATTAGCGATTAGACAGGAAAAAAAAATAGAAAGTAAATAAAATCGATACAAATAAACACGCAGATTCGACGAACCCAGTGAATATTAATCTTTGGGTGCATTTGCTCTGAAAATAAGTAAGTGTGTCGATATGAAACATTAAATCTTGCTTTGATAAATTGCAAGCGGCATTCTCACTACTCTTTCTTTCACTCATCCATGCCAATTTTTGTAATAACTACACAAACACATACGTTTTTAGGTCTCTAGATGTACAAATATTGTTGCATGCGCAGAAACGGAAATTTACTGATATATGTACATATTTTTGAAAGAAATATCTCTTGTATGGAAACGTAAGGACGTGTACAATTTTCAAATCCAACGCTGATATGCATGAGAAGAAATGCACGCACGCATTCATATGAATATTTCCATATGTTGATGTTTGTTTGTGTTAGTATCTATGATTTAGACCGCTACATTAATTGATTGAGAGCTCTCATATACAGCGTGTATCAAAAGTACTGGTACAAACTTTGGAGGCGAGTTCCTCACATCATAACAAGGAAAAAAATCCATATAAACATATTCAGTGAAAGATTATTAGGAAGAACCGGAAACACAATCCTAAACAGGAAACCAGGGATAAATCCCTATTCCTGTTCAAAAAGACCCGGGCGTAGTGTGAACCGGACGATAGAAGAACATGTCTACCCCTATTGAGAAATATAAACAAATATTAAATAAAGTTTTAGAGTTTAAGCAAAGCCGTCAGAAGTATAAAGTAGACGTTAGAAGAAACCAGAGATCTAGTCCGAAACATGAAACAAAGGACAGACCTCTATTTTACTATTGGAAAAGCTGTGTGAACAGCGCAATAGGTGAACCTTATCTGCTCCCAGTAAGTAACAACGCTGATACACTGTAAGCAAGGAAAGTGGAATTATAGACCTAATCAGAACCTTCCTCAGTATTATATCTGCCTGCTCACGATATGAATATCCTACCATTGTTATACGGAACAATCATAAATTAACTCATAACTACACACATTAAACGTTAAAGACAGACTAGCCACAAATGTACACTATTCTATTCACAGAACCATCTACTGTAAACATTCTTTAAATTTAATAATTCAAAAACGAAGGATTTTCGAACATATGCTTGTAAGGACTTTTGTCCTTGTTGTGATGTAACTCACCCCAAAGATTTTTAAAATACTTTTGAAACGCCCTGTATATTCAAACCATTCCCGGCCAATTTTTTTTTTTTTGGGGGGGGAAATATATCATTTTGAGACGATTTTTAATATAGTTAAAAAGAAACTGCAGTTCTAGAGCGGTGGCTAACATCTCTACTAGATGTATAAATTGACATGTACATAGATTTCAATCTCAAAAAGGCATAAAAAGATTCATGATGGACGTATAAACACGTCTGTAGAAGGTTTACAATGTTATATTTTTCGGCGTGTTTACTTATCCGTGTCTGAAAAGACACTTTCGATAATATATATATATATATATATACACACACATGTATCCGACAGGGAAGGGGTAAATATTTTATTTTCCTTTCTAATGAAAAATGTCGTTTCTACATATATTTATTTTTCAGGTAGAATTACTAAATCCAGGTAATAAAATAACTCCTTTTTTCCTCAGCCGAATTTTAACCGGCTTTCTTAAATATTTACTTTCTATATTTACTGATTTTTCTCTTATATTCCTTCTACCCCTACTTTTAAGGCTCGGAAATTATGTATTATCTATTATAAGTATGTTCCTCTGACTTATTTGCCGTTTAAATTCACATATTTAATAGGCACCAAAGTTTTTATTAGAAAAAAAAAACTATTAAAAATGTAAGCTAGCTTCTTATCGACTTCTTTCAACTAGCTTTCTGCGGAAGGATATTGATTGGGCCTTCGGTTTGTTTAAAAGTGGCTAAATTTTTGCATATTCTCAGAAGTGGAAGCTCTCCTCGCTGCCGTTTGATCTGGGGTTTCGTTTGCACTGAACATTCTTTTCTTCGTTGCAGCCTTGGATCTTTTGATTGCGATATGGTCCTCTCTTGTTGAAGATTTCTTTTCAAGAGGCATATTGCTGCCATATAAGATAGTCAACAATAAACTACGGAAGATCTCAAAACTGATTACTGCATTTAAGTATGGCATTAACATTTAAGCTTATCCTTAAAAAATTCAACGATTATTTTTATGTCTGCACTTAATTTAAAGAAAACTATTATTTTTATTTCATGGGTGACTTTCTTTGGATTTTGCAATTAATTTGGTTTATTCGCAAATTTAGTTCCAAATTGTAAAAATTGTTATCGTACAAAAATTTATTTGCAGAAATCACGTAAAAAATAGCCGAATACAATCCTAGTAATGAAAAGTTGGGAATCTAAAATTTCTGTAACATGAGCTATTGAAAGAGAGTTGTCTCTTTAAATGAAAAAATGTGACATATTGGCATTTATTATATAGATGACAAAATATCTATAGTCATATTTGACAATTATATAGAATTATTCAGTTTCGTAGAATAGTTCTTTTTGAAGCTCTTCTTTTTAGATTCAAAGTCAAAAATATTTTTATTTATCAATCTGGAGTGATATAAAGAATGACTTAGTGTTTGCTGAATTTAACTTTGTTTGGCACCCTGACCTCGACGCTATAGTCAGGTCATGAATGGTGTTGAAAAGGGTATTTTCGTCATGTTTC
This sequence comes from Acanthosepion pharaonis, assembly GCA_903632075.3. Lineage (NCBI taxonomy): Eukaryota > Metazoa > Mollusca > Cephalopoda > Sepiida > Sepiidae > Acanthosepion > Acanthosepion pharaonis. The sequence continues at coordinate 556,506 of CAHIKZ030002123.1, read as the reverse complement.
TGACTATAATAATTTTAAATTGATTCCAAAAATGAGAAGATAGAGAGTATTATCATGTGCGAGAAGAGTGGGGGATACATTAACTACCTTCAATAACTCCCTCCCCCAAATATAGATATGCGTTAAATTCAAATAGTTTTTTTTTTCTTTTTGTATATGATGCCAACAAACTACATTTACTGTTTATAAAGATCTAAGATCTCTATTTGACGTCCCTTACGTCATGGGTTGTTGTCATACGCAGCCTGATTACATTTTCATTATAGTAATCTTAACATTAGCAGAGAATATCTGTATCTCTTGTGAGAAATCGGTCATATGTTTCGACCACAAGACAATTTTAAATGCACGAAATTAAATATAAAATGTAATTTAGAATTGATACCAAATAAGTTATGCTTAATTAACCGAACTTTTCAAGCGCCTTTCCTTCAATTTATCAAATAAAGTAAATATTAAGCAAATACATATTAATATAACATTATATTTCTATATTAAACAGTTTTGTATGTATATGTAATATGAATTAAGATGATGTTAGATGATGTACACAATTTATGTATTTTCTGCTCGCAACATATGGTCAATAAAAATGTATTTACACTAAACAAGATACAAATATTTTTCAACGACTGACGAAAAAGACATTACCTAAAGTATAGCCAAATTAAACAAATATTTGAAAAATAGTTTACTAAATGTTTCAAATTGTTTGATTTTCTTAAAAATGATTTGTCTTTTTGTATACAAATTCTTGAAAGATAGAATCACTGTTTCTTGTATAATGAAATAAATAACTAGCATAGTGAAAGAGCGAAGCGAATTTAGATAATGACAGTATTTTTAGAAGGGTTATTCTGAATATTTGAAGACGAGTTTTTTCAGGCTTTCCTTGTAGATTCCTATTGAACAAACTTCATTTTCCTTAAGACTCTGAGCCATTCCGAACTGAAACTAGAATACAAAAGAAAATGCTAACTTTTTTATTTTTTATAAAGGCAGTAATACGTACGTTAGTTACCCAGAGATAAGGATAGAATTATGAAATTCGATGTGATGCTGCGCCTTTGTAGGCAATACATACTTTTTGACAATGGACTGAGAAAAGACAAGTACATTTGATGTTAGTCATTTAAATATCTTCGCCACGCATTGTACCTTATGTTCGGTATCAGAGAAAGAATGCTGCTTCTTCCGGTTGATTATAGATGCTGCAGATGAAATAACTTAAAAAAAAAAACTCAGTTCATATACAGAATGTTGATTTATCATTATTAGATTGTGATGTTCAAATATATTTTGTTCTCAAATAATATTCCATTCGACCGGAAATGGTCATATGCCTAAAATGTCTTACATTCAAATAATTGTATAGAGTAAAGATTTACGTTTGTCATGTAATGTAAAATAACTTTAAATCTCAAATGTGTATAAAACAGAAAATTATTCATACAAAATGTTCTCACGAAGCAATAAGAAAGATTCATAGAATTTTGTCTGGGGAAATTTTACCATGGAATAAAAATTAGTAGTTATATAGAAAATGGTAGGAAATATTTCACGAAGCATGGGGTAGATATCGCTGATTCTTCTAGAAGACACAATCAGAAAAGAAGTTATGCAAATATTTATACTCATAAAGCAGATCCAAGAACAGGGCGATAATGAATAATCTACCTAGAAAGCTGGATTAAATGGATAGTGGATCATGGTTTAAGAGAGTAAAAAAAATATTTAAGATTTACAAAAGAAAAGTAATTGTAGAGAGCAATGATAGCAAACGTCCCAGAATAATAAGTATACAATGCTGAATAATTTCATGAAATTATGACTAAATGCTTTAACTGTATTCTATAGGATCAGGTTTTGTTTTTCACCTAAAATAATAAACCTTGTAATGTGCAGATAAATACTTTTTATTTTTATTTTTATTCAACAACTGTTAACTTCGTTATCCTTATTAATTTATACGATGTACTTAGTCATTTTTCAGGGTATTCTACTTGACTTAGATAAAGATTTTAAAGATAAATCTCTAAACTATATTAAAACAATGACATGTGGTCATGCTACTTAGAAGTAGCAATTTATGTATTGTCTGCCGTTCCCATTAATGTTAGTTGTAGAATGCAGATTTTGAGAGAGAAAAAAAAACGCAAATCATGGGAGACTGGATCATACTATTCATTAAGTCGGAATCATTTAATTACCTATAAGACAAATTATAACAAATACATTATAAATTAATGAGTGCCAGTGAAAAGCGATAATAACAATTGCAATATGAGCATTGGTAAAAATTGTTGCTGAAATCATTAGGTTTATAATACCTGGAAACTCCTACACAGACATCCTCAAGGATATATGGCACAGTGACAGGACCCAATGAGTGTGATTTCAATACCCGGTTAAGACAGTGGAGAACTTGGATAGGGGAATTAACAGGAGATAACTGACATCCATTAAAAGGTGGAACTAGAACAGTCTACCCCAGTGAGCGAAATAAAGAGTTCAGTTCGACATTCCAACCACCTCAAGAAGCTTGTAATAAATATGGCGACAAAGATGAGGACAATAGTCTGAATAATGTAAATAGTGTACATTATACCTCATCTCAAAAATATAGACAGATACCGAAAGACATTATAGGTAATAAATGTAGAAGAGTGGTTGGTGTAGAAAATATCGGTGCCTGAGTAAAAAGTAAAGTAAAATAAGTATGGGATATTTCAACATGTTGGAATATGTCCTAGTTTTGAAAGCAGCAGTTTGGGAGTTCTCAACACGACGTCTTCCTACAGTAACAAATGTCCTGAAAGAGGCGGGAAAACAAGAGATGCTTTTTTGCTCTTTTTTATACGCACCTAATCGATTCCGCGGGATCCTGAGGTACTGCCTATTTTTGTCCACGGAAATAAGCGAAATATGTAGATATAAATTTCCTCTAAACTACACAGGTTCTCCTCTTTAATGTCTTTTTACTATATGCCGTGTCGCTTCAGAAAGTGGGCGACAACGGCTCTCCTCAACTTCCTGCCTTTCCTTTCTCTTAGTAAGTTTTGTTATTTATCATTTACCTCTGCCCAACTAGAACTCAAAATGTGAGATAAATTCTCTAAATTCACTTTGTTCGCGATGTGTTCGAAAATTTTTAACTGCATGATTCTAGAATTAATCGTCCTTTTAGTTTTCATATCCATTTTCTTCCTCCTTACTGAAATGTTCAGTCCACAATATCCTCGGTATCCTTCATTAGAACCACATCTGTTGCCTCCGTTTTATTCTTTGTTAGGAAGTGCAGGCCAGTCCATACTGATAAACAGGAAGGCAGCTGTTAAATAAGTTTCTAAAGTACCACGATTCAAATATGACATTTGGTCAGTGCAGTGATATTTGTATACAAAGGATATTTCTATGGGAAAATTACTGAGTGACGACTGTCGTTATCATTGTAATTTGAGATACTATACACTAACAGAGTATAACGTGAAAATGAGGTTGATGAGCGTTAAAGAAGTCCATGTATCTTTAAACAAATTATATAAATCTGAGTAGGTAATTATTTTTTGTTTTCGTTTCGTTTGATAACTGTTTGGTATTTATCATTTCACCCACGAGAAACGAATATGGCACAAGGCCGGTTTTATTGTGGGTTTCTCCCAGCCCGTAGGTTCGGCCAAAAAAATAGCCTTTGAAGCCGATTAGACGGGTTCAGGCCCTGTCTACCTCCCCGGACGAAACCTTGCCCTTCGGCAAAGCCTCGTCCGGGTTCCTCTCTGCTAATGCAGAGAGTTCGACAGAAGGTGTGCGCAGTCAGAGACCGCTCAACACCGTTCTTAAGGCCAACTGTTGCTTACATTAAATGATATTAGCAAAATTTAGTGTTTTTGGATGCGAAATTCAACTTGTTACTTGGGTGTGTGAATAGAATATGTGTTTACAGAGATATAACAATATTACAAAGGTTATTATGGGACGGCTATATCAATATCATGGTAATCAGTAAGTTTTGAACTGTCAGCACTCATGATGGAATAAATCTTTTATCAATTCTCCAGCTTAAGTGTAAAAAATATAATAAAAATAATCCACGTTGTTAGGGATTAAATGACGCAAATATTTACTAATGTAAATAAACTTTAACTTTTCAACCCTAGATTTCTTAGTTTATAATTTCTCTCCGAGAAGGAAATCTTTTCGAATTGATCAATATTTGCAGCGGGTTCTGTATTTAATAGTTTGTTTAAATAACATTAGACATACAATGGTTTGCTTAGCGTAGATTAGAAGCGGAACAACGCCTCACATTGTAAAAAAGTTTTAAATAAATGTCCTGTTTTCAGTCATCACGTTTGTAGGTAAATATTTTTAAGGCTTTCATTTAAACTATTATAAGTAGCAATTCGAAATATTTACCAGGAAGACGATAAACGGACGTGTAAGATTGTTCACTGCTGAACGTAGAAATGAAATTAAAAAAAAATGATTGCAGTGGAATTTAGATAATAATCGCCGTAGTGGAAAAATCAGAAAAAAATGTACAAGTGAAAATATAGGTAAAAATAAATTTCTTGAAATATATACTATTGGAAAAAATTGGTTTTAAATGAATTCTAATTAAAAAATATAACATGTATAACGTATTATGTATTTATTTAATTATTAATATTAGCAAAAAGTAGTTGTTTTTTGTTTTTGTTGTTTTTTATTTCCGTTTGTTAATATAAATGCGTACATTTCAAATTTATGAAAAACAATTATAAATAAATCAAATATTTAGATGATCACACTATTAAATAAAAAACACCGACAATAAATTAAACAGATATTGGTGATTAATTTAAAGTTGTTTTTCATTTGTGCCATTTTCTTCCTATTTTTTCACTTGTGCCTTATTTACTGGTGCCGTTTTACCGTCTATAATTACAGTGGTAATAGGAAAACGCCTGTAATGAGTTTGTTCTGCTAAACATTTTCCGATGCTTTTTATTATATAAAAAGATATAAACTGTTAAAAACAAGAACGCTGTTATAAAAATCATTCACAAAGCAACCAAAACTTAAATGGTCGTATTTCGTCCTTGAGGATAACGAAAAAGAGACTAAATTAAACTGGCTACACTATATTCCCAAACACATTAAAAACAATTTCAGCGTCTATTCTCCTTCGTACACATGTATAAACATCGACATAAACATCAGATTAGGCCGTTGAAGTCCTAACAGACGAAACACGTCAGATGGAAAATCTTTTCCACTTTGTCATTGATTTTCCTAATAATAAACCATGCAATTAAATAAATGGGACTTCATTCTTTCAATAATGGAACTTAGGTAGTGAAAACGGGTACCGTTTACAACGATAGTAAATGAATTAATAGTCCTTAATTGAAGACATTTTTCACTTGGAAATGTGTTAATGATTAAATTTGCTTGTTTAGTTTCTTAAGAGGTTTTAATTCAAGTCACTCTAATCGACCAGCATTGTTCGATAAGCGTGAAGAAAACCATAAAAATCACAAAGAGGTGGTAATTAGTTACACGCTTTGATAGCTAACACTTCTAGTACTATATGTACCAACCCACATAGTTCTTTCTTTCTTATTCATGATAAAAAAAATCTTGCGTACAGAGCTGGGGTTGTATAAGGATGTCTAATTTCTTAACAAAGAAGAGTATGGGGGTGTTAAATCTGAATTTACTCATTTCAAACCTCACAAAGCTGTGAAAATTAAATATCAAAGACTTTTTATAGGACTTTATGCCGATCGGAACACAATATATAATCGATGTTTTACTATACCTTGAATGAAGATGAGAAAATAAAAACTAGTACTTGTAAAGTATTTAGTGAGCTTTTGTTTGCTACTAATATGTTCTCCTACGCATGTTAACGAACGGTGAAAATATGAAAAGAGAGAATTTACAATGTAACAAATAAAGGAATAAAGCAAATTATCCTCGATGTTTGCTTTGAGGAGAGATAAATCTGTTTAGCTTTGTTGTTAATAGTTAGATTCCTATTGATATGTTCGGTTATTATATATATGGACACTGAGGTCAACATCAAGGACTGGCAGTCTGTTTTATGCTTAAACGTAATCTTCAGGCCATGTCTCAATTATGAAACACTGTCACCACTTTTTTCTTTTTTTACCTCAGTGTCAATATTTATATTAAAAACTTACATAGACTCATTGTGATATTGATAATGTTATCAATGAATAAAGCATAATTTAAAACTATAGTTTTCATCGTATATTGTAATGGATTTTATTTTTTAATCCGATATGTTTTTCAAGCATTATAACTATTTGGTTTAATTTGCTTTTCGATGAAACTCTCCGGAGCCAAGAGATGAAAGCACACCAGTTAAGACATTGAGTTCTTTTGCAAAGCATGTGCATGTTCGAGCCCTACTTGAGGGATATTTTCATTTTTTTTTCCGAATGCGCAGGCCGGTTAATATAATTAGGATTTCTTTTAATCTGTATAACCCCAAGTAAGACAGTAAAGATAATAAACACAAGAAGTTGCAGGGTATAGAAGAATTAGGAACACAAACACAAAGAATGTGCAGTGATTGATATTGGATTACAATTTTGCAATTTAAAGTTGGCTAGAAAGCATGGAGCCAGAGAGTTCTCTAAGCGAGTAGTGCGATAAACTAATCTTCAGAGCTCAGATTTTACAACAACTAGCCAGCTTAACTGTAAATTGACGAGATCTCAACGCCAGTCTCGTACTGCGCTTACATTAAATAAAAGTCTAGGTACGTTAGCGAAGACCTTATCACAATTACCATGAAATTATTTGTGAAAAGAAATGCACAGTCAACCTTAAGGCTGTGGGCAAGTGACTGAAGTCGAGCCGCCAGATCAGGATCAATAATATTGATGATTTTTCTTTGTATTTTATCAAGGTGCTCAAGGTAAATAATGTAGTCCTCGTGGACGTTCACGTTAGCGGGAAAAGATCTAGACGAGTGGCTGTTCAGGATTTTCATTTTATGATTTGATAGGAAAGACTGGTTCAACTTAACCATGTATCCAGAGACACCGTAATCTTTCAGATTTTGGAGAAGAGCTGTATGCCAGGAACCTTCAAAGGATTTCGAGATCTCCAATTCTGCAGTCCGTGCTTCAGCGATTTTATCTGGAGCAATGCAGATTCGTTCCCCAATTATCATCACTACATCAACAGTTGGCCTGGAGAAACAAAAACTGTATTGCGTGTATGAGAAAAAGGCCCTACGATGATAGTTGCATTGATTAGGACCTCTTTAAGTTTACCAAAATGAGGCAAAAGTCTAATAGGACTATAGTTGAAAATATCGGACGGTTCACCAGTGTTCTTAAAAACTGGCACAACAGCCGATGACTTCCAGCAGGCAGGAAAACAAGAGGGAGTGAAGCATTTATTATACAGTTTAAAGAGACCAAGAGCCAGCTTGGGAACATACTTCTTAATGATTATCATATGGATATCGTCGGGTTTACATGTTTTGTGGAGATCAAGGTTAAAGATGATAACATGAACAATAGAAGGTGTTATTTGCACCTCACTCAAAAGATATTCAATCTATGTAGGAATTTAGGCAAGGATACCCAAAGGAGTCAAGAATAGTTTATTTTGCATTTAAATTCGCCTCAGTCAGCTTCATTAACAGAGGATGATAATACATGAAATTAATTGAAGAGGGGCCTTAATTAGTACTCTATTAGAGAGCCGCGAGTAAACACTTTAATCAATGTTTTAGAGGCTATGCGGTACTTCATTCTCTCGACAAGCAGGAATTTAACTGCTTTGAGGACTCGCGTACACTTATTACGAGTAATAACGAATAGGCATCTATTACTACGAGAACTGTCACACTGGTATCGCCGAAAATAGTTCTTTCTGCGTGCTACAGCGGCCAAACATGCTGGTGCGAACGATGGAGAAGACTGAGATCCAACTTGGTATTTCCGAGAAGATATGAAAGTCTCCATGTCGGCCTTTGCACTAGAAGAAACTTTTCCATTTGACTTTTGAAGATGTCAGTCCATAGGGCGCCCCAAAGAAAATCACGGAGTGAGCCATAATAAGCATGCTGGGAACGGAAAGATTTCTTATGAAAAGGGAGTTTCAGTTTATCAGATGACTGGAATGAAATATCACTAGCTACCACAGAATGGTCCGATTTACCAAGAAAGCGATATTGAGTGAGGAGGAGAGGAAGAAACAAATCATGTAGAGAAGCAAGTTCCTGGGAAGAGTTGGGGAGGGGATGATAAAGGAAAAAGAGATAGCTAATAGTTTAGTAAAGAAAGACAAAAGCACATGAAAGAATTGTATGCGTTTTCGGGAGATAATTCCCTGTCCATCGAAATATTATACCGGATATAAACACGAAGACCATGCATGTGAAGTTTGGTATTTTTCGAAAAAGTGGGAATATAGCCTGGAAGCAAGAATTCATGATAATTACCACTGACGCAAAAATCAAACATCATCAAATTAATATTGTCAAGGGATTAAAATATCCGATTGGAGAAAGACTCTTAATAAAAACGTTCAAATATATGTATTAGTTTCATAGCTACATTGTCTTGATATTTCCGTTAAAACGCATATCATCAACGAATACAAAGAAAACCACAACACAGAAAATTCTTAACACCAATGTTCAATACAACGGAAGGGGATGAAAGCAAATGTATGTGCCTGTGGAGTAAAGGCAAATATCCTAATACCGGCATCATTACCTGCTTAAGCCAGATTTTGTGGTGCACATTAATGAGAAACCTGTTTGCAGATGGATGGAGCGAGAGTACCTTTTCTATACTGTCAGATATGTATAATATATTGCAGTCATGGGATGAGGGTTAACAATAAAGGAGAAAGATATAGCTGACAGAATTTAGTAATGAAAGACGTAAGCATATGAAAAAGTACCCAGCTAGAAAGAGAAAAGGTTAAAATTCTTTTGTATCAGCCTCACTATGTCTGCCCAACTGAGCAATGTTGAGACGCAAAAGATCATTTAGGACTTCAGTAATGACGCCAACGTTCATAGTCTAGATTCCCACTTCAAAGACCATTCAAGAGCCATCAACTGGTCGGTGAATAGGTTTAAAAAAGAGGGAACAGTAGAGGGGAAAACTGAATTCGAATGTGTAGTGTTAAAATTTTATTTTAATCATTTCACCCAAAGAAAGACAATGAAGTCACTAAGACGCGTGTAGTCACTGAGTATGAGAGAATGAGAATAGAAGTCGTTATGTAGGAGAGAAAAATAACATGAATTGAGAATGACGTTTCATTTAGATTTGAAGACCAAAGTAGCCTGAAACTCAAGAAGTTGTAAAAGTTCCACAAGCGAGAAGTACGAGAGAAAATCTGTTACCATAGAACTTACGGTTACATCTGGCCATTTCAAGCATAAAACGTGACCTCGGTGCCAATCTAGTACTATGCTTAAATCCATAAACTTAAAACACCAAAGGGGAAATCTCATCAGAAGAGTTTCCATGAAAGTATTTATCGAAAAGGTGAAGTGAAGCTACGTTACGATGTAGGAAAAGTGACTGAATCCGAGATAACAGATTAGGACCAATAACATCACAGATTCTGATTTTCTATTTTATGAGATATCAACATAGAGCTGTGATGCTCGAAATGAAGAGGGAATAATGAACAAACCAAGTAACAAGTATGTTTATCAGAATTATTAGGGGAAACGAGGAGGAAAATTCCCGAGTTTCCTGAGAGAAAGAACAACGGAAAAAATGTAAGTCTAAACAGTTGCGGAGTAAATAAAGCAACACCGGTAACACAAATGAACTATGCAGGACGCCTTAAATAACGGAGTGAGTCAAGGGAAGTGTGCTGGAGTCAGGTGAGAATTTGTAATGACGTCATGGCGTGTAAACTAAGCGACACATAATATTATAACCGCTAATATCAGAGCCAGATCGAAAAAGAGGCGTTAGCGATAATATATGCAGTGAACAAATCTCACATATTCATAAACGGAAGGAGGTTTTTTTTACAGTCGGACAACCGTCCTCTATTAACAGATTATGGTTCGGAAAAAGAAATTCAAACGCATACAGTGAATAGATAATAACGCTGGTGTATTATTTTATTAAATGACGATTTCAAGAGAATGCCAATCGTCAAAAAAAAAAAAAGACATGCTGATGGCTTATCAAGATTTGTGCAAAAAAATAATGAACCGTTTTGTGGACACGGTTATTGTAGCTTTAAATGTGAGATAGAAATGAAATATATATTATGCAATGTAGTACGCGAAGTCAAAGTTACCCTGGACGAAATGAAAGTTAAAGCAGAACGAGACATTCCTATTACGAAAATAAAATAAACAAAATGACTGAAAGCAATTAAGAAAGAAATATTTAAAATACAATCAAGAATTGAACTCTTACTCGCTGTGTAACGAAATACTGATGTTTGCACAAAGAGTAGTAACAAATATCCTATTAAAAAAGTGGATATTAAATGAAGTGCATAGTAGTCATCCGAGAATTTCAAGGTTTGAAATCTCATGAGAAACGATGTATACTGGACCAAAATTGGTCAAAACTTTGAAAGATTAGTAAAAGCCTACAGAATGTATGCTCTGGCAGCAAAATCATATACACCAAAATTACAACATTTGTCAAAGACTCCGTTTTTAAGACTGCACATGGATTTCGCAATTCCAATAAATGTATCCTAAGTGTTCTGAAATTTGTAAGTGCAAAAAAAAAAAAAACTAGAAAAACTATTTCCACGATTGCAGTAACTTTTTGCACTAATGTTTGCAAGATTTCGCATTTCGGGTGCTATATTCTTGGATAACGGTAGACAATTCCCTGCTTAGGAATTTAAAGGATTTTGTAAAATTTTCACGTTTGAGCATATTGCTACTTCGTCGTATCACCCAAGGTCAAACGAACAAGCTGATTATTGGTATTTTTAAGAGAGCTTTTAAAAAAGCGAAGAAGCACTACAAAAATTCTTATGAGTATACCGGATAATGCCGAATTCAAGTTCACCGGTGGGTATGTCAGCGGCAGAATTGATGTTCGCAAGAAAAATTAAATCGCTTTTCGGTAAGTTGTTAGCAGCTCAAAAAGATTAAGAACGAATAACAATGGACACATTTTTTAATAAATTGTCGTAAGTGCTTTTCTGTGTATATAAAAATGGAAAAAAAAACGGGGAAAGACTGCGTAATATGTTCACGAATTCAAACTCTGATATATAGTGAAAGGAAAAATAAGAACACAAAAGGCATTGGAATCAAATAAAGAAAAAGGTTTACTGAAGAAAGGCCAGCTAGTAAGGTGGAAGCTATACAAGGACTGTATCTTATTTATGACATACCAACAATCCAAGAATTCGTTGAACGTACAGCTATGCTTAACAGAAAAAGAAAAACGTAAGGACAACTAGAGGTTAACACAAAGCGAAAGACAAAGTTGTGTGCGTAGCGAATTCTGCGAATAGAAAATGGGGTGAAAAACAATGAGATAAAATATTTCCTCATGAAAAAAAAACCCTCAAAGTGCGGATGGTGTTGGGTAAATACGACCACCCCCCTTGTAACACAAATGAACTATGCAACTCGTCTTAAATAAAGGACTGAAATTAAATCACGTTAAATCCGTTGGACTCAGTAGACGAGAATTTCTAATGATGTCATGGTGAGTAGCCTAAGCTATACATATTATAATTAAGTTTCATATTGATTTGTGCGTGTGCTTATGTTAATCTAAATTTTCTGAATCAGGATCTACAATGTTTTGTGTTACGATGTTTTCATTATTCACATATGCACTGATAGTAATGGATAACACGAAACAATAATTTTTTGTGATAGCCAGACTATTGGAAAAACAGTACTGTCTCTTTGTCTATATGATTGATTATAGCAGTTCGATCGATTCTGTTAACTATGATAAAGATTTGTAATATTATTTGAATTAAATTATATGCATAGAAATTTCTCTAAACAAGTTATATACACACACATTTAGAAATTTCAAAAATTACATTCGATATCCGGTATTACATTTTATCAAAATCATTTGCATTGAAACACTTCTGACAAAAAAATATGCGAATCTGACTGAAAAGTGTACTTAATATCAATATTTGATCTTACACTCTATTTATATTCAGTGTTTTTTAGTCTTAACTTAATTGACGACCACAATGCATTTTATTAGTTAATAGGGTGATTTAATTTCTGCCACGATGCATGTCATAAATGTTCCTGTACATGTCAATGCACACGCATACTGAGCAAAACATATTGTTATATATTGGTTAATTTAGAAACTTAGACAAACATTGTTATACTGAAGTGTAAATCTTAAATATAGTTTAAATATTCGTTTCCCTATATTGCAGTAAGGTTTAAGCACATATATCTGTCGATAAATGAAACCTGACAAACGCAGTTGTAGTTCATACAACTATTACATTCCCACGAACAATTTAATTGTTGAGAGTAAGTAGTTTTACTTGCTCCATGTAGAAAACCAAGTTTCTTGGAGACATCAAGCACATAAAAGGTCGATATTTGTTTTTTGTAGTGAATGAATACTGACCCATAACGTTGAATTTGTTGATTTCAGTTGTTGTATTCTATGCGAACGTTGGCTTGTCTTGGTCTACGTAATTATCATATTTTAGAACATTCTTCCTGTCATCAAAAGGAACACTTTCAGCTTCTTCCCTAGGGTTTTGAACCGATCTCTTAACAAAACGAATGGATCTTGGTATGAATTTGCATAGTTTATCTGTCCGTCCTTCACTTATTTTAATATACTCATGTGAATTTGAAATATGTTTATTTTAGTTTTCTGGCTGTTTCGTGCGAAAACAATAACACGTTGTTTCAAATCGGAAGAGTTCGATGCAGTAAGGGACCATTACCAAGCTAAGCTGTTCTGCTCCAAAAAGTACTCATTTCAGATCAATTTTAAACGAGTACCCGATTCAGATTTTATCTAATCTGTCTTCTGTATGAAATAGGTTTTTCAGTGCAATGCTTAAAAATGGCTTCGGCCGGATGAAACCTGTATGTCTAAGAAAATAATATTCAACTTTGAACAATGCGCTACAAAATCTTAATGAACTGTACCAAATAACACAAGCAACATAATTTTTGGACTTTTAACATGATCAACGACTAAAATAATCTGAATATTAACAAGAGAAAATGAAATTATAAAGATATTGACTTTCCAATGAATTTGAAACAAAAGGTTAGGAAAGAAGACTGCATCAATAATTGAAAGATCGATAACAACGAGAGGGTTTGTAAAACATATGTACTTGAAAAATATTTTAATAGAAATAGTTATAAATTACAGGAAAAGATAGCTATGGTTGCTTGGTCAAATATTGAATTTTTCCCTATAAGAAAACGCCTAACATTACCTCCTAGAGAAATTATAACCGTTGTAATATGCTAACGAAATGAAATAAACGATTTTCTTAATTTTAAATGTCTTTATGGATGCCAAGATATTCCTCTTCTTGAAGTATTTTCTGTAGTCGTGTTCACTATTTTTCTACTGTTTCACAAATTCTATAGTATTATTCACCCAATACAAGGCACAAGTTAGATGATTACCGAACGATGTTTTCATGGCGTGAGTCGAGGAAGAAGGTATGTATATTATGAAAATGATGGTAAGGATTACAAATAAATATGGGCTCTTGATTTAAAGACGTTAACATAGTGTTCAGGAACTGTTCTGCAGAATAAAATCTTGAATACAAAGAAAGATGACATTTGGAACGCTATGATTTCATCCTGGTTTGCAGAAGAAAATAGGTTGATTCAAGTGAAAATTAAAGTCAGGACTTAGAGGCGACAGGCTGTTTCATGCTAGATGAAATCATCAGGCCTGACGATTGTGTCTACCATGAAACAGCCTATATATATATATATATCAAAAATTAAAATATTTTTTTTGTTTTTAACTAAATGAATGAACTTTCTATGTATGTTCTATGTATGTATCTAGAATTATAGGATTTGTTTTTTTTTTTTCTAAATACGGTCAACCCATTGTGGCTCTGTTCATAAATGATAATATTGAGTGATAACGTTTTCATTATTATTAGGTTTTCCTTTATACCAAACATTTTTCGACATGAAATGATAGACACGCATATATATATATATATATATATATATATATGAGAGAAACACAAGGTGTAACTGCAAAATAGTACAAATAGAATAACATCATAGAGAGGACCGTTTAAAATCTTTTCGTGCCAGTCAAACTCCTTTCCTCAATGAGAAATCGTGAGAGGAAAAAAAAACTGAAGAGGGGAGGAAGAATCAAATCAAATAGAGAAGCAAATCCTAGGAAGAGAGGTAAAGATAAAGGAAAAATAGTTAGCTAACAAATCTTAGTAACGAAAAACCTAAGCAGATGAAATAGTAGACAGCTAGAAAGAGAACAGGTTAAAATTGTTTTCTCTCAGCCTCACTATGTCTTCCCAACTGAGCAATGTTGACACACAAAAGATCATTCAGGCTGTTAGTAATGATACCACCATTTATACTCTGGCTTTGCCTTTCAAAGTCTATTCAAGGACCATCAAGAGAATTGTGAATGTTTAAAAAGAGCAATAGAGAGGAAAACTGATTCAGGAGGTAATAACTGGAACAGAATTTCAATATAGAGCTAAATAGATCAATAAAAAAAGATCTAATCCAATACATAAGCGTTTTGCATGTGAGAGAGGAGTTTAAGCAATGACAGTAGAAAGAGCAGTGAAAAAGACTTGAAAATTAAATCGTACGTGAAATATTTAAGGCATCTTGTTACTCCAGGATAGAAGGTTAGAGAGGGCAAATATCTTGAATATGTTGTACAATTTTCCTGTAATAACTCACACACACACACACACACACACACACACATATATATATATATATATATATAATTCAAATTCTTCATGAGTTTCCGATCTTTAGCTCTGATTGATTAATGATGAATTTTATGATCAATTTCAGCAGGATTCTTCTGTTAAACTTGATAGTAATTATACATTATACTGCTCAAAGTAGTGGGAGTCAATGGTGTAATAAAAACATTGGAGGTTTCCAATAATTTATATTTAATCATTTTTAAGCTACAGTCATTCAACTATTAATCTAAGCAATGTGCTATATATATATAATTTTGTTGAAATAGAGATAACCCATTCGTATATTACTTGAGATATAATGTAAAAGTGTATTTGTTCGTATACATTTATATTTTCTTTTTTTTTTTCATTTGACGACACGAAAGGTAATTTTTGTGGATTCCGGTCTCAAAGGGATGACAAATTGACAAATGTATTGACGTAATAATACAATTCGTAATACGGTTAGTAGAAATAATAATAATATATATACAGTCTGGGAAATTCAGTATCGAAGTATGACATTCTTCTGATTCTACGTGCTCGCAACTGTGACTCCTACAAACCGGTTACCTCACACTCTCATTGTATCACTACCGGGTATTCACCGGCAGCAGTTCAAGTACACACTGGGCGAGTCTACTTGTATAAAAAGGGATGGACCTCTTAACACTAATAGTGCCACGGACATCCAAATATTTACTGGGAGTAAAATACAATATTTTAGAAGAAACCTGAAACTCAATCTATACTCTTGTTCAAAAATTGGAAGCTGTACGTACATTGTGATAGGCGATCCTATGATGAGTCACAATTATTAAAATAGGTTAAAATATATTTCTTTTGTCTCCAACCATCTATAGAATAAATTATAATTGTTATAAAACTTGTAGAGAACTTGACCTCGTGTATGTGAATAAGATTTTTAAATTCCTTATTCTTACTATTACTTCTGTCAATGTTTGCTTTTCGTTATTTTTCCCCAATAATAAAAATAGTTTTAATCATATGGAAAGCATAAAATTATTAATCTAAACTGCGTATCTTGACTTCCGATTCTTCGGTTTATTATAGAGAGTTTAAATAGGAATGTCTGTATAAAGAACTAAAGAATTTAATGACAGAAGAGAACATATACCTGAATGATTCTATAAATCATTTCGATTTCTAACTATCGAAACACAATTTCATTTATAGATTTACAAGCAATGGAAAATTCATACCTTGCTTCAAATGGATTAACATTCGAATTGATAAAATATTTTTCATTTCAAGCTTGCCATCCAACCTACAAGGATTGATTTAATATTCTATTGTTCATGAAAATGCTGCAATAAATTTATCATAATCGCCGACTACAATTTATTTTTATAGGCTGTCTCTTTATTTTACAATTCAATAATTTTACAACAAAACTGTTTTTATCCAGGCTACACTGGAAAAATGTTCCAGGATTATATACTAAGGCAAATAGGAAATGATAATTTCAACTAGAAGTATTTTTTTTACTTACTAACTGAAAGTTATTTGAAAATGAGAAAGATATGGTCTAGAATGATGTTGACAGTGTAATGCAATTGTTTCTTTATTTTATGTAATTTAAAGAAAAAATTACTATTAAGATATGTACGCTCTATCTCTGATATTGAGCACTTTATCCCATAAATATAGTACACATTAAGAGTATATTTCTTCATATATATGTATGTATGTATGAAGTGAACATTGCAGTCCACGCTTAGAGGTGAGAGGCTGTTTCATGCTAAACGCAGTCGTCAGGCCTGACCGTTGCGTCTAGCATGAAACAGCCTGTCGCCTCTAATGTTCTCTCTGATATTGAGCACT
Organism: Acanthosepion pharaonis; assembly: GCA_903632075.3. Classification (NCBI taxonomy): domain Eukaryota; kingdom Metazoa; phylum Mollusca; class Cephalopoda; order Sepiida; family Sepiidae; genus Acanthosepion; species Acanthosepion pharaonis. The sequence continues at coordinate 539,733 of CAHIKZ030002123.1, read as the reverse complement.
ATAACCCATATATATATATATATATATATATATATATATATATATATATATATATATATTTCTCAAACTTTTTTTTTAACTAAATGAATGGACATGTTATGTACGTATCTAGAATTATAGGATTTGTTTTTCTAAATACGGTCCACCAATTGTGGCTCTGTTCATAAATGATATTATTGAGTGAGAACTTTTTCTTCATTATTAGGTTTTCCATTATTTCTAACATTTTCTGACATGAAAGAAAGAAAGACACACACACACACACATATATATATATATATATATATATATATATATATATATATATATATATATATATATATATATTTATATTTTATTAAAACTTTGGAGGAGGGGTACACACAACAAAAAGCCATTGTTGTAGCGCAACATAGCAGCTCAAAAGAATTGTTCAAAAATATCCTGCTTGCTTTTAACACACGCATGCACCTATCGCTTCATTGACGGTCGGAACATTTCAAATACTCCCACACGGTGTCACATTGCTTCGAAGCCTCCCGTGACTATTTGATGAAATGTATCTGCATTATTAATTTCTGCTGCATAAACCACGGAACTGGTCCTCCCCTACGTCTCTATATTTTATGGTAGGTGAAAAGCAGTGAATCACGAAAAATATGTCTAAAATGTGCTAGAGCCCTATAATACATGAATCCCATGCGTCTTCGTCCTAGGGGTACATCCTCTGGCTGTTTTAGATGTGTGTTCGAAATAAAGTCCCTGTAGACAGATGCTGTATGATGTTCTGGGAAAACATATGGACCAAACAAACAACCATATATAATATTATCCCACACATTAATCTGATGCTGGTGCCCAGCCTTTTTTGAACCATGCGGATACCGATGAGCCCAGAAATGTTGGTTATGGAAATAAGCTGTTTCATCTGTAAGAAAGAATGAAAAAACAAAGGATCGGCAGTTTGTGCAATAAACCATGGCCAAATGTTCCTACATGGTAAGTGGTCAGAAGGCGAAAAATCATTTGCCCATGGTGCAAATGACATGGATTAAGAATCTGCACTTGATGTACACTACATGTGGTAACGTGCGCCGTACGACATGCTAGGGCCACCTAAGTTCTGTTTAGGTCTGGATCGTTTCCGACAGCATATAGTTTTCTCGGTCTTCTTTGATCCATTGACTGTGGTGCTGCGTATCCCGTCTCAGCAACATGGGATTCACTCTGAAAACGCAAACTGTTACAGCTGTGCAGCCTCCTCTCCATTACTATTGGTGCTGCCGTATGTAAAAAACATGCCAGCCTTCTCACGATATAAACACCCTGCCATTGATAAATATTTAATTCACTACTACGCTGAATACAGTCGAAAACAATTGTACGCTTATGATTAATATAACAGTCTATGTTGTAAAACAACCCCAAACTACAGCAAACTCTATTTGAACATAATAACTCATAAACGAAGGATGTACGGACATATGTTTATGTAGACATTTTTCGCTGTTTTGGTGTGAGGAACACAACCCCAAATTTGTAAAATCATTTTGATACATCACACACACATATAATATATATATTGTAACAATTCATAAAAGATCATCCACCGACCTATCATTTCACAAATAGCTGCACCATTGTATTACCTTTCGAAAACACTTAACAAATTAAATAATCCCTAACTACCAAGTAAATATTCACAAATGAATTTATTAAAATTATTCATGCTGTAAAACCAAATAATCACCTCTTTTGAATTTACAAAATTTTATTTTCTCATGTCCATGAAACGTTTGGCATCATTATGCGTCATGTATACAATCACAATTCGCTCCCATCCATCAGTGTTAAACCCACTATTTTAAAATAAGATTATTATTAATATGTACTACTCAAGTACATTTCCATGACCCTCTAAGTGATATTTATACTCAGATGGACTGCATAGCGATGGGATCTCATTTAAGCCCACATTTCTCTAATAATTATATGGCACATATAGAAAATAAAATACTTAATGACGCTAACAAACCCCCTATATATGTAAGATTACATTGTTTTAGCGAAAACTTTTGATCAAATTAAACAACTTAAAACAAATTTGAAAGTCATTCCGTCCTAAAATTTACACTAGAACTTAATATTGATAATGAAATCCCATTTACTGATGCACACATTGATTCGAGCACACACAAATTTACTACTTCTCTATAAAGAAAACCCAGTAGCATTAACTTGTGTCTTCTTAATTATAAAAGTGAATGCACCCAACGATATGTCAGCCGTTATAATTAACCTAATCCAACAAATGATATCTTCTTTCAAAACCATTTTTATAAAGAATTACATAATATTAAACAAACACTTATTAATAAAGGATTCCCTAATTCAGTCCTTGATTAATAAATTAAAATAAATTACAAAAACTTCGAACAAAATTGATAATATTAATAATTATAACTATAAGTGTACGTCAAAATAAACATGATGCTATTAAATTTATGTTATTGTAACCAAATGCATAAGGATTACAAACATGATGAAAAACACTCAAAAACATAATAGGTAGAAATGATTAACCTATTAATAAGAAACAATTTAAGCTCATCATACATTACGAAAATATAATTGACTTCACAGTCTCTAATAATCCTACAACCACACAACTAAATCCTCTATAAAAAAAAAATAATTTTCTCAATATATATGCCCGTTCAGAGATTGTATCTCTGATACTATTAATAAACCTACTACATATATTGGTTTTACTATAACCACACTCTCCCGTAGACTTAAATGTCACCTTTCTGATCTTAGTTCTAATAAATATAATTTCCAAAATAGCATAGCCATGCACGTAACATAGAACAGGTAATAGGTGATAAAACAACAACATTCACACATACACAGAGTAAAAAAGAACCTTCAGATATTGGAGGCCATCTACATTAAAACAAAGCTACCCATATTAAACAAAATTACATTTCAAACTAGTCACAAAAAATTTTATTGCATCTAAGCCTATGGTTCTTTTCTTAATGTTTCTTTCTCTCACGACGTCATAAAACCACATCAGGTATTTACGATCTGCGTTTGCTATTCTGCGACTGTTACCATCGCATAACAAACTTCTATATCAACATAACAGAATATCATCTTTGATGGTGAATATGTTTTCTTTAAATGCCAGATGAATAATTCTAAAGGAAATTGCAAAAATTATAAATTATGTTCATAATGCTGACGAGAATGATGGGTCGTTTTCAAGGAAAGATGGCAAAAATTTTGGAAATTGTCAGTGAAGCGTTTCAGTAAATGGTTGTTTGAAATGAACATAATCCTGATAGGTGAACCACTGTTCCTCTCAATCAGTGAATTGATAATAACATCAAAACTCAACTCTCGCTTTCTCTCTCTGGTTTCATTTTAACACTTTCTCTGGCTGCCACGCTATGTATCATTCTGGCTGCTACTCCTTTCCTCACAGCGGCTCACATTACTCCACACTCTCATTTTCCTTTGCTCTTTCTCTTTTATTCTGTGTCAGTTTGTCTCACTCTGTCTTCCTTGCTGTCTCCCAGTGTAATTTCTCTTTCTCTCTCTCTCTCTCTCTCTCCATCTATGTCGTGTCCGTGTCTTGCCTCTCTTTGCGTCCGTGTCTTGCCTCTCTTTGCGTCCGTGTCTTGCCTCTCTTTGCGTCCGTGTCTTGCCTCTCTTTGTGTCTTTTTCTGTCCATCTCTCTCTTTGTGTCTTTCTCTCGTTCCCTATCTCTTTCCTTTCTCTCGTTCCCTATCTCTTTCCTTTCTCTCTCGCATTGTCTCTTTCCTTTCTCTCTCGCATTGTCTCTTTCCTTTCTCTCTCGCATTGTCTCTTTCCTTTCTCTCTCGCATTGTCTCTTTCCTTTCTCTCTCGCATTGTCTCTTTCCTTTCTCTCTCGCATTGTCTCTTTCCTTTCTCTCTCGCATTGCCTCTTCTCGTTTCTCCCACTTTACACCTTCCCCTCTCTCTTTACCCCTCTTTTGTCTCTTCCCCTCTATCTCCCCAATTGTTTGTTTGTCTCTCATAATTTTCTCTATCAAAGTCTCTTTATCTGATTCTCTTCCTTGTGTCTCTCTGTCTCTCTGTCTCAGTCTGTCTCTATCTCTCTTTCTTGTGTCTCTATCCCTTGCTTTCTCTTTCTTTGTTTCTATCTCTCTTTATATCTCCCTCTTTCTATGTCTACCTTCTCTCTCTCTGTTGTTGTATCTTTGTCTGTCTCTATATTTTTATCACCTTATCTCTCTGTCCCTCTTTTCTCTCTTTCTCCCCCTTTCTTTCCATCATTCTCCCTTTCTTTCCTCTCCATTTTGCTGTCTGTCTATCTAACATTTTCTTTTATTGCTATCGGCGTCTGCGATGGATACATTGTAAGTTAAGTTAGTTTCTTTGAATGTAGTCGGGTTATTTCAGTAAGTGTTAAAGCTTCTGTCCGAAAGAATATCTAATATTTAAGTCTGCCACAGATTAACTGGCAATGAACACCTGGCGAAAAGAACTGTACTCATTTATCTTTCCTCGGAAGATTCTGTTGTCTGCCAATTGCAATCTGAAAGGAAAACGTTACTGCAAACTTTATAAAGATGCACAACACTGACATAATATAAAAGTCCAACACTCTGAATATGTATTCAGTTTTATACAACGTAAAAATACAGCTTATGTATCTGAATTAAAGTTTATGGTCACATATAGCATAGTATATGTGCAGATTCGAGTAATCGTTTAGTATTTCGAATCCTTAAGATTTAATGCAATCTATTACTTCTCCAATTGTACGATAGTATACATATGAGAAGAACAGCCCATGATAAAATCAACACCCTTCGAAATCATCAGGAGACAAATAAGAGACGAAGAGTGCCTCCCCTCAAAAAAAAAGCCAAAGTTCTCCTTATCCTGTACAATCCGACCATGTCGTAGGTTGACTGGAGACCTCACTTCAGATCCTACAAATGAGTCGTATCAAACTAAAGGCAGTTTCTATCAGCTCCCTAATACTCGAATATCTTATGTATGAGGATAAACTACGTTTAGTACCAATCGGAAGATGGGAGGTTTTGAGGAGCCTGGAACCACCTTTTAACTGCTTTTCTTCCCAAATCTATTTGAACCGCGGTGTTGGCAACATTTAGAATCCCAGCAAACAATGAATTTCCCAACAAACGTTTATTTCTATTATATAACGAAATGACAATCACTGCAATAGTAAAAAAAAAATGATTATATAAATAGATTTTTAAAGTAAAATTACAGACAATACATTTTATGATCTACAAAATATACATCTAAAAATCTTACATTTACTCTAAAAGTCTAAACTTATATACAAAATATCGGTACTTGAAAATATAATATTACTTACAAACATTTAGATTTCGGCATTAAATAACATATAGAGATTGATATGACGCTAAACAAAATCAAACATAGAACGCAATAGCTGACAACGATTTCCGACAACAATAATCGTTTTGATGGCGAATACATCTGTCTCTTTATACTAGGCCTTTGCAATATCGACATTATTGTAGTTCAGCTTACAAAGGAGACTGGCCTCATCCTATCATGTCTCGTACAACTTCAATAGAGACCTACACTTGTTATTGAGACAGCAATAAGAATTATCGAATTATGTAAAGAATATCCGGGGCAACATGTGGGAGGGAATAATCCTTCTGGAAGAGGGATGTACTTTCCCGTTAGAGGAAGCGCATTAGTGATATATTCTGATAGTAATTGACACTGAACAGCTTTACTTTATCAAAATGCCATAGATGACTAAGTTTGTAAGCAACTACACGCCCGCTGATTTCAAGTGTTTTTCCTGAAATACTTGGTTCCCCACGTCAACAACGCACAATTAACTATCAATTCTCTGAATGTCGAACTTTCTCTCGTCTCTTAACAAGATAAAGTTCTCTGGCGGTATTCTCATAACATTCATAAATACGTAAATGCTATTTTTACGGCATGACTTATTCTGCTAGAGACACGCCTTCACATGGACAAGTTGACAACGGTCCTTGTTAACATTTCTTTGAGCCAAATTTGCGTGGTTCTGTACTTTGAACATTGTAACTGCAGGTTTTACAATGCATTGACCTGTACTAAATGGCAGAGTAGAAAATAGTCCAATACTGGGGGAACGTCCATTTTTTTCTTACTTTAGCTAAAGTCTCACTACTATCGGCACATAACATCCAACATATGTAGCAATACGGTGAACTGACCATCCAATCTCCTGAACATCGACGATCTGTCTTTTTCCAAACAAGTCTAAATTAAGAATATCTGTACGTGTTCATTTCGCTTGTATGACGATTTCTCCAACTGGGTTGTCTTCGACAAAATGAACCCTATTTCAATCTATATATAAGAGTTTAAATACTTAATTTGACTATTATGTTTTACAATGGCCGAATATTTGAAGTATATATATATATATATATAAAAAAATAACTATGAACATTCCGTAACCAGGTTAATATAAACATTATACTTCAAGTTTCTGCAATTTGGTTTTCACCTCTCTATGCTATATAAATATATGTAAAACAGTTTAAATAATCTACCTCATTTTATTCAAATTTAAAAAACACAACAAATCCATATGTATCCTAATATCGTTTAATGTTAATGCAATATACGTTAAGATAGGTACCTCCACGAGATCGCTAAAAAAAGAGCATAGCATGATGAAAAAGACGCCAAACTTGACGAAAACAAAATTTTATCGTCTAAATGTTTGTTATTATTAAGAGGAAAGGTCAAAGTATTTTTGGGGTATTTTTTCCATTTTTTAATCGTTCCTAGCACGTCCGAAATTTTCGTTAAAAATCTAGTTTTTTTTGAGTCAGCAAAATTGACCATTTTTTTCCATTTTAAAAAAAATGAAAATCTGACTTTGAAATTTTTTTAAATATCAATTATCATTTTTTCAAAACTAATTTTAAGAAAATCAGAAATTATAATGTTTATTTAAAATATTTTGAACCAAACTTAACTTAGCTTTTGTGCCAAAAAGATGTAATTTGAAAATAAAACAAAGCAGGTCATAAACTTTCGCGTCTCTTGACATGTGATGAATGGTATATTTACGAATTCCATGACGCTAATTTGTTCTACGGAAGGAAAAAAGTGAAATAATTTACATTTACGTGAACAAATTATTTACCCCGTTATTTTTAACGAAAACTTTCAGCGGTCTAATTTTTTTTTTTTTTTTTGTACTTAGCTTTCACCTTTACGTTTATGATGCTTTATGGGAAATATATTCTAATGAAATTAAAATAAAACTGTTAAGAGTGACATTAAATTTCATATTTCTTAAGAAAGGTATCTAATTAATTTATAGGCACCTTTCTTATGAAATTTTATCAGAATTGTACATAAAATACTATAATTTTATGTACATTTATTACATTCTACTGTTATTTATATTTGCATTCATTTTATTATTAATTTTGATATTTCATTTATGGAAAAATGTCGTAACTGAGATTAATATAAAAAATAAGATCATATAAATTTCATAAGATGATACTGATACTTGTAGGTACCCTTCTCAGTTGAAATTGAAAAATCAAATTAACTTCTCCACACGTGTTTCGCAAAAGTAAAGGCCTTAACAGCGAAGAACAATGCTTAACTCAAATAACGCAACTTAATTATATTCTGGTTGGTCTTCCGTATTTTATAATTACAGCTCGATTATAAGCACAAAATTGCATTTCTTAATTACTGGGTATCTTCTGATTAGTCAAAATGATACAATTTACAACGCGCTAAAAAAGATCTATCTCATAAGGACACTTATGAAAGCCGATGCGGCTTTTAACTAATTTTATAATATTTTAACAACTTAAATGTAAAATGTATTATAATTAATGAAATAACAAATAATTGTATTAAAAATTCATTTTTCATCGAAAAAGTTTTTTGCTTTCAGAAAATATTGTCCATATTCATAAAAACAACTAAAAGCAAATAAAAGCATTTGAAATTAAATAATATCTTTGTTTTATTGAGTTTTGTATGTTACAATTCAGAGCTGATTTTCAGGTACTGGGTATCCAATTAAAAAAAAAAAAAAAAACATGATTTGCATTCCTCAAAGCCCTGTGCTTTTAATTATTGTAATCACTAAAACCGATACGATCGAATTTCTAGCGTTTTCATAAAATTAGTTATGGGGGGTAATAAATATTTAAAAAAAATATTTCTACCATGACTTTCATAAAAAAACAAATTTATAATAATTTCGATCATCTGTGAATAGTTCCTGAAAGTTTCATTAACATCCGATAATTATTTCTATTTTTTCCAACGATTTTTCAAATTAATGTGTGTCATACCAAAAAAAAAGCGCTAAAAATTGTCTGTTATTTACTAGTTCCGCTGATACAAATAGAAAAAATGTTTTTTAATCAAAATTTAGAATGTTCTAAAAGAAGGAAAATTTTTTAAAATAATTAAAAAAAAACTTTGGTCTTTCCTCTTAATAATAACATAAGCATTTAGACAATAAAATTTTGTTTTCGGCAAGGTTGGCGTCTTTTTCATCAAGCTATGCTCTTTTTTTAGCGATTTCGTGGAGGTACCTACGTTAAGAATCTTGGAATAACTTACAATAAGATATTTACTGATTAATAATTATTTAAAAGAAATAAACTTTTCTAATTTAATTTTAATAAATACATGAATATAACATGTTTTTGCTTGAATTAACAAAAGTATGAATATTTGAAAATGTATATGTAATAATTAATCATTGTAATTCAATACTTAAGTTTGAACAATCCGTGTAATTTTATGGGAGTTTTTTTTTTCTTCACGAACGTATAAAAGTACATGTCTTAATCAAAGCTTAATTGAACTTCTATCAATTTTTAGGAGAAAGTGCTGAAGTGTTCTTGGTCTGATACACTATATAAAATATTAGTGCTCAAAGTTGGAATATTATTTCGAATTCATTGAATTCATTTTTCAAGGAGCGATATTATAGAAGTATAATTAAAAAGTTTCAGTTCTATTTACATAGTGGTGTTCAAGACTCAAATACGTTGTCTCATCAAAAAATACATAAATTATTTTGATTATAGTATCCCGAGTAAGATGTTCATGATGATGATAGCATAGGCGTATTGAAGTGCAAATCAATAGACAAATTTGGATGGCAAAAATGTCAAATCAATAGAAAGTTTTGGAATGTAAAATTGCTGTCATTAGTACAACAGCTTACGCATTTTATTATTCAGTTCAATATCGATATTGGTTTTTGTATCTATTTAAGCCTAGAGAATTATCTTTATATTGTTTTATTAAAAATATTGACGCACACAGACACACACACATGTGTGTGTGTGCGTGGCCATAATAGATCATAAGGAAGGCATAAAATTCAATGAGAATTAAGATATTTATGGGACGATGTGACACATTAATTTACAATGTGATAGCAATTTCCAGGAATCAGTCCTTATATTTGTAAGCTAGAAAGGCAAAATAATGATTTAAAAAAAAAATCAAAGAAGTAGATTAGTGAATAATCCAATGAACAAAAACAATCAAATCTTATTGATTATGCAAAAATTTATATTAAAAAACAAAGTTGACGGTTTAAATTTAAACAAAGATTATCTTAAGAATATTTAGTGCCTAACGATATGAAAGAAAAATGAAAATGCTTTTTCAGTAATTAGCGCAAAGTAAACAAGTTTTCCATCAAAACTGATCTCTCTACAATGATTTTTTTTATTGATGAATTTATGACTTAATTGTTTTAACATAACTGGGATAGAAATAGTCGACAAACAAAACTTCAAACAAAATAGTGGAAATTGGCAGTCGGCCAGATGATATATTTTTAAATCTTCTTTTGGAATTCTTCATTGACGTTCAATCATTGCTAGTGTAGATATTCTCTTTTGAATGTCATTTTTCATTACAGATATCGTTATGCTAAAATTGTGATTTCTTTCAAAAAGCGCGCTAATGACAAAATGACCATTCATCAAATATTATTATGTATTTTTAATGATGTTTCTTGTTCAAGATATTACAAACTTGTTACATTTACAGGAAATCAAATTGCCATATACTTTAACTGGTTATTTAATATTTTTGCTGGTTTTATTATTTACATAATCAGCATTTCTTTCTTCATTCTTCCATATGTTGGCTAATCTTCCTTATTAACCAGTCGGGGACTGATTTATACCAATATTTATCAGTATAAGGTGCGTCTTCATAAAATGTTTTTACATTTTTCGGGCAAACACCAGAAAAATTCCGAGAAAACCTTTTTGTTTCCTTTTCTTCAGCGGTCTTCTGGATTATTGGCTCTATCAAGCATATCTACTTCCTTAATTTGCGTTTACTCCATATTGCTTCTGTCGCAACACTTGCAAAACGTTTGTCAGCATCATGAATAATTATGATAATGAACAGCAAGGATTCCCGTTCACGTAGCAAGAATCGTCCTCAAAATTATGCTTACACGATCATGAAAAAAGACCTACAAATACATTTTCGTCTGTCTTGTATAGGCAAGTTTTACACTTCAGTGACCTGTTTTTTCTGAATGTAATGCTTGCTGTTTTTATCGTATTCAGCCTCAATGGATTCCATTTCATTTGTTATAATTTTGCATATAATGTGTAAGCTACGTGGCAGCAGGGAGGTACAGATCGAAAGAAATGATAAATTTGAGGTCGTAATTCAAAATGTCATAAATCAACATCGTAAGTTCATCAGAAAATTCAGCGGGTGGTGGCGTAAATCAATGAGGTAACAAAAACCTATATCACACAAAAAGCCGAGAAAATGTATGTGTGCTATTATAGTATGATATCCACTGGGGCATTTGCGACCTACCGTAAATTACGATGTAATCATTATTGCTGGAAAATGCTTACGAGAAGAGAGTTAAGCTATTTATTAACGCTTTCGGCACCGAACATAAACTCCACATAAAACCCTTGGTCCGCAAAATGTTATTTAAGAAAATGACTCTACTATGTAATTTTGAGTAACATTTTGAAGCGAAACGACCTCCATTACAGTTCATTCTAAATTCAATTTCTATATATTCTGTACTAATTTTGTTATAACTAATCCATACCAAAATTCCAAATCCATGATTTATTTTCTCCTTTTGACCATGCAATATAAATTGTACAATGGAGTCGCAACAAAGTCCACCCACATCTTCCCTACAGATTTCAATGATTACGTCTTTGTGTTGTTCTGAAATGAAGTTCACCTTGAAAATATTTGATCCTCAAACAAAGGGATTCGTCCTATTTTCGATAAAAAGAAATATTTGTAAGATTGGATTTTTTTTTGCTTTCCATGCCAGATTTCTTTTTACCTAAACAGGATGTGTCACTGAGGATCACGTCTTGTCGAGAACTCGTGTTTCAGACGATGCGACATTCACTTATTTATTTATTTATTTATTTATTTTTTAGGCATTTTCCGAAGGGCAAGTTGGTTTTTCTCCTAAATTGATGAACATTAAAAGGGCAAAATGAGTACTATCGCCCCGTTTATATTTATATCAGTTTATATTCAAGTCGTTTACGTTCCTGAAAGTAGTTGTCAATGTCCAGTCGTACGAACTCCAAGTGATCAACACAGGCGTCTCTCAAGGCTCTCTTTTCGGTTCAATTCTCTACTTTGCATAACTGATTTGACTAATATTATACACTGATCATTTATGATTATCTATGCTGATAATACAAAAGTATATTTACGAAAGGCAATACCGGTAGATGAGGAGAGCCTGGCAATTGATCCTTCGTCTGAACTAGCTCGAACGGTTCAGCAAAAGAAAGATTATCTTGTCACATTCAATGACTCGGAAATCAAATTAATGACATTCGATAATCACTAAAAGAATCCTGAATATTCCACACTATCGATGAATGGTTATTCTCTCTTGTAGACATCATGTCTTGACATTTGGGACATAAGATTAACCCAAACGTATATTACAAGGTGACAATTGATCCATCAGTCCTGTAAGTACTTGTCCCCTTCGTCTATCCTCTACACGAGCCATATCGAGACGAAAATGGACTACTGCTGACATATATGGACAGAAGCTGCCCAGTCTTCTCTTTTTAGTTGCGATTGTCCAAAAGTATCTCCGCGTCCTTATGGGTAATACATTATTGACCACAATACAAAACTTTTTCTATAAGTGAAACATTGCAAGCCGCGCGCTACTCTATCAGTTTTTTTTTTCCATTGAACGTTTTCCGATCAAATACATTCCTCATTTGTATCAGTTTTAACACTCTTCGCTAAGAACAACCATGGCACGAATATTTTAACAAACCGCCCGCATTACTTTTTGGGGTGACGTAAGTTCTACTCAGACAGCTTCTTCCCGCAAACCGCTTCTATGCGGAAACGAATGCCAAGCGGATATTTCCACGATCACTATTATCTTAACCTGTTTGTGTACAGTGCTAAGCGTAATCTTCCACACATTGCACCATAAACTGGGATTCTTACCTTTTACTTTGTAAACCACTACTTTGAGTGGCTCTTGAATATTGTATTTATTAACAGCAGCTTTTACTGGACACAATATACATGCTACTCGGTGAAGATAAAAATTATTATTAAAGTTCGACATGTTAATGACATTTATATTACCAGTTGACAGTCAAAACTAAGAATTATTTTATAACTAAAATCTAATTTGTTAGCGAAATAAAAGCGGAAGTTAGATACAGTCAAAAATATCTGGAGAGAACTGATAAAAAGCTGATTAATTCAATGAGATTTAAGATCGTTGAAATCTCTGTCTACCTACGTGATTTTTCAAACGGTTTAAATTATAGAAAACATTAAGAAATATGAAAATGCTCGTCAGAATCAACGTTAAGATTAATCGACAATTATGTAATATCATTCTACAAGGAATGCTGTACAATTCCCCCGCAGATAAGAAGTCATAAGTGATGGGTTCAACAGAAGAGAGCTAAGAATACCATAGACTGAATACGCGAGTAAAGAGGGAATTTCATAGAAAACAGCAAGGGCTTAGATTAAGCGGTAGCTGAAATTTCTGACACAATTTGTTGATGTTTGGTTGATCCAGTTTCTACTCTTAACAGCCCTTGGTAAGTTATTTAAATCCAGAAAATATTAATTCGGTTGTAAGAGCTTTCTTATTTAGATAATAATGGTTTAGTGAAGGAAAAGTCTTACTAATAAACACATAACTGGGGAGAAGTTGGTTCATACATTTCCCAAGGTATAAACCTTTGCCACGACGTTGTTTAATGTTGAAATTGAGGAAAATGCCCACTACTGGACGAGAGAGAGAGAGAGAGAGAGAGATTAAATAGCGCTGCAAAGAATAAGATTTTGGTTAAGGCAATATTCGCCTCCAACCTGTATTGATAGGGCATATAAAAAAAAAACTGTCGATCTCCAATATATATATATATATATAACAAATAAAGGATCATATGTTAGCTGCAATCAGATCTCTTAGCGTATTCTGAGGTAATTTGGTCACTGATCAGACTTGGAAACTAATTCTTCAAATATCATATCAATTCTATAGTTCGAAAGGTTTTCCTCATCTATATTACCATATTCACGATGTTTCGACCGGTGCACGCTCCGACCTTCTTCGGGTGATATACCTTGCAATTTCAAACCGATCTTTTTTATTTCCTCTACTGGGTGCAAATTGATTTAGTTTCACGTGCCATGCCCTTTATGCACATCTCAGTTCCAAATCCTTCTTTTTAATTCAACTCTCCTTTATTTGTTCACCTCTGGTGTGGACAGGTATTGAACTCAGAATTATTTGGGTCATGTCACAGGACTATTTCAACCAACGCTTTTATCCACTAGGCCACGTGGCCTTGGGGACGACTGTCCGAAGAATATAAATAGTGTAAATAGTGAAAAGAAACTTCAGAAATATAAACAGATTCAGTTCAATTTTACACGAAATTTTTGAAAGATTTTAACCTTACTCTTCTTCAAGCAAGGTTGCCTAGAATGTTGTAACTCGCGAATGAACAAAATGTCACTTTTTGCCATAAACAAATAAACAGGGTAAGACAGCAATCAGATCTTCCGCGTAAAAGAAACAGAAAAAAGCATTAAATAAATGCAGTAACCAATAAGTTAGCTATTTGTTGTATAAGCATAAAAATTATTATTATATCGCAGCATACATAATAAATGTATCAATGGCCAGTATTGATATCACGAACGAAGGAAACTGATTAGTAAGGCATTCCTTTGAACATAGTTCAAAGCTTTCTAACGTATTCAGAAATATCAATGTATGCATCAAAAACATTTTTGAATTGAAGATTCAGCACATGAAAAATGAAACAATCTATTTAACATAAGATTTATGTCTACAGTATTATATATAGCTAAAGATTTACGATAGATTTATATATTGTTTTCTTTTTCTTTTGAAATAAATCAAATACTTTTCCAGTGCTTTGTTCAATTGATGTGTGGCGGATTGTACACTGATCAGTAAATATTGATTATTTAGTTTTGGATCGATACTAGTTCAATCAGTTTACAATACTTTCGATTTGATTCTTTTTTGTTGAATCGTGTGCATTTAGTCGCAAAATCTTTCACTTATATATATATATATATATACAAATGAGTAATATATGAAAAAGCGAAAACACATACATAGAATAACAAATATGGATATACTGAAACAGAAAAACAAAGTACAGTGATAGTTATTTTTTTATTTATTTTTTTCAAACGTGATTAAAATTGGATGTGTCGTTTCTATTGAGAGATTCGATTGTTGATAGCAAGCAAGTGATTTAAATCGGTAGCCATTGCTAGCTTTTCACACGTAAATAAAAGCAATAGACAGAAAGAAACATCAAAGCAGTCGCTAATTCTGTAATAGCGTGGTGACTATGCATATGTATTTCGAACTTATTAAACATATGGTTATTGTTGGAGATTCTCTGCACTAGACAGACTCTAACTAGGCCTATTTCTTTGCTTGGAATACGATTCCACTGTGTGTTAGAGATATAAGCCTAGCCATAGGAAAGAAATCTCATCAAACCTAAATCAAAGGGATATTTTCCTTATTTCGTTCTGTATTCATTTGAAATAGTTTCACACAAAAAAAATCATTGAAGAACTAAATTAACGCTTTAAGACGTCTATATTCAAATGATTCAGCTGAAATTGTCATATACCGGAAGAGAATGTTCTTCTAAAACCCCAGGAGAAAACCGGAAGGAATGCTGTTAATAAAGATGCATTATACAAAAAAAAAATTATCAATACCTAGAAAGAATCAAACTACAGCATAGTTAGAAAAATAATTCCTTGTAGTAGCTGAAGCGACGAGGAGTTTTACTCTGTACTTTCTAACATCAGAATATTGACGTCATTTATAAACACAAATAATGTTCGATTCTTCATATTCACTGAAACTAGAAAGATATCGTTTTCCTTATGAATTTCTTGTATTTCTTAGTTTTAAACCAAGTCTCTATTCATTTATTTTAATGGCTGCTAATATTTCAGCGTAGATGACGAGAGAGCTGTTAATAAGAGAATATTATCTTTTGATTTCCTGTCTATATAATAAATGAAAACAAATATTATTACGTTCATATTTCTATAGAAGGAAATACTTTCCATAGTCTAGTTCTACGATAGGCTTTATATTTAATATATCATTTAAAAAAAAAATAAGTAAATGTAATTGTTATTAATTTTCAATCTCCATGTTCCTTCAAGACATAAATATTCATACTTTTTAACAGCTTCCTCTTCATTAAGACTCGTGAATTTCAATAACTTTCTTGTTTGAATTTCTAAGATGATGAGATGTTATTATTTACACTATTTATGTTAAAACTGTTGTCTTCAAATTTGTTGTTGTTATCACAACGTTTTGAACGTTGTTCCCTCAGTCCGTCCTTAGGTGTATATCGATAGTGTAAATTGCAGTGAATTCCAAAGCCAACGCTTTATTTAATCTATGGGGGTAACTATTCTTGTTTCCTTGCACTTGTCTAGGGTTTATCGTCTAGTTATTAATTCCTTTGGTACTTTTCAACTTGAATTATTTACATTATTCGAACTGTTATCCTCACCTTCATTGACATACTCACAACGTTTCAGCCGTTGCACACTCCTGTCTTCTTCAGGTAACTGGAATTTCGAACCAAACACCTTATTTCGTCCATCGAGGTCGATTGTTCTAGTTCCACGTGTCATGTCTCTTCCTGGATGTCATAGTTATTTCCCTTTAAATCAGCTCTCCAAGGTTCGTGGTTCCCCACAGCTGTGGCCTGGTATTGAACTCACAACTCTTTGGGTCTTATCACTGGATCTAATCAACGTCTTTACCCACTTGAACATGTGTCCTTGTTCAGGTGTTGCTGGTCCGTTGGTTTGTGAATATGTTGACAATTCACAACCAATGTAACGCCAAGTTCACAAACTATCGATCTTACTAAATGATGACACCCGGTAAGTTGAGCTTGCTGAACACTGCTCCACAGAAAGAGATGTTGAGTCTGTTAATGATTTAGCAAAGAATAAACCAGTGTTTAAATCTTTACTCTTAGAAACTTGTTTGTAATAAAAGTTACCTAACATTACATTAAGAAGCTTATTTATTCAGACATCTAGAGTATGGTGGAAGAAAGTGCCACGGAACGCCTGACATTCCTGAATTTAACACCGAGACAACGTCGCCATATCTTAGCACTTATAGACTAAAAACAGCTTGTATTAGGGTATATTAATGTTTATTATTGTCTCCCCACCAAATCTTACTTCATGAATACGTTGACCCAATCTATTACGTTATGGATGCTACTACTTTTATGTATATTTCTTACTTCAAACGTTATTTTTATTGTATACGTGTATTTTAAATTAAGCCCATTCTTTATTTTAGAGGTTGTGTATTACATCTATTGATCTGCGAGTACAAAAATCTTAAAGAAATTTTGCTATCGCTTTTTAACATAAAACTGCAGCCTCTAATTCCAATACGATTATCCACTGTAATAATGTTTGAATTAATACAATTGACAGATTAAAAATATATCCATTATTTTTTTTTGGGGGGGGATGGGAATTATATGAGAAATAAATTGTTGTATCTTTTATTTCATATGTTATACTATGGAATAAACTCATTTTGATAAAATAAATTTTGAATTCGCACACAACGATAAATAAACTATTAGAATTTTACATGTCGAAGAAGATTGAACAATATCAATTCCTACTTTCCACAGTATTTTGGAGCATTCTAAAACTGCCCCTCAAATAATATCTTCAAAGGAACAACCATCATGATTCAGTAAAAATCACGTGATAATACATGACAAACCGTTTCATTCGAACTGCCTAGAATAGATATGATCATTGGAAGATATATGCACAGCATACTATAAGCATTTAAAATATTACACGCGTTATTTTTTTTCATATTGTTAAAATACTTTCGATACGACCTATTATTTTATCATAAGGAGCAATGTGAGCATTTATAAGAAGTAGGATTTATGCAGTTAATTTTCTCCATGTCCTCTTGAGTCTAACGTTATGCTTTAGATGAGAGAAATATAGCTAAGATTCATCATTTATTTATCATGTTTCATGAATATTATAGGCTTATCTTACGTAAGATAGAAAAATCTCATGATGGGATAAGCATACAATATGGTCAAACGTTTGAAAATATTTTTGCATAAAGACATTTAGTAAAATATTAGCCATAGAGTATCTTTCACTGTGTATTATTTTCAACAAAACCTCATTTATGTCGAATTTTACACATATTTCGATTATAGGTGCAGTTCAATTTATAATTACATGAATCAATCATACAAAAAACAAATATAGAGGTTAATATAGATGTATTCTTGCCATTTAAATCTTTGTTTCTTGTATGAATGATTCATGTAATTATATATGTGTGTGTGGAACTACACAACAATATCCAAAACTGACCCATTGGTCGGGAGATAGATCTATTTCAACAGATGAAAAAGTTCGGCAGTCTTATTCAACTCCGATGTATAGACTGAGTTCGTGTCGGAATTTGAAATTTAACTTTGACACCCGTCGCAATATTGATACAGAATTTAAATATCGAAATGGATAAATTCTGACACGAACTTAGTTTTCGTCGGTTGAAGTAGATCCATTCCCACACCATATGAAGTAAGTCTGGATTTTGTTGTGTAATGCAATTTATATGCTCTATTTTAATAAATATATTGAGCTCTTTTTGTGGCTCAGTTTTAATACTTTATATTACTAGGATCCACTTGGATTGTATACCAAAGGATATATTACCTGTTCTATATATATATATATATATACATACCGTCTTTTCCTTCATTGCACTAAAACAATACTGCTGGATACCAGCTTTAGCGTTGGAATACACGTTGCAACTGGCTAATTTTTGTCCTTGAATAACTAGTAAGCGTATGAGCCCCCAACATTGAAATTACGTGGAATCGATATGTGTTTCAGCCTCTCGAGGGTTAAATGTCGATTTCTTAATAGTGAGACAACGTTGTAATAAAAAAAATAATAAACGTTACCAAAGAACTAATGGATGTAACATATACATAAAGAATAACGAATGATGCATTGTCAGAAACATCAAGATGAAAACCGTAGAAGGATATTAAAACAAGTTATTGATAAAATAACTTTGTATTGCTGAACGCTTGAAAACGTGGGGAAAAATAGATGAGCTAAATGTGGTTGTTGTTTATTTAGGATTAATCAAGAAATTTCAGTCGCATTTTTTTTTCTTTTTGGAGAAATTGATTACCAAGTTGATTAACTGAGATTTTTAGGTCCAAATGTTAGAAATATTTCTATAGCAATGAAATGCTTCCTTTTTGTTATCCAGATTTAATTTAAAGGAAGCTATAAATGTTCATCGTAACGTGTTCATTATTTCTGTTTAGAAGGTTGAAATTATCAGTAATCTCAGGATTTGAAAGGAATATTGATAGAACAGGAAGCGGTTCTTTTAATTAAAGTTTCTCGTCCATTTTTATTTTAGCATCTGATTACTTTGTTTGGTCCAAATCTGCAAGTGACAGTCGGTGTTAAAGAAAATCGAATCGTCCAAAAGGCCTTTGGCTTCCGGCCATATCACGTTGAAACGCCGGTTTCCGTACACTCACCGAACTTAACCAACGTCGAGCCTAGACAGTACTTAGGATGGGTGAACGTTTAGGTGTACCAGCAAATGGAAACTTGGATGTGCAGATGGTGTAATAATTGATCGTAATTGTTAAACAATCAGTCGAGTTACAATTCCAGATTGGTTCGATATATTCAATTACGTGCAAATACTCTTGGGAAACGTACGAATCCGCCTCCTCTCTACCAACTAGAGGTTAATTAGTAATACTTGTATCATTAAATAAATGTTCTCAAAAAATATTTCGTAAAATTTGAAATCATTTTCTGGCTTTAAATAAACAAATGGTTAAGCCGTGTAGAAAATGAATTAACAAATCAATTATAAGACCTTTCTTCGCTTTACCGCATTTTACAATTCTTGTTAAACAATTTGAATGAAATACAATCAGCTTTCGATTCATTTCGTTACGGACAGGAACCCAGCCGTGTTAACAAGCTGGGTTCATTACCATTACTATTAGAAATTTGAGCATCAGCCCACTGTCCTGTCGATTGTTTGATACTCACACTTCACTTTACGCATATAAGTTCAGTATATAAGAACATGATCAATGTTTATTTCTTTAACTAATTTACTTATACCGGATACTTCGCATCTTTCTACATGCAAAAATGCCATAGAGATTTCTAAAGGAGAATTGTAGAACAATTGCCAACTAAAAGGAAAAACATGCTTACTGTCAGAGAATTTTGACATTTCTTTGATATATAATAATGACGAAGGCTGTGGAAAATTTATCACTCGTTTGTTGGAAGTAGAAGAGTAACCTATGAGCGGGTTTCACTTAAGGGTGTGCATATGTACATGGAGCAAATTATGTTGAAAAAAAGAATGCAGTATCCAACTGAAATTTAAATTTCTGGAACATATAAATAAACAGGGTTTGTAGAATTTAATAACAACGCAAAGCTCAGGCAAGATAAGAGAAAAAAACAACGAAGAATCTACTTGTATCAATGCAAATGGATGGAAAACAGGGGGCATATATTGCCGTGAAAGATAAAGACCAAGAAGCGTTTGATTATTAATCAGTGATGTCTCGAAGAAACATCATATATAAAAGATGATGACATATGCCGTAAAAAATAATCGAATATTTACTGATGTCATGTTAATGTCCCTGAAGTTCTGGGATGAGGAGCTATCATTATATAAACTATTTGCAATGAGACTGCTGTCTTCATATCTTTTTTTTTATTGTGATCATATTGTTACTACTGTTCTACCCTGCGGCTACTAACACGTGTATATTGATCCGTGTAACCTAGAGGGAATTCGAAATGAGCACTTTATTAAATCTACTTGAGTAGACTGTTTTCGTTCCACTTTTCATGTCTCGGTATATCTAGTTCTTACTTTTTAGTATTGCTTAGTCATTGCTTTCCACAGAATCCAAGTACACAATACTCGGGCCTGAAAGTAAACTCACTATGTCATCAGATTAATGAACGAATGCTTTAATCTATTACGTAGATTAAAGCACACTTTCCTGAAGAGATTAAAGAATAATTCTCTGTTGAGAACTTGCAGCAGTTGAACAGGGTGTATTTCGTATCAGTGGAAACGGCGAGAATTAATTACACAGTACTAAAAATACAAACTAGACAAAACCTTGATAACAGCTAAAAAACGAGGAGAAAATTCCGAATGTAAGTACTATACATAATGTCCTGTTAAGTTTTCATATATTACTATTTGAAGATATTTGTTCTTCCGGTTTTCGTAAAAAAATGTCAACCCGTGAGCTATTGTCAAAATAGCACGAATGCCACATTGTGACGCCAGCAAATGGGAAATTATACAAGTTCATCATAACCAGCACCCATCAAACAAAAATACTTCTAAAAACACTTTCCTTATTAGAAACATTTTATTTTAGCTTCTGTTTTTACTCCATTATGTTTAATGTACTCCATCGATCAGTTCTTTTTCGCTTTTTGCAAAATACATTCTTATTTGATTTTCGGTATATTGAAGTGAAAGCATTCAACTTCACCATGATGCCCGTAATGGTTAATGTAAAAAAAAATAATATAACTTGAGGATTCAGTTGAATGACTAAGCCCATTATTGTCGGTTTTGCCTGTCAGACAATTATGCTAGCATTAACATTATATCGATTTATACTTTCTTGATCATAAAGTGTAACTCATTACATCGTCGGGTGAAAAGAGTGAGGATACAACACATTCATTTTTAATAACGAAATATCATTCAACTATAGGCAGCAGGTATCTTTGGAGATATGTCACTGTTTTATTTGTAGTGATTATATATATTTTTCTTCAAATTATATCCGTACTATGTCCTAAGCTGATAAAATCATCTATACTAAATTACTATAGAATATTTATTTTAATTAATAATGGATTTCACAACCCTTTAGAATACAAATTCCTTGAAGATAAATCAGGCTAAGATTTTAGACTATTTTTTCAGACTGGACAGTTACGATCACTTAATAGCTAACTGTAAATTATTTTCTTGGCTAGCATGGTTTGTAACTGTTTTAATTTCTTTTGAATTTCTTTTGATTCAACACGGTTCCATAATTGTTTTCTGTAATAAGAAACTAATATATCACTCACATATAGCATATAGCAGTGAAAAAATTATAGAATCAATAGGGAAGTTTTTTTCAGGTAAATATTAATTAGTTCAAACCATGGTTACACTTGTTTTGAATAATCTTACGTAAAGAATGTAACCCGCTCTCAGCCAGGAGTGATATAGTGTGATTTGATTGTGTCATTATCAGCTCGGTATTAGGAAGTGATTTTTAAGATATTTGATTACATCTGGACTAGATATCCTACGAGAGGAAATAAAGTTTTGAGTTTTTGTAATACAATAACCCACGTTTGAAGTGAAAGAGGGTCGATAACCTTCTTCGGCAAACTTCTTAAATATGGTGTTCGATAACATCTCTCAGCCTCCTGTGTTTTGAACAGATTAATAAGAGTAGCTATTGTCCGGGCCCGTACTCCTATCTATATTTATTGAAAACGCTTGTTGATTTATCGCTTGTTTACTATTTAAAATGTGGTTTGTAAACTTCTTTCATTCTATGACCATAATCATTTGAAGTTTTAACTTTTTGGGATTAGTGTCGGCGACCTTTCAGTCTAAGGGTACTGGTTTGGCAGTTTATTGCGCTTGTAGCATCCTGATTGAAAGCAAGGTATCAGAACCCATTGGCAGCGCTTAGAAATGCTTCTCTCGTCAATAGTCGCATAATATCGGGGTATTTCCAGTAATATGTAACGCAAGGATAGGTCCCCTCTTCAAGAGCTCCATGTGAGCAGCCATGAGGGCATATTGTTTTAGTCTGAGCCACTTGCCGGCTAGTTTGCATTGCCATAGACATTAGAGAGTGATAATTACTTTGACATTTTTACTTATAAAATTAATATACTCCTCTTATAAGAGTTATAATTAACCTAATTAAGAGTAAATAAATAAATGAAATAAATGGCCTATCCACCCAAACTGTTTTTCTCTAATACCCTTAGTATTCGTAAGAATTCCTGTAATCTTGATTCATGTCTTAGCCGTTTGTAAATCTAATTTAAACTCTTCTATCGCTAAACATTAATTCTCTGTTCCAGGCTATCTTCCTTTTTCTAGAAAGGAACCATGTCTTTAGTCCCTGGATGATTCTTTCATCTGCATTTTTGTTGGAATTCCTTCCTATTAGGCGAAAATGGATGGATTCTTTTTATTCTTATCAAAAGAATCCACGTTTTGTTTTAGACATTAAGAGGATACCTTAACAGATAATATAGTAAGTTTAATGATTAGTTTACAGATACAATGGTTCGTTTATTCAGTTCCTTCCTGAAATCAAAGGAAAGGATTCCTGTTGAAATCAATAATGAACACAGAAGTGCATTAATAGTGGAGTGGGCAATTCATATATGGAAAAGAGAAACCGCCCATTGCTGTAATTAAATGAAACCTTCAAGAATTTGATATAAGATTAGGAAGTAACTAAAACCTACAATACGATCAATGATATGTCAAATGTCTTTTAGTAAAGTGTTTATTAGTATTTTTATTAGATACTTAGATTCCATTTTTATTTTGTCTAATTTATTAATCAAATATATCTCTGTCAGCGTAGGCATCAGGAAAATATAAATTATATAGCGTTAAGTAAATCTGCGTTTTCAAATGTTAGGTGCCATAAAGATGCAGTTTTTCCTACTCCACTTCTATTAAAACTGGAAGTCAGTTATCAGTTATCTCCTGTTATCTCCTCAAGGATACATGGCATAGTGGATGATGGCGTTAGTTAGATCCAGTGACGGGACCCAAATAGTGTGAGTTGAATACCTGGTTAAGGCGGTGGAGAAGTTGGAGAGGGGAATTAACAGGAGATAACTGATAACTGACATTCATTAAACATGGCACGTGAAACTAGAACACTCTACCACAGTGAGCGAAATAAAGGGTTCAGTTTGACATCCCAACTATCTGAAGAAGGTCGGTGCATACAACGACTGATACGTTTTAATAAATATGTCGAGAAAGATAAGGACAATAGCCCGAATAATGTAAATAGTGTACATAATAACTCATCACAGAAATATAGACAGGCACTCTTATTACTTTCTCAGTTTTTGAAACTTTGAATAGTTTTCAGTCCTGTTTTCCTCAAGAACCCGTTCCTCTTTTACTGTACCCTAAATAGAATACAGATTCTTCTACAACAATTAGTCAAGTTTATTAGAACTCTAATATTCACTAACGATTAAATTATATTTTCTGGTTATTTTGAACTCGTTCCTGGAGGGAATACTACATATATATATATATATATATATATATATATATATATATATATATATATATGGTGAAGTAAATAAATCCGTTGTTATATAGTCTAAAAAGACCCTAGTAATATAAAATATTAAAACAGATACTCAAAAAGTTTAATGTATTTATTATTACAGAGCAAGACTTAATACACAATAAAATCCAAATTCATCTCGTATGGGGGTAAGCTTATTTCGACAGACGAAAATATATTTCGTCAGTCACATCAGCCCCGTTATAGACTGAGTTCGTTTCGGAAATAGAAATTTAACTGTGACAGCAACAGAAAAAAAGAAAAAAAAAAAAAAAACGCCGAAAAATTAATACAGAATTTATCCATTTTTTTTCTTTTTTCTTTGTAACTTTCACAATTAAGTTTCTATTTCCGACACGAACTCTGTCTATATTGGGGCTGATGAAAGTGCCGAATTATATTTTATTTTCGTCTGTCGGAATAACCTTACTACTCATAGGAGATGATTTAGGATTTTATGATGTGTATATATATATATATATATATATATATATATCATCTACGATGACTGAGTTAAGAATGTCAAGAGTCTTTTCTCACAAACGGCTTCCATTTAAAAATAAACAACTGTTGACGAATTGAGATCGATATTTGCGATGGGACAATAAAATTTATCATGTATGTTTCGTATAAAAAATTATTTCGGTTAACATGGAAATTTGTTACTTATGTATACTAATGATGCAACTTCAAAATCGAAGTTTTATTTATCAATCTAATGTTTAAATTCAAATACAAAATATATTAGGTTGGCCAGAGTGTCCTGACTCACTTAGGAAGCGGAAAAAAAAACATTTTGTGTAGCAACACCAAAATTTATTCTTCAAATTAAAGTTCATCATACAGCCAGCGTCCAAATCTGTCTCGGATATCAGTTCTCTCGTTTTAAATAAAAACTCTAAAGAATCTTTATTCACTTCGTCAAGAGTGTTGAATCGCTGGTCGAGGAGGATGTGTGCCATTGAGTGGAATCGGCCATTGTCACTCGGTGCAGAATCATGACTGGATGTGGAAGAATCCCAGCACCGTCCTTATGTTTGAACTTCTCCTCACTCAACCTAGGAGCGTATGGCCTAGCATCTTCTTGCTGAAACAAATCCCGACCTCAATTGATCAATGGAGGATACCCCATTAGTTTGTCGTACACGCGGTCTACCTGCTTGTAATACAATTTAGCGTTGATGTCGCGGCCGTGTGAAACAAGCTTGAAATGCATTACTCGTTTGGAATTTCAGACAGAGATCAAGATTTATTGTTTTTTATCCGATTGCTAAGTGGGTCAGGATATTTCCTGCCAAACTAATAAATAAAATGCTAAGCATTAAAAATCAATATATATATTTTAAGTAAGCTATAAACTAATCTCCAGACTAATTAATCAAGAGGAAATATTTATAAATAGTTTATATTTTTTATTCTTTCATTTAAGATGGTCTATTTTCTACCAATGAATTCGGTAGAGTTTCAGGTTTTGTAGATAAAAGATGCAATGAATTGGCTCCATACATACGTAGATGGCGTGCTTTTATTCCGACGTGTCGTTTCATAATATAAGTTGATTATTCTTGTTCTAATATCTGTACCAATATAGGCACTATCACTAGCAAAATATATAGTCCTCATGCATTCGGTATTATTTTTTTCTGATATTTATAGCTTAATTCAATAGCTGTAATTAACTTTATAATCTTCAGAGTATTTAGTCAATGCATTGGCAACAAAAAACATGTAGTTATATTTTTTTACATGGAACATCAAGTGAAGTTCATATTTAGTGGATGCATTCATACGTTTTTCTTATGAATTAAAATAGTCGAATTACATAATTATTAAGCGACGTTTCGACCTTGATACAAAAGTAATTTACTCATATCTTATTCTATTATGTGCCGCCTCACTTCAGGATGTTGATAATCATGGTTCTCTGGAATTTCTCATCCTTTGTAACTCTTAGACAAGTTTGTCTTTTTATCTCGCTTAAACGCTTTTTTCTCATCCATTTATCCAAGCTCATTAAGAGGTTATGCGCTAACTTCCTCTCTTCCTTTTAACTTTAGTACGTCAGGTAAGGGTCTGATTTTCCAACTCCTCTTTCCTCCTCATCGGCTCTAGAAATTTTAACTGTCTCTTTCTGATGTTAAGTATAAGTGTTTTTTTTTTGTTTACATTTGTTTCTAAAAGTTAAGAAATCATTTTAAATATAATATATTGTATATCTTTTTTTGTTAATCATTCCAACATTCTGCAATGTTGCTGGGGTAGTTAATAGAATAACTAGAATGGGAAATTTACAAAGTATAAGGGTGTATTTAAAACAAGAACGATACAAGTAGATATTTATAAGTTAGCTTCGGGGGAGGGGGGTCCAGTTTGAGACTATCACTATAGATTGCTTCTGGAACAGTCCATTTAATAGAAGTGTATACTGCGGATTATCAGTTTGTTCCCTACAAAACAACCCAAGGAGAGAGATAATGCCACGAAGACTCAACGGGTTCATGTAAACGAAACAATAATTAGAACAGGATTAAAGAAGACAGATTAAGAATGATTACAAAGGATTATGCATTTAACGTTTTGAAGATTTTAGCAAAAAGGGAAGAAAGAGTAGATTCGCACAATCGAGTAGTGCGAAAAAAAATAGAACATACGGTTGCATCGATCGTTTTCAACAGTAAAACGGAGAGTCCACATTGACAATCTAGTACTACGCTTAAATTCCTACCGTCGAGCAACCAAGGACGCAAACATATCATTTGCCATGAAAATAGTTCTAGAAAATACTGAAGGAAGACATGTCATGGCGTTGAAAAACTGACTGAAGCCAAGCTGACAGGTCAGGACCGATAACATTACACTCATCTTTGGATTTTGTGGAGAAGCAAGGGATATTGCTAGAGCAGAAATCCAGATATGGCAGCAATATTTAATGCACAGAAGCATAGTCTATTTATAAATGTATAAGATGGATTCTGACGCGAAATGTTTTGGCGCCACGCAGTAAACCAACTTCCCTAGGAGAAGACAATTAATTCGAAATGATCGCTCTAATATATGCCAGGGGAAAACTTGAGACGAAGAAGACGTAATGATATTTGCCTGAAACGCAAAAAAAAGGGTTCTCTGCGGTGATGAAAAGATATCGGTTTAATTTTGGAGGTATTAAAATTCACAAGACATTCCTTGCCTAGGTAACTTTCTGAAGATCATTTACTAGAGTAGTTGCCAGTTTTACTTTGTCGATCTATCGAACTAACTATTAAGACATGAGTAAATATTTGCAATCAGCATAAAATCTTTGAAAATAAGAAACAATGATTGAAACATCGGTGCGCCACCACGCATTAATATGAAATGACATAGAAGCGTGGCTGTCAAGACGTATTTCGTTACATGGTTTTTAGGAACGAGTTGATGATGCCAAATATTCCCCCAGAGAATGTAGGGTCTTTTATTGAAAACAAACAAATAAATTATTCATTTTAATATCATTTAAGTTTGTAAATATTATACCATGTCCAACACATTATAAAAAAAAAGCTAACAAAATATTTTTTTTTTTTGAGTTGAAAACAAGTAACTAATTTTGGTTATACTTTTTACTAGTGTTCACCCAATGCAATGCCCAAGATCCACTGAAGCTAGAGATTTTCTGTGTAGAGTTGTATTAGCTTAAAAAAAAAGACAAGCATTGGAAGTATCTAGTTGAAGTAAACTTTAGAATGGGCCGGAATCCCAATCCTAAACAGGAAACAAGGTATAAGCCTCTATTACAAGGAAAAGTGTAAATCTATCTAATTTTATTTCATTAATCTTATGCCTGCCATGTTTATTGGTATAATCGGTACGTATCTATACATGTATACTCTTAGGATCACGTCATTGCTATGTAAAATGGAAGGAAAAAACACGTTATATTTGTTTTGTTTTTGTTTTTTTTTTTTATACAAACACGAAGGTTTATCAATAGTCGGGTTGATTTATTTTTGCGTATGTATTGGAACTCGACTTGCTTAATTGATCTTTTAATATTTTTAAGCTTTGATCTAATATAGTAGAAATTAAAGACAATTCAACGTATCTAAACAAGATTTTTGTATACAGTATAATGTAACATTTATTTAACTCTTTAACTTTATTTTTATTGTATTGCTTGCCGTAACAACGTAAGTACTGGAGTTGCCGAGTCAAATATGAAGAAAGTTGCTTAAAAAAATCCTACATCAAAGTTACAGGCATCACTGAATTCTTCAATAAAAAAAAAATGTATTTTTAATTAAACAATGCGTAAATTATGTTTACACCGTTCTGATTTACTTACTACCAAATTAACTTCATTTATTCATTAGAATATCACTCATCAATCTAAACATCTGCTCTGTGGGTAGAATATTGGCTAAATTTGAAGAAGTTCGTAATAGATAATGGATTTATTTTCAATGAAGAAAACAGAACAAAAACATATATAGTACATGCAATTAAAAGGAAAACAAATGAAGGTGTTCACCCTCTACTTTGCCTTAAACAAACTGTTTGGAAAAAAATTACATCAGTTCTGGAAAGTGTGATAACGGTTAACTTAATATATCTAATACTTGGAAACCTCTTTCAAGAAAAATATTTTCTGAATAAAATACAACACTAAAGCTTAGATCAATGAATGCCGTACAATTCATTATAAGCCAACGCGTAATTTCAACAATTTCGATGATTATATAATCCTCTCAACCAAAGCATTCATCTATCTGTAACTTTATAAGTTTTGTTTTTTTTTTTTCTGTAAGCTAATCACTTGGAGTGGGTTTGAATTCTGTTTCCATGTCCCAGACAAATATATACTAAATATTTATAGATGTACTCGCACATAAAAACTAAATTAAAACAAAACTAAAATAAAAAAAATATATATTTACTGATACTCATAAAAGTTTTCTTACTTAAACTGAACGTCTTAGACGTGTATTTAGAAAAGTAGGTTAAACTAGTGTAGGTCCCGATAAATATTTTACCGAACGACTGTATGAATGCAGCCGAGGATTTGCATTAAACATTCTACTCATGCCCTATCATCTAAACAGCCAAAAATATGCCAAAATTTTAGTTCTCTTCAAACTGAAAATAAATTTTGAATATATTGGCAAATCGTAACTGTACTTGTCGATACAATGTGCATCTTCACCGCTTTTATAATTCGAATATGCTTCTTTTCTGTATGCTGGCAGTGTTCTGTATTGTACATTTTACCTTCGCTTTGTTTATCGATTTGAGCCTTATTATAATTATTTAAATCTTCGTCATCCTAGTGTTTTTTTTCTATCAAACACGATGTGTGTTCAAACTCTTAACATTTATCTCTCATTAATTGGATTACATTTACTTCAATTATGTTTATACAAATATGAAGTGTTCATAACATTGCGAAAGAATTTGAAAGAAACGAAGCCTAAATTTCGAAGGATCTTTTAAGGAGGGAGATGCTTTCTACTGCCCGAAAATGTTCTTTCTATATCTGAATACATTCTTGAATTCATGTTGTATCAGTAGCAATATCCTCCAGTTTGCATAATTTATCAAATACTTAAATAAATAAGCTCTTTATCAGGATCGAGGTCTTCCTTAGCATTCGCATTTCTTACACGGGAGCGTTGAACTTCCACTAAAAAAAAAAGGAGAATAAAGCCAGCTGCTTCAGAAGGTGGAATTCATATAAAAAAAGATTAATCATATTTTTTCTGGCAATTTCTCTTTATCTAATATTCTATTGAAAAAAGTGTATTGATAGAAAATAATAATGGAATAAAATAGTACCTCACGAATGCAGTTATCAAAGCTTAACCTTGAGAAAGATTATATTATTTGTATGTTTCCTAATAAAGCAGCAATATTTAAGTGAGGTTGTTGCTATATACTCTACAGTGAAGCCTTCAAGATTACCAACAGCTAATAAATGCGGCCATTTTTACAGTTAAATATGTGTTCCGAAGTAAACTTTATGTGGTACCAAACAATATAGGTATCCGTGTATAATATCTATGGATTTACGACATGATCGAAACGAGGTGTGCACGTGATGCGAGCTGTACATATGCGAAGATTTTCTTTTTATGGAGCGTGCTAAAGCAACAGCCTATGAAGTTGTCTGAGTAGAATACAAATTGCAGATGATTGAGATTTCTCCGCCGATACATATTTGGGATTTGGTTAGGATATTCTTCTGATTCCAGTTCCATCGATATTTCTGGGGAAATTAATTTACAAAATTGTCTTTGAATTTCCCAGCGATTGCCTCTGATGATTTGCAGACTTTAAAGCGAATTTAAAGATTACCAGTAGAAGTTAAGAAACACCGAATGTTTGTTCAGAATTCCTTGTAATCTCATGAGAGAAATCAATTAAATAATTTAAATACAAAAATGGTTGGATTAATTGAGAGTCACGGTTTATAATTAAATATTTCATTTGTTTGTGAAGAGCGAAAGAATGAATTAAATTATTGTGGAAGCCTTACAGAAAATGCCAGCAGGAAGGGCATTTATACTAAGGATCTGAAATTGCTTGGACATAATCAGGACGGAGGTCTTGTTCTAACTTAATCCTTACGGGACATATTGATGTAAACAGAGATATTATAAAGAAGCAAATTAGCACAATCAACTAATCTTAACGAGCTTAAAAGCTGCACTCTGTGCGGACATTTAAACTAGTTCATTTAGAGGGGTAATTTGAACCCCGGCACAAAACTAAGGGGATCTATGGTCCAGTTTAGAAAACAGCGATGATAATTTTGAAGAAATAACTTGAAATTTCTCAATTCACTCCATGGAATTTCAAAGCATCACTTGAAATCCGATTCCGGATATGAGTCTAATTCTGGCCAAAATTCCAATTTTGTCCCAAACTCAGATTTGAACCGAAATTTCAATTTGGAACGCAACTTGAGTTCTTCATATCACAAACCCCGTGGAACTTTAAAATATCACGTCACGAAAACTCTCAATTTTACTCTGTTTCTTGGGCATTTTGAAGAAACCAATTGAATTCCTAAAGTTTTAAAGATAAACTGAATTTAAAACAAAAGATTTAAACTCTATTAAAAATTAAAATTTAAAATCACATTTTTTTGTGTTACTTTAAAGTCAGTATAAATTAAACTTTTAAATTCTTCTTCTTTTTTTTTTTTAGCTATTTTAAAATGTGAATATTTAATTGTTCCATCCTCATGCGGACAGAAATCCCAATGCATGATGTTCAGACATCAGATTAAGGGCAGATATCCAATCCCGGGTTCCTCCTAATTCCAAAGTAGTATAGTATGTAGAACATATGTGGCTCGAGTTAGAGGTGTTTCAGACACACGGACGGACAGACAGAATTTATCGTTTGTTTATTTAGATTTTAAATGTTTTTATTAGGCGCTGACGTATGCCGGATGATAATATTCCATTCAATTAGATTGTAAATGACAAATACAAAAGTCTATTGGATAAGATTGATCTTAAATAAAACAATATCCTTAATATTGCTAAAGATAAATCTTTCCAAAATAGAAACTCTGATCTTGAATGAAATGTAAGTAGTGATGGCGCATACAAAGAATCCATGGTAAATATTCACGGTGTAGAATTAGAAAATGAAAAATATATAAGGTAATTCAGTGCCTGAAAAAATTATAATTTAATATAGGGTACGCGGAAATTGAGCAGCAGAGTAAATTACTAAGAGGGCAAAACTTTTGTCTAAAATTCGAGTCATGAATTAAATAGCCTCTTCAGTCTTTCATATGAATGACATGATTGGTACCAAGCTCAATATCTAAATTATCCTCTGTTTACAACAGCTCTCGCAAATCCATGATTGAAAATAGTTTCGAAAGAATGATGTATGTAGCTCACAGCGAGGTGAATCCGTTTTCGAACGTCCTGGTTACGCGAAATGATCACAGAATTATACCAAGAGACAAAATACATACCTTGTCAACTTTTCTGTTCGGTCGATGTTTTCCAAAAGACAGTCACGCACGCACACACACACACACACACACACACACACATATATATATATATATATATATATATATATATATATATAATATTGTGTGTGTGTCAAATTCCATTTGAAATTGTAGAAAAAATTATTTATGGAATATTACTACATTTCAATTCCGAGTGAAAGACGGATCGAACGAGCTCCCAAATCCCGTTTTCATATTAGCATTTATTAACGAATCAGCATCGTTACCTCAAACACCATCCAGGCCTTCAAAAGTAGACGACATTCCTGTGGTCTGCTACGGAAATTTTAAGGCTGAGAAGTACCAGTATTTTCCCTGCGAAAACCTGAAATTAAAAAATGGGAAACTTATTGATTAATAAAATCTCTTAGCTTAGTAAATTTAACTTTTAAATTGCTGTAATTCGATAATTCGTTACACAGTAAAGTAAATTAATAAGTTTTCAGTATTTCTTGACTCGGGATTTGTGAATATTACTCGGTTCTCATACTAATTTTTCGCATTATATACTCAGTCCTAAGTTACACTTGAATATGATAATGCTTGCATTTAAAGTAATTCAAAGTGCACGAAAAACATACAACTTTAATTGTAGCAGCAGTACAAACATCCAGCGTTGATAGCTTACTAACTACTGGAATCACGCAACAGATTAACAGGCATATATATGCATTGTTAAAAATCGCGTGATAAATTCATACAGATCTTTCTACCTCTACTAACGCAAATCATTTCTAGTTGTAAAAAGAAAAACTAAACATTTTAACTGTTTGCAAGGCATTATGCAACATGTTTCTTTCAACTTGAATAGAATAAAGGTTTCTTCTATTCTCAATAATAAAATTATTTAAATTTGTAGAGCTGTGTTTGATGATTATTCATTTTCCTCTACATACATACAAACACACCCATACATTATATATATATATAATATATATATATATATATATATATATATATATATATATATACGTACACGCAGACACACATTAGCGATAACACCCCTCCCTCGTATGCGCTATCATTTCAGAACTGTATAAATATGAAAATTTAAGTTATGCAATGAGCAGTTTTCAGTGACCTTCTTACGATTGTATCGTGTATGAAATTTCAGTTATGCTACAGGTGAGGAATATGTGTAATTATTAATATAAATTATGTTATACATGCAGCACTATTTTAACAGTTAATTTGTGATATTACATATATTCATTCATGTGCATGTGCTTGTTGAAACTTCAGTAAATCATAGTATTTAACTTTTCTGAAGGTCCACCCACTTCAGTACGTGAACGCCTAAAACAAGATACAACATACTCTCTCTTGCATTTCTTTTCATTTTACCAACCCTTTATGTCTCCGCTCTCCTGTCCGTTTGAAAAAATGATTAATGTGGTTATACGCAGTTTGCTTATTCGCTATTCATTTTCAATATCTTCAGTTAGCGTTACATTTTCCAAGCCCTCATTTCTCATAAGATTATGCAGAAATGTCCTTACTATTTTTGTCATTTAAATGTTTCGTTGTGTATATATTCATGAAAATGTAGTGTTAACATATTTCTGTTGAATCACGGCTTTTAGCTTTTAACTTTTAAAATTTATCCAGCATTCGCTGTCATTTGAATAAACATGACATAATAGTTCAGCAATATATTCTTTGATTATCGCGAAATTTTGCTACCTACTAATAATTTTATATTGTAGCATTCATCTTTCTCTACTCGAATAGGTCGTCGGATTTCTGTCAAGTTTTCCGTCCCCTGTTACTACATTATCTAGATTTAAATTCTCCGCCTACTTCATTCTTACGTCTCCATTTTGTTGCGCGATTATTCCGTTGACTCTCTATCGTAAGATCATAATTCTGTTTTCTTGTAGATAATTAACTTCCTCAATGGAGAGCTGCTCTGTCTATTGGTATTTAAAATTAATTAATATGCATGAATATGTGAAAAACTTCCGAAGTATTGCCTCGGACATTTCAACTTTTCTTATACTTTTTGATAAGAAACTGTGATAACCAGAGAAATATCAACAGAAAGTAAAGATGAATTCATTGTTAATCGCTTGTTGGCTTCCTTCTCATAGAAACCAGTGCGTCGTAGGAGAAAAATTCTTTAGCTGTTTCAGTCCTTACATTAAGTTTGACCGGCAAGAATACCAAAATGCATTTTTAGAGTAATTTAGCACTGCAATGCATATATATATTAATACTTATGCTACATGTCAAGAGCGTAGTGAGTATTGGCGTGGAAAGTGGGCCTTTATGGCTTAGTTGAATTTAAATTGGAGGGAATGTATGGACATATCTTCTCCTTGCGGCTAGCTTTGTCTGGCTGCAATTTAGGACAAGTGTGAAATTATTTTTTTTAATATATATGGTTTTGGTAACGGTGCATGTATATAAAACATATTTGCTAGAAAAGCCATGGCAATAACGCCTAGAATTAAGTATGGGGTCCTATGTCATTACAGCTGAGTCTACATCGACATCGAATATCCTTCCATACAGAAGAGAATATTTTTATTTTGATAAAGTACAAAATATTATTTTAGGTTTAAGGGATGACAAGATGTTATAAAGCAACGACTTGATATATTTCATTCGGTCTGAGAAGAAATAATTAAAGCAAACATAACTTCAGGACATTAGAAGCCATAGTCTAGAGAAAGTTTTAAAATCCGTAGGCGATATTTCATTTAAAACGTCATCTTAGAGGTCCACCAAAATAGAGAAGGTTGGTAAACTCAAACGAAATGACAAACGAAGATCTTTACAATTGGCTAAATACCAAGTTTGATGACATACATTCTCTGAGTAATCTACTTATTTTTTCTTGTTATTGCTACCAAATATACGTTGAAATGATGATTCTGATTCTTGGGAAAAAATGAATGTCAAATTCTTAACGGCATTACGTATTTAGGGAGATGACAGGAAAGAAAAGTTCTATTTTGCTAAGCTTTTATGAGATGTCAAAAATCATGTTCTCTTATTTTATGGCTTTTACTGGGAATACGACGAAGTAAACATTGACCAACGTAAATAAATTTCGGTCATTTTCATGCCAGATCAAAACGCAAAATTTTCCCTCAGACAGAAAACAACTCAGAAAAAGTAAAACGACAGAACGGTATCCGGTAAACAAAGAACACGATGTCTATAAAGATGAGTAATAAACAAGAACATCGAAAGAATCGTTGATATCTTAGGTATTTTTAGTTTGATTATCGGGTTATAAAAGGTTAATTAATTATATTAAGTCGAATAATATATAATGGCGTGGATAAAAAATAGAGTAGCTTTTAAGTTTAGCCCATAACTATACTAAACTTAGAAAAGAATTTTTCCAGGTATATGAGCGGTATCATCTAGATGCAGTGTACAAGAATACAGTTATGATCACCTACTGGATTATCGCCCAATCAATCTCCTCAGGGTAGTTAGCAAACATTTAAAGCTACCATAAACAAAACTGTTGAGCATCACAACAGATACAACCACATATGCCTATAACTGTAAGGAATTCGTTTCTCT
This sequence comes from Acanthosepion pharaonis, assembly GCA_903632075.3. NCBI lineage: Eukaryota > Metazoa > Mollusca > Cephalopoda > Sepiida > Sepiidae > Acanthosepion > Acanthosepion pharaonis. The sequence goes on along the minus strand of CAHIKZ030002123.1, from coordinate 504,075 downwards.
AGGTTTGAAGATAAGGCGATCGCTCTGGTGATGTATTTTGACAAGATAAGACATAGAGAGGTGCTGCAAATTATATGGTATTTCTTGAAGAGTTTTCTCAATTATCTCGTGACGGATAGATTCATGACGGTGGTATTTTATGGCCATACATTTGAAGCCAATGCATTCGGTAACCACACGATTTTGGTCCTGATTTATATTAACTAACAATGGTGATGCTCGGTGTTTTTGATTTGTACATCTCGAAAGCATTCGACAGGATTTGGGATAGAGGTCTTCTTCATAAGTTTCAAATTTTGGCGTATCCAAACAAGTTTTTGAACCTATCCACTCTTTTCAAATCGTGAAATGAAAGTTATCCATAACGAACTCTCTTCTAGATAATTTTGTGCCAATTTATATGTCCCCAGGGTCATATCGTTTTAATTTTCATTAACGAACATCTCGATGGAATTAAGTCTCCACTTGCTATCTATGCTGATGACACAACCATTTATTCCTATTTTAGCAATAAATCTGATCAACCCGATTATGTCAAAAATTACTTTCAGTCAGTTGTTAAGTGGTGCAAGGGATGGTTTGTTAATTTTAACAAAATAAAACTGTTCTCTATTAATCATCTGAGAAACCATTTTCTGGCTTCTATCAGCATGGATCGTACCAAACTCCAGGAGATTGGATCGTTGCTCTTTCTCGGACGGACATGGAGTTAAAACATTGTATTGAATCCATTTCTAGTTTATCTGTTAAGTAGGTTGGTTCACTGTGTAGTGTTAGACAATTATTCTTTCGAAAATCAATTTTATATATCTCTAATTCTACCATTTGTCCATGCTAAGAATATTGCTGCCACATATGGTCTAGTGCACTTGCAACATGTCTATAGATACTTGACAAAATCCAAAAACGAATCAGCAATATTATTAATCCTGATCTGGCCCCTCAGCTTCAGTTATTTTACCACTGTTGTAAAGTTATCTCCCTGTGTCTTTTCTATAAATACTTTCATGGCAACTGTTCTGATGAACTCTTCGCTGTGGTCCTATTTGCATAAACTATTTTGTTTAGTGTCTTCTATATAGTTTTGTTCATTTTTTTGTAAATACTCATTGGGCTTTTAGATTTTTTAATTGTTATTTTATTCTCCACCCATCCAGACAATGAATTGTAAATATGGAGACTAGTTAGGACTTTCATAGAGGAATGTTGTAAGAAAGCTAAGTTAGAACGCGTTATTTTTGGGATGAGAAATGTATATTTGGGTCAGTGTTTGTGGTTAGCTAAGTTCAACGTTAAGACAGAAGAAGACCGTGTTTTTCACCCATTTCCAATTTTGGCCTTGTGCCACACTTTCTGTTCATAACAGAAATAAATATCGCTCTTCGCTATGGTACCTACACTTTTTGAATTGGTGATGAGGTTTCACTAATTTACAGTTAGTTACAGGTAATCGTATATTCTATACTAACAGTTACATTTGTCCTACTTTTCCCGTTGTGGAACTTTCTGCCGTATCCAGGCTTTCCACTCAAATTTAATCTCCAAAAATGTAAATGCAATGTCAATCGTTATTTACTGACATCTTGATTACTCTTCTTTTTTTTCTCACTCCTTAGTAATGGTTCTGTTTCCTAATTCTTTCACACCCTGTAACCACTTTGGTCTTAGTGGGTTTACTGGCTCGCTTGTGGTGAAGGCGTTAAAAAAATAATCTCCCTAAGAACATTTCCACACCATAGTAAATATAGATGCAGACGATAGCACGGTTTATGTTTGCTTCTCTAAAAACCGAGATGACGATAGCTGATTTGGTCTCCGATTGTGCTCACACGTTTTTTGGAGGAGGATCTGGCTTATAACATTCAATACCACTAAAAGCAACTTAGTAATCTTCCATCATCACAGGGCAGATCCTGAATTTTCTCAATTCAGGATGAATGATTGTAAGTTTCAAATGTGACTGGGACGTTTCTCGAGACTTCAGTTCACGACAGGCTAATGTGGAATTAAGAAATACGATCCGTATCGAAAGATTCTGGAAGAATGTACGTTTCATTGTATCGCTCCAAAATTACCTTAATTCATAGGCTTGCCGTGTCTCTTACACCCTTCTATACAGACCATATCTTGACTGCTTGACGACCAAAGCAGAATACGAAAACACGTCTCTACTTATGATATTTTCGTATTCATGAGTAAAACATATCTCATGTTTTCGTTATTAAACGAAATAAAATGAACATGTTGGTCAGTAAAAATGACTCCCGCTAAAACACCCGAACTGTGATTTGGAGCCGATACGACTGATATAAATTCCCCGAATCCACGCCACAAAAGGCTAAAATTTCGACACCCAAAGACTCACCGAGAACGCAGAAGACACACTGAACGCGATGCTATCAATTTAATCTTTCCACGCCGAGGCCGCCGTCTTCACAGGACATCGGTTCACAGCCACCATCATTCTTTCTCCTACTCATTGTCTTCGTTTCTCCCTTTCCCACTCTGTTGACTTTACAACAGCAACGTGTAGTAGTTTAATGGCTTTTTACATATGTAAAATAATTATACATTTATCCGATGCATTCTTTTTTCTTGAATTCACGTTTGCTGAGGCACAGAAGAAATTTACCGCTACAGCAATAATAACAACAGCGACAATGTCTGACTTCGTGGTGACCTGTTCTTCACTTCTGCAACGGACCCGAATTGTTCGATAACTAGATCAGACAATATATGGCATACTATTGCCAAATATGAACTGGTCCTTACCTAGCCACACTTTCCAGCCTTAAAAACGCATGTGCGTGAAGTATAGTTTCCCACCCTCCAACTCCTTACCCACAGAAGTATCAATGTTATAATCTTGCTACTCTACCGATATTTTGACAGATTTACGGATGAATTATATTCTGCGTTGCTACCTGTGCGGAGATTGTCGCCTAGGAACATCCAGGTCATGAGCGGCAAACACTCTAATGGGGGAGGGACAGGGCAGGATCTCTGTGGTGATTAATAGAGAGCAGTTTTGTTTTTGAGGCGTTAAAGTTAACCAGCCAAATTCTGGCCCAGTTCACAACCGATTGCAGATCCTTTTCGAGACGAACGGCCAGACTAGTTTTGTTAGCGACACTAGATTTCTTTTTGAGGTAGGAGTAAATTGTAGTGTCGTCCGTGTAGATGCCTACTTAAGAATCTATGAAGTGAGAAAGATCTTTGATGAAGATAAGGAACAGAGTAGGGCCTAGGATGGAACGTTGGGGAACATCTGCTTTCGTGGGATAGGAGCTGGAGGAGAATGCGTTGAGAATTACCTTCAATTCACGATTTGACAGGAATGATTTTATTAAATCAAACAATCGATCAGTAATACCATAATCCTGGACCTTGTGAAGAAGTCCGGCATGCCAAACCTTATCAAACGCTTTGGAGATGTCAATGGCCACGGTACGAGCTTCTCCGTTATTTCGTAGAGCTTGGTAGACAATTTTAGTGAAGGTTGTAAGCACATCAGCTGTAGATCAGGCAAAACGGAAACCATATTGCTTGTCTTCGGCGTTGATTAAAGCTTCGAAGACTTTGGCGAAGAAGGGTAAGAAACTGATAGGACGGTAATTAGAAGGGTCAGAATGTTCACCAGAGATCTTAAAGACACGAACAATCGATGAGGACTTCCCGCAGTATGGTAAACAAGATTCCTTGAGGCAGTAGTTATACAATTTGGAGAGGGCGGGCGCCAGTTCAGGTGCGCATTTCTTCAAGACAATGGCTGGTATCTCGTCTCCCCCATTAGCCTTGGGGGTCTAAATTAGAGATAATGGCCAATACAAATGGTGTTATGTGCAACGCGATCAATAGGGCCTCAGTTCTAAGAGGGAAATCGGGTATGGGTACACCGGAAGAGTCGAGCGTTGAATTGAATGAAAATTACCGAGCAAAGCATTCTACCTTGTCAGCAGAGTAGGTCAGGACCTTAAACTGTTTGAACAAAGGAGATATAGAGGGTTTGCTATTGTTGAGTACGCTCTTGCAAAGATGGCAATAATCCTTGGAGCCGAATTTGCGAGATGCAATACGTTCCTCCATTCGAGCAGCAAATAGTGACTTAGCATCGTTGAGGACACTCTTACGCTCTTTACGGGCTGAGGCAATGAGAGGTCTATTGCAGTCGGACATGTCGCTACGATCTAGGTGTAAGAAGTGGTTCCTATGGGCAATGGCGACTGAGCAATCAGAAGAGAACCAAAGGGAGGAGTGCGATTTGACCTTATATTTCCTTGAGGGGATGGAAGCGTCTATTCCAGCTTTAACCCAGGATGAGATCTCAGAAGCACATTCTTGAACGGGGAGCGTAAAGACAACATCCCAGAGGAAATCACGGGACGAGTCCCAGTCACCTCGTTGATAGCAGAACGTTGTTCTAGAGGTAGGAGGTTCTTTGCTGAGTATATATATATATATATATATATATATATATATATATATATATATATATATATATATCGTTGTGTTACAGCAAAACAGTCAAATTGTTTTAACGGTTGTATCTTACCGGAATTCTACGAGGTTTTTTATAAAAGTATTGGATTCGCCTTTGAGAAATAAGAATGTATAAGTATGTATACATATATTATAATGACGGACATTCTGTGTCTGCTATCCTTGTTGAGATATATATGTATATGTGTGTGTGTGTGCCCCGAGAGGATAAATGTTGAAATGGTTATTCTTCGGACAATTAGAGATCTTTGAGTAACTACACTCAACAGTCAGAAGGAACAATGCATCTATTTAATTATTACCAGGTAATTTATCTTAATAAATCCTTTTCCTAAATACAGAAATAATATTTTGGAAATTCGTAGCAACTAGAATCCCTTAAAAACGCGAAAATTGATGAAGCGACATTCAAATTAGCCTTGCCCTACCTTAACAGTCTTCTCTGGATGAGACATCCAATTCGGATATAAATGGAAAAAATGGAATACAGGTACGATTCTAGTCGACTGGAGTATTTTTGTTCACTTGGAATTCTAATCTAATTCAGTTAACGTCAGTTTCATTTTTTATAAAATAAAATAAAACATGGATGTCAGCTCTAACACGTAAACCCTCTAAAACAAGGTTTATGGTATAAGAAATGATGCCTTATGCCACATTAAATATATCAATTTCAAATGACTGACAGACACACCCACGTGTGTGTGTGTGTAACAGGGCAAAGAAATAAATTCGCGTAGTAATTTTCAGCATCTGGCGTCACGTTCTGTGGAAATTAACCCCCTACTTCTTTATGATAAACATGTGTATGACGATAAACTACATCCGAGAGTAAGGCCTCAGATCAGGAGATTAGAGGATTGTGGAACCACCTGTTAATTTTATTTGTTCTCAGTCCACCCTGTCCTAGGTGTGGTAGCACATGTTAGGCTCTCATCTATGGGTAAATACTTAACCCCCACAGACAAAAGCAAAATCCTATGAAATTATAAAAAATATACATTTTTAAAGTAAGAAATTTCTCTGATTTAACCACTAGAAAAGACAATATTTATGAATAAAAATGAATACATCAACACAGATATAATGACAATATTCTCCACATGTGACAATACTGGCGTTATTTTTCAGTTAAAAATATGAAAATAGCGTTTCTCTACATTCCAGTTGCTACGTACATTCTGTTTTTGTTAGTTACTTTGTCCAATTAATTTCATTTTCGTATTTTGTTTTGATAAAGTCCACATTGGACGAAACGCGTCAGCAATTACCAGTTTCCCTATTGTTATTTTTATTCATAAATACATTTTATATAAAAATACCCTAAATCCATATAGTAAAATTGGCAACAATACATTCTATATAAAAAATAAACTGTCCATATAGTAACATTACCAAGAATACGTACATACAAACAAATTGTACCCATTTCAATCAAATCCGTTTAAAAATTACAAAACAGCCAACATAAAGAAAATCTCATAACATTCAACAATGTAATATCATACAATTTCTTAATTACAACTGTATTCCAAAATATAACTTCAAAAAAACCACAACATAAAACACATATCACAGCCTCTAGTGATCATATCCACACAAACATTTATGTGCCCAAAAAAGCTACGAATTATTTGTCATGTATTCAAGTGTGAAAGCAGAATAACATATAATTTTATTATTTCTAAGCTCCCAAGAAAATTAAATTGCAGAATAAATGAGACATGAGTTTATATGCCGTTAAATAGACAAAACAATCGATCAATTTATTTATGAAGCCATTATTAATCACAGTTAAGTCGATGGGCCGACTGACTTCTGATCAATGCGTTACTACAGATTTTAAATCTGGTAACATTTGATTTTGGTAACATCATTATGTGCTAAAGTGACCGATACTTGGCAGGTAGCCACACCGTTTCTAGATTTTGAAACCCTTAGATTTCCAACAAAATGTTCATTATAAATGTAGTACTGGCCGGTGGCGCCAACAGAATGATGTTATCCCTGAAGGCGTGTGACCAAGTGAATCAGTCTTTTATAAAATGAGGAAACCTTTTCCCCTTTTCTTATTTGGGAAGCTTTTCAGAAGCGCTGCTCTCGTGAATTGAGTTGATTACCCGGAAAAAGGCACAAGACTCAGGCAACCGTCCAGTGTCATCAGCGGATTTCTTTTTATTCTTTCTGACAATACAAAAATTTCTATCTATACACATAGTGACAGGTGCTTTTTTTGTTTTTGTGTTTTTTTTTTTTAACATTTCATGTCCAAAAATCGATCTTAGATTAAACATTGGACGTAAATCAGATGAAATAAAGAGTAATGTGAAATTGTTGAAGGAATAAGTAAAGAACAAAGGATTACACAGTGATTTGTGAAATAATAGACTTTTCTCTTACTTTGACATTATCAAAGTTGAATCAAGAAACCGAATTGAACATTAGAGATGTGGTGTACTAATCATATTTCTGAGTCATACCTTGTTATATCCGATGTACAACTACCCACCTTATAAAATATTTTTCTAGTAAAATTATTGATTCTTTACGGCTTATCAACCTTTTGCAGGCTATTCAATGTCGGACTATTTTTTAGATTTTCAGAATTACAACACTTAGTATTTGTTGTAGAGTAGTTTCACAGTGGAGCCTTGTATTTGTATTAAGTCGGTCCTAAAATAGGTTCGACATACAAAACGTTAGGAACTTGATATAATAGGTAATGACGCAGAGAAAATCTAGTTGTGGTCGCTGATACTTTAGTATCCGACTAACGGTCGTCCGGCATCGACTGACTAACGATATTCAGTAAACCTCTCCCCCCCACTGGGGCATCATGTGACACAAGGTCGTTATTTATTTTGGGTTTTCCGAGCCCGTGGGCTCGTCCCAAAAAATATGCCCATTGAACCCGTATAAACGGGCTCAGGGCCGGTTTACCTCCCCGAACGAGACTCCGCCCCTCGGCGTAGCCTCGTTCGGGTTCCTCCCCGTCCGAAGGCAGAGATTTCAAACGGACTGTCGGTTTAGAAGTGAACGACTGACTGACTAACTTTCTGAGTGACTGCTGCTACTCCTACTTATTATAGGAGGGAGAGTCTATTAACAATAGAATAGGTGTGCTCCACTATAACAGTATTCTCAAGCGTTTTCACCCATCTAGGTACAGACCAGGCTCAACTTTGCTTAACTTTGCTTGTCCTACAATAACTTGGGCTTCAACGTGATAAGGCCTTAAGCCCTTGAAGTAGAAATCCCTGTGTTAGATTATGAAATTATTTAATTTTGAGCTTTCAGATTCGTTGTAATTTTTCGTTTTATCATAGCATTTCTATCGAGTTTAATAAGCTTAAAACAATTAATGCATCCGTCTACCAGAATCTCAAACTAACAAAACAAATTTTTGAAGGAGATACTTGTTTTATAATCAATAACTAACATATAAATCTCATATACCTGGAATTTTGAATCTCGGGCATGTAAAATGTATTTCTTTTGTATTGCTCCAAATTCTGCGTATTAACATAACATTATGTTGTATGAATTAAGACACCTGATTTTAAAATAGGAAAGAAAAATATTGGATTGAATTGTTACATTTTGTATTTTATACGGATTATCAACCCTTTGTGTGGCATTTAAAGTATATTTTCATGGATATATTTACAGTAAATACTGCAAACGTTTTTGTTTTTCAGAATAATTTATTTTTCTTGATATTTAACTCATAGCTGTGTGCAGAAAATGGTTTAAGACCGTTTTAAGGCTATCTGCATATAAGTATTTCAAAGGAACCTGTTAGTTTATTTTGATTTGCTCTCCATTGCACCACACGAACACCCACTTTGATACAGTAATGACCGATTTGTTTTTTTAACAATAACATGTATATCAAAGTGTAATTGAAATAGTGTAAAAGTTATTTCTTCAAGATATTATTGATATTATGGATATCACAACGTTTTGATCATCGTCTATTTGGTCATTCTCAGATACACAGCCCATAGAAAAAATTACACCTTTGTTCATGTCGTTGCTCATCTATCTTGTAATGTTGGAAACTGCGTGTGGAAGAAAAATTGGTATTCAAAACTTCTGATCGGAACATCATTTTATGCCAATTTTCACAAAATTTTGATTGGAACATGTGATAAGATATCCTATACATTCGTTTCTTTCACCGGTTTTTTCTTTCTTTTCAACGTAATCCACTCCGTCCATATTAATTTGTCTGATATACAAATAGGATACTAATACAAAAATATATAAAGTAAAATTCATGATCGGATAAATATACATCTATCAAATTCGGAATTTGAGTTTTTATAATAAAAAATGTAAAGTAGTTTAATAGACAGCCACATACCTAATAGAAACGAGTATAAGGCTCAATATAAATGTAATATTTTTCAAGGCGAGCTTGGCATTTAACACTCAAAAGAATCGCATGGATAGATATTTATTCATCGTGAACCATTGATTTTACAATTCCAACATGACCTCCAGGTGCAGGCAGTCATTACAACAAACCGACACTCTTCTTAGATATATATATATATATATATATATATATATATATATATATATATATATATATATATATATATATATATATATATATTATATATATATATATATATATATAATATATATATATATATATATATATATATATATATATATATATATCCATATATATATATATATATATATATATATATATATATATCTAAAATCCCGGTGAATCCTTTTCATCTCCCTCCAGTATGAATTCGATTTCCAGTCAATCCATTACATTCACTTTGCTAATACCCATGGGAAAGACATGAATCCTTTTCATCTCCCTCCAGCTATGAATAAATAGCAGGACAGACTGGGTTCTAAAGCCTTGGATGGCAACTTGTGTAGACAGATATATATTCAAAACCTACGGACATAGGTCTTCGGAGACATATATATATATATACACACATACTATATGTGTGTGTATGTGATAAAAATATATAGTTCTAAGTTAGGCTATATTTATAGATAGAAATTACTCAATAACTGAGCGTATATAAAAGTGGACACTGATTTCAACACATAGCGGTGACAATCTTTCATATTTAACATCATTTGTTATCCTAAGTGTATTGCGTTTGGAACGTTGATCACTTAGTGACTTATTTGTGAATCAAATTTCCTGCCCAATACCCAAGCATTGTTCTACAAACAGTTCATAACATAGTTAATAATTATTATTAATTGGAGAAAACATGCCTATAAATAACTGGATCCTCTCAAATCTAGAATAAAGAAGATAATGTTTTTGGTAGATTTGATGTCGCTTGATCTTGATTATTCACTGCTGAGTCATTCCATTCTTCAAGTAGCAACACTCATTAGTCAACAACTATATTGAATATGCGTTGTGTTGCAGTAATGTAATATCTCTAGTAAATAAACTTTTTCCAGGCTGCTGATAAATTGTTGCGATTTCTTTTGTTATGTGTTTGCAGTTTGGGTATTTTTACTTGCAATCATTTAAAATGTAGAATTAGTTATCACGTATAGCCATAGAATAAATTGCATGGTAAAAATTACTGGAATACGCATACAAAAATGTAACCATTCCACTTGGCAAAATATATATTTTACGGTAGGAAAAAAATATTAAGCAAGGGAAACATTTGCTAAGAGAAATGTTCTCGAAAAAAAAATAATTATACTATGAATACAAAAATTACACATGTAAATTTTAATTAGCAGTTTTCGGCCAACAAGAATTCAGATTACAGATGAAAACCAAAGTTAAAGCCAGTGGCTATACTCTCGAAGATAAAGCATATTGAATGATAAATTTTGCATATAAAAATAAAACAAGATAGATTATTTTCTCTCTCTCTCTCAATGAAATGTAAATTTGACAAAGGAATTATATAGCAAATTCTGCGAAAATAAAAATAAATAAATCTTCATAAACGTAGACTTCCCTGGATGTTTATCCATTTTCCCAATATATTTTTGGAAAAAGTCATTCTGTTGTTGACGTCCGTGCTATTTGTAATATCTGAATCTTTGTAAAATATTTATCGAAATATATGACTAGAAAATTAGTTTATGGAAATCAATAATCTTCCAATCAAACAACTAACAGAATATTCGCCGAGAATGTATAAAAATTAAGGTCAAAGTAAAAGTTGCAACCAGGAACACATTGATTGTAATACCCAAAAGTACAATGTATTTGAATATATTGATTCTTTATATATATATATATATATATATATAATGTTTCATTATGAAATATGAATCTCAATTTTTTTGTTTGTTTTTCATTCGTTATAGAACCCATTTCGGTCTTCATGTTTCCAGTAAACGTTTCGATTTTATAACCTATTAAATCGTCTTTACATTTTTAGTGTCGAAATTTGTATTTATTATAAGTTAGAAGATAGGTAAGCACGGGTTAAACTTATCCTTGTCTTCATATAGAGTGAAGTATACTTCGTACACGCTTTAAGGTGGCCTCTTTTAAGAAGTCTTAATCTTCAGCCGGGGATTCAGACGACGTCGTCTAGGAATCCCCGGAAGGTCCCATGTGTGTTCACCTATATATGGTCACTGCTGAATCACATCTGCAATTATTCAGGTTTTTACTACATGTTATTTGAGAATTCGCCATTACTTAGTAAGAACGTTGTCGAGGGATGAGTAATCATTGGTAGGGTAGCAAACAGAGTTTTCTCTTCCACGCGATGTCAGTGCAACCGTTCTGTGAAACTTGTCTCCTGTATTATCATTTTATATCCAGATCAGTCAGTATGGTTAAACCTCGCAGAAAACTAACAAAGAAAATCAGGATTTTTTTGTTTTTTATTTTTGTCGCAATTTTTCTTTGATGACGTCACTGGCTCGCTTGAAGAATGTTTGTGGGGGAAAACGCGCCAGCATACTTTAAGAAATGTGCGGAAGTGTAGCTGGTATACGAGCAGGCATTTCGAAGCATTCAAGCGATTTGATAGCACTAAAATTTTGTTTACCATAAATTTTTACTATACATTTGGTTGATCGAAAAAGGCCCTTCAAGATCAGTTTACTTTTTCGATAACGCCTTTAAAATTCTGATTCTTTATCAAACCGCTTTGCATCAAGCGTACCATGTACCTATCATTGGTTTCAGTTCGATAAATCCCTGTTGTTTATCTTCCTGTGACAGTGATATTCTAAGCAAAGCTTCGATGTGGCACACGACTGAAAATATCGAGCATCCAGTGAGTGTCGTACACAAAATTTAATCATAACTGCTTGCTAACAATTACACCACGTCGAAGTCCCCAAATGATTTTATAAGTATGACGTAGATTTGGCACAATGCCGAATGGGGTAAGCACCTAGTGAGAATCGAATTCACTATTCAGTCATAATTCATATCACCAGACAACCGTGCTAACCATTTTTCTACGTCGAAATGCTCAAATATTTCTGCAATATACCATATTTTTATACATCAAAATCATATACGTATACTGGTTTTAACGATAATGTTATATAAGACGGAATACTATTTTAAAATACATGCCATTATAAAAAATTAATGAATTCAAAATATTTTGTACTATATCAAGTCTGTGATTTGCCTCCTGAGATCGCATTGCAAAAATCTTCGAACAGTTCACTATTGTTGTAATAAAAATTTGACACCTGTTGTAGCCGCTGGAAAAAGATAGCACTCAAATTTCATTATATCCATTACAAATAATTAAATTATATCCAAAATTGGCTTTTTTTTATTTTGTAGGATTAATAATTATTAGTCGTTACCGTTCCACTTATGAGGAAAAGTTATACCAAAATCTTTCCAAGAGAAACTTGATGGTGCAATTCTTTGCTATTTTACAACAGCATAAAACATATACTTCATTACTGTATCTAGACTTTATTTTAATGCATTGGCTAAACATTGGAGAAATTTCAACCTACATTTTACTCGGTTATCCAACTTGATTTCCATTTTCATTGTCGGTTAATAAACTGTTTTCATAAATATATTAGTTGATGTCTGTCTCTTTAAATTATTACAAATATTTCTTTCCACGAGATGTTCAGGATCTAGAGATTATTGGCGACTCTCCAAGATTCAATAATTTTGAAGTCCTGACATCTACTGAAGATAAGGTTGAATGCTTTGCTTGAAAGTTCTCTTCCAACTCAACACTCGACTCATTTGAAGTAACCACATTAGATTTCCCCTAGAAAGGAAGATCTACCTAGCGATATATTCTTAAGCCTTTTACTGGTTTCAGATATAATTTCCAAAATATACTACGGCAATGCAAGCTAGGTTGATGGGATTCTAGTCATCATCCTAAAGAAATGTACTCCCGAACTCATTCCTGTTCTCTCCAAACAATAATATAAATCCCTCATTGGCGTCCAGGGTAAGACTATAAACCGCGTCCAACAGCAACTCCTCTTAATTGCTGGTGTTCCCATGTCCACTCTAAACCGGAGTGGTAGCCCCTGTTAGGGTCCCATCTATGGGCAAATACTTAACACAGAAACTCGGATTACATCTGTGTCCTGGGAATGAAGTTAAACTACATAGGCGTCCAGGTTTAAACGATAAACTACGTCTAACAGCAAGGCCTCTGATCAGGTAGTTTTGAGGAACGTGGAATCTCTTCTTAATTGCTGGTTTTCCCAGTTCCACCATGACCCGGGGTAGTAGCACCTGTTATGGCCCCAGCTATGAGGAAATACTTAACCCAGAACCTGTGGTAAAACGCATTATAAAAGCATAAAACTAGTTTTTTAATACCAGAAATACTTTGTAAACTATTATTATAAGAATTGAATTTTGGAAGAAAAAAATTTACCAGCAATATGCTTTTGAAAGAGAAAAATATTAACAGCATATGCTTTTGAAAGCGATGAATATTACCAGCAATACGTTTTTTGAAAAATATTACCAGCTGTGCGTTTTTGGAAAAATATTACCGGCTATACCTTTTGAAAAATAGCATTACCAGCTATACTTTTTTGAAAAAAAATATATTACCAGCTCTACATTTTTGAGGAAAAATTAATAACAGAAATAGTTTTTGACAAAACGAAAATATTAGCAAAAAAAAAAAAAAAGTTGCCGGCATTAAATGACCCATTGACGTTGATGTGACGTAAAATAAAATAAGCAATACAAACCCTCGCTGCGTCCTGCTTTCCAACTTGTTTCAAGTACTCCTTTGTAGTTCCTGTTTTAAGAACTCTGGCAAAAACTTTGACCCCTCAGATTTTCGCTTTTATTAGTCTCTTAACTCTTTTCGGCAAAGTATTCGTGTCTTTAATCAATGCTGAACTGGTTAATCATCTTATTTCTCCGACCTCCTCTCGGTCAGACAATATGGATTCCTTTGAACCAGGTCTAACATTGATATATTAACAGCCATCACTGAATATGTATATCAAGCTCTTGATATTAATGGCGAAGCTCAAGCTGTGGCTCTAGATATCGCGGTTTTACAGAATGAGTGTTTCATTTAATCCAGTCCCAGCTATCCAATCTTGAAATGAAAGTCGTGTTAAACGGCCTAGCTTCCAGATCCTTTCAAGCGAACTTGGGTATTCCCCAAGGCTTTTTCCTGGGACCTACGCTGTTTCTGATCTTCCTCGACGATCTTCCCTGATGTCATCAAGTAGGTATTTATGCCGATGACACCACCATTTATTCATGTTCTCAATGGCAAATCATTCAGGACTAAGAAAGTAAATCTGGCTGATGCCCTTGAAAATGACTTCCAATCAGTGGTTAATAAAGGTAGGAAATAGCTTATAAATTTAATGCATCCAAAACAAAATAGCTCATAGAGAAACCTTTCTGAATTTTATCAGCATGGCTGCCGCTTGAGACCAACACACTACGATTTGTGTGCCAAAAATTCATGCACATTTAGAAATCTACCGTCCAGCCGTGCACTGAATGCTGTTACCATATCTGGTCTAGTGCTGCTGCTATTCATCTCGAGATTCTTGGTAATGTAATCGACCTGAATAGCTATCTCGAATCCAGTCATTTTCTCACTGATATGATGTGGCTTCCTTTTGTCTTTTCCTCAAATATTTTCATGCAAGCTGACAATCTCTTTTCCCTGGGGAGCTGACTGCATAAATTTAAGTGTGCTACTAGATTGGCATCTAGGTGTCACCCGTATAATGTAACCGCACCTACTACATTTTCCTTTCTTGCACTTCAAGCCTGAGGCGCTCCCTTCCGTTTACTTACTTTCCTGATAGAGAAAATCTTTAAAAATTGAAATGCAATGTCATTAACTATCTCATATTTTCTTGAACCCCGTTCATCTTTCATCATTCCTCTCAATACTCTCTCTCTCTCTCAGTAATAGTAGCATTCCATACTTGCTTGGAGTGAAATGATTAAAAATTGTGAGTTCCGTTGTTCGCCCTCCTAACTCGAAGCTGGAAATAGAAGTCCCTATTACACTTTATACTGGAAACTTATTGCCAAACTGATTTTCAAATCGGTTGTAAACAATTGTTATACATCAATTAGGTAAATTCTATTCTATTTCTTTAGTTTTATCACCAGGAATTGAGCCATTTCATCCTCAATCTTTTCATTCACTAAATTTAAAATTTTCGTAAAGTTACAAATAGACAATATTCTTTAAATTCTATCCATAATTAAGCCTTATTTGTTGTAAACATTTCACCTCCAAAAAGCTGAGAATACCACACAATGAGAAGTTCTTACTGGGAAAAGAGCAATAAAATAACAGCGTTAAGGGAGACAGAAGATGACGATTGACGTTGCTTTTTTGTGATAGAGAATATACTTTGAGTGTTAAATTCCCCATGTAATCTTTCCTGATTATATGCACATACATTTTCTGTGTGCACATATGTTTTATTGATCGTACTTTCCTGGAACTTACAATTGAATTTTTCACATTTATTAACATTTTTCGATACAACCACTACTCTGCCATTAACAGTCACTGCCATGTAATTCATTAATATTACATCCGTTTTCAGCCTCTTTATTTCAAAAAATATAAATATTAATTTTATCCATGTGAGACTACGCAATATAAAGACAAATATGATTCGCGAAAACAGAAAACGGCCCTAAAGATTATGAATTCTGTATAGGCTCTGAAATCTTAATCACAGCCTATACAGAATTCGGCCAAGGGTAAGGATTTCCTTCTGAAAAGAAGCAAGGTCGTTTCTCTTCTTAACTTGTAATATAGAAAAATAATTATTAGAATAAAATAGTCGAAGGATGAAGAAAACATCGACCAAACAATGAAAAGACAAACAATAATGTAATAATTGATCTTAAATTCAAGAAATGCAAAAACTGGTTTCTTTATAAATTCATTTAATTGTGCAATAAGGACATTCTTATTGCAAGTGGCCACAATATTCAGTATTTGCTTAACCGACAGCATTCAGAGAGCTGACCACTTGACGACACGATATTCATGGACGTTTTAATAAATTTTATTACCTCAGTATTTGCGTGTAACTGAACAAGTATGCAGTGAAGAACAGAAATTAAATACACCACACTTGTTCATATAAAATATATTTTGCGAGTGGCGGTTAAAGTTATATTGTCGATCAGGAAGAGGTTTTTTTTGGTTTTTTTTTTTTAAAGTTTCTTATTTATATTTTGAAAAGTTGGGCCAAAAAAGTAAAAGCTTCTCTCTTCGGTGTTACGCAATGTACTTTTATGAGTGTAAATACTCACAAAAGATCAACAAAAACAATTACTAGATAAATAGTCTGAAAACACAATATCATGGGGTGTATATATATATATATATATATAAACGATACCTTGCCCCAACAACTATAAACAAGAATGAATTTTCTCCCTAAATGTAACGTTTTTACAAATTACGACATTATATCATGTCGTCAGTGGCTGGTTTTATATCCCTATTGGATTTATCTAACTTGATTTTTATCCTCATAGAATGCATCATGAAATCAGTGGGGTTGGAGAATTTAACTCCCACGAACAATTTTGAAACACAAGACATACTGAAAAACAGTACGTAACCTACTTTTTTATTTTATTTTATTTTTTTAGAACAGTGACTGGGTTGATTGTAGGAAAACAAATGAGGCTTAGATCTAGGAAACATGAGTTGTGGAGAGCAATGATCGGTCACAGCCAACAAAAGATGAAATTATTCAGCAGATGTATTGACCATGAATCCTTTCAAGATAAATTTTACGAAGTCAATATATCAAAAAGAATTTCTATACAATGTTTTTGTTCATATGATCAGTGAAAACAACAGATACTTCGTAGAGGTTTATAACATATTTTGCGACTTCGGAAATTAATCTGATAAAAGATTATATATATATATATATATATATATATATATATATATATATATATATATATATATATAGAGAGATACCGTGTGTGTATTTTAGAATCCTACTTCCGATATTTATATCTACACTGCTACGTAATTTTAACGCGGCGGAATCTGCTGACCCATTCAATTTAGGTAAACGTGTCGGAACAGAATTACGTTTAGTTTCGTTTTCTTAATTTTTTTTAATTAAATAAAAACACTCACAACAGGACAGATAATTTGTAACAGCACTTCTTTTTCAAAGAATATTTCCTTTCTTATTTCTTTAGTGAAAGCCAGAAAATATATATTAATGTGAAGCTAATGGTGTAAAAGATCACGTTTGTATTTGGAAATCTGTCATTTTTCTTCATTGTCGTATGTTGGAATGCTTACCACATTCTTAAGCGGAGATTGCTGGAATCGTTAATTTTTGATTACTTTACTCTGCAGTTGGTGCAGAATTCGTTTGAAATGACGAGGATGATGATCCAAACAGGCACTTCCAAATTCTCTCCTGCTAATGTACCATGAAGCAGAATGTTGCTTCAGATTCCACTCAGTGGGTGGTTTAGTACTTCAATAGGCTAATACTTTTCTTCTATAAACTTCAATTCTATGCAGTTGATTTACTTTGCAACCTAGGATCCGTCCCGAAGTGTAACTTGAGCAATGTTTTTCCACTCAAATAAACTAGTTAGAAAAATAATCCTTTTAACTCAACCAGATTTAGCAGTGTTTTAACAACTGCTATGAAAATTTGGAATGATAAATATATCAATTTTTTTAACAAAACATTTATTTTAGGAATTGCTCATTTGATTTAAGACACTTCACTTTTAGCGAATTGCAGTCTTCGGCCAATTTCTAAAAGACGGCGAAATTGTTCGTCGTAATCCGCTGTTTCAATTGATAGGCATTCAAACCTAAATTAAGCAATTATTTTATTATTAATAATAATCTAAAATCGCGCCATCAGTGAGCCATTTCAAGCTATGGTAAAAAGCACTAAAATATTCATTTAAAATGATTCTTTTATTTCACTCATAGGAAGGCAATGCATCCATTCAGAAACAAGCAAGTACTGAGTAAAAGAAGAGAACAATGAACGGACATGAATCAAGAAGACAAAATAAACAAAAATTAAGACAAACGATTTCGATTGACATTGCATATACTTTTGTGGTTAAATGTGATTCATGAGCCAGAATTGTGAAATATATTTAACCATTTCAACTGTACAATGCTGTGACCCTGACGTGATCAAAATCTATGCTTACTTCGGAAAGTCTAGATACCATAGATGGAATTTTACTGGATCAATTACCGTGAACGTAATTATTGAAAAGGCGTCGGTAAAGTGATTGAAGCCGGGGTACAAGTTCAGGACATACGACATAGCAAGTTTTCTTTGGATTTTGTCAAGAATCCCTAAATTCATAGCGGAAGCCTCAGACGAGATGTGACAAAAATATTCAGTGTATGGACGAATTGTAAACTTATCTGTAAAATAGATTCTAGCGATAAAAATTGTCTAGCACGACACAGTGAAGCGGCTTTTCCAGCAAACAGACCTAATAAACTTTCCTGTTCATGTTAACAAAACTTTAGCCAGAGAAGCCTTACTGAATCACGATCCTGGAGGTTAGCATCGGCCATGCTGATGTAAGGACAAAAATTTTCACCTAGACGATTACAAGAGTTTCCCTTTTGCGGGTGTCAACATTAATAAGCCATTTCTTACCCCGGTTAACAGAAAAGTGTGGGTAATTTCATTTAAATCAGCTGCCAATTTAAACCTCTTTGACCATTCGGAATTATCAATACTTCAGGATTACGTAGTTGTAAGGAGCATAGATATCCGAGCTTAGATTTGATCACCAATGGAGAATATGTTTAATTTTATGATAATTGTGATATTAATCGTCTCCATACAGGCAAATATCTGACACTCACTGACCGAGTTTCTGCTAATTTCGGTTAAAATGTTTCCCTTAAACAAATGTTCCTGAAAAAAAGATGTCCAAATTTCAGTAATCCTTTTAATCTAAAATGTAATAATTGCATCACTCTTTCTCGTATTAATGTGTTTCCTTCCTAAGCTTTTCTGTTTTAATTAATCTTGACTATATTTCTCTAAAGGCTATATGTGCTAATAGAATGTTTTGTGTTGGTGTCATTTCTGTTAATTGGTACATTTTTTTGCGATTTTTTATCGCCAATGTACGTGTTTAAAAGAAGGTTGGTCCACGCTATAAACTAAATGCGTTATTCGCAAGAAGCCATTTTTAAGAAGTGATCTGAGAAAGAGGCTGTATACAGCTAACAAAAAAAAGTCTCGATCCAACGAGGATATATAAGAACATGATTAGTATTTTTAGGATATTTTCTTTCATTTTCGTTTTAGTAATTTGTGTACTGTGATATAGGGACCCTAGCAAGGACTATTATATGCTCAATTTCCTTATCTTCTATAATAAAGTAGTTATAATAGTTATTGGCCGTGTTTATTATTTAATAATTCTGCATTCAGCTATTTTGTGATGGATTCAGTGCGCATGCTATCACACGTTTCATTGCAATTTCAGATCATAGTTACTGTTTTGGAAAGATTTTTTCCCATCATATTTACGATAGGAAGAAAATTATCTCCAAGATATTACATTTTATTACAGTATAATGCCAGTTCGTCGTCTCTTACTTTCTAATTTTGTAGATCAATCTTATTGCATATATTTATAGTGAAAAAATAAGTTATTTTTAGACCCGGCTTTCAGCATTCTAACTTTTATAGCTTCTCAAGTAAAATTCAGTGAGTAAATATAAAGTTACACTTTAGTATCAACGTGTGCAATTTGCAAAATTGTAAACTTTCTATTTCTTTCTAAGTCGCCAACATAATATTCCTTTGTTACTGTTGATGGTATTTCATTATGTTTGTGCTTGTCCCTGTTATCAGTTTTCACCGTTTTTTTTTTTATAATACTGGTTTCAATATAATATTAGGAAAATGCACCAATTTATAGTCACATTACTACATCAAAACTGAGACAAGCAGAAGCGTTCATTGTTTGCTTTACATTTTAAAACTTGCAAAGGCAACGCAAAATAAAAAGTGAAACAGATATAAAACGTCACATTAGAACGTCAATGATATGATACAATGTATCGTGTACTAATGTTGTTCCATCCTCGACAGTGGAAATTTTATTAAATCAATCAGCATATTCATTGTATTTTCTTCTTAAATTAGATTCTGATAGCATATATTATTGGTGTGTAGTTTATGATTTTTGTACACTGAAGCTATAATCTTTCGTTTTCATAAAGCAGAACAAGACAAATTCAAAAATAATCTTTTCATACTTTATTATTTCCTATCCCTATTTTTCAACCGAGAAATTAAAATTATTATGTGGATCAACAGGTCATTTTTATAGTAAGATGACCAACAACACTTCTTTAAAGAAAAAATATTAATGAGATGCTTACAAAAGGATAAAAATACATTTTTATATAAAAATTACCAACAGTAATTTTTTGTAGTGAAATTATCAGTAATACTTTAAGAAATACCAAAAATACATTTTACCATCTACAAAATATATATGTAAAAAAAAAGAATTTTTTTTTTTTTTACTTAGAAAAAGTATGTACAAAATATTTAGATTTTGGCATTAAATTACCCATAGGGAAATTCAAGCATCCAACTTTGACGTGGTATAATAGCAAGATTGGCTTGCTAGATCAGTTAGTTTGATCTTGTCGCACTTGTGTCAGGTTGTATTCTGTGTCGTCTCTGGATACTCACGCAGCTCTATAGAATAAGGATCATTTCTTTTTTTCTCGTTCGGTTTATTAAGAGAGTGGTGGAGTCTTTTATTCTAAGAGCAGTAGAATGAGTTGCGTCACAGGAACGCATCTCGCGCGTTGGTTCAGTGTCTCACCACGGTTAGTCATAGCCTGTCGCTAAGCTGGGTGTTGAAGGCGTATCGACGCTTCAGATTGTTGAAATCCTCTGTTGAATTCGCGCCGTTTTGGATTATATTCAAAACCCAGACAAAGGCAGTCCATCACTGTCAGAATACGCCGGTCATGAGACACTCCGGACGATCGCCGAACATTTTGGCCCTGGCCTTCGCATTGAGGTTGATATGCCGCTAAACAAAATCCACTACGTGAAGATCTATACTGAATATGTCCCAGTAGAAGAATTTGGTTATCATTGATTTTAAAAGTAGTGTGTTTCAAGTTTGAAATTAATTTACAAAGAAATGTTTATTCTTTTTATGTGCCGTGTCCTTTCAGGGCATAGGCGACCATGGTTCTCCCTTCCCCCCTATCCACTTGTAGTTCTGAATAAGTTTCGCCCCTCTTCCACTCCCCAGACTACTTTCTGTCATCCACTTGCACAAGCCCGTTAGGTATGTCACCCGTTGTTTTCCCTTATCTCTCTTTCCGTCTATTCGACCTATGATTATCATATTCTCTCGCCCGCTTATCATTACATGGTCCAGTTACTTCAGCTGCTTCCACCTTGTTTGCATCATCCCCAAGTTTTCATCGTTGTTCACACGCTCGGTCCATGATATGCTCAGCATCCTTCTGTAAAACATCTCCGTAGCTTCGAGTATCTTCTTCATCTATGAATAGACCGTCCAACAATTCGCTGCCGTAAAGGTAGACGGATGTCACGCAACAGCTCAGTACTCATTTTTTGTTACCAAGAACATGCTCCTGTCTGGCAATACTTTTCCCAGTTTTTAGATTGCGTCCTTGGCCATCCCAATACGTCTACAGATCTCAGTGTTGCACTTGCCGTCCTTAATTAATTTTCATATGTTTATAAAGAGCAACATTTCTTAACATTCTGTGTTTCTCTAAGTTAAACTTTCATTAAAATTCTTTATATGCAATTGTCCAGCCAATACAAAACCAAAGTCACACAATGTAGTATTATCAATTAATTTGTTAAGGCGGAAAGGTTGGATGTAAGAAATGCATATTTTGGGGATATTTAAGATGGGTAGAGAATAAGCAGAGACATTCAACTCAGCAGTCTGATTCAAAAAGTAATATTACTGAGGGTGAAATTTTCGAAGTTGAATTTCCTCCTTACGAAAAGAATATCAAGTGAATTAGGATAATTAATGATGTGTACGTATCATGGCCAGTCATACCTGTGTAGTTCTAAATGTTTCATTATAAATACAACACAAGTCTTAAATGATTCTCCACAATTTTAATGTTTGTATTTGGCTGTGTTTTGTTTTTAGCTGATTAAAGCAATAAATCTTTCTTTCCGCGTAGTCGTGCGCCTGTGAAGCTTCGTCTTTCCGCGTAGTCGTGCGCCTGTGAAGCTTCGTCTTTCCGCGTAGTCGTGCGCCTATGAAGCTTCGTCTTTCCGCGTAGTCGTGCGCCTATGAAGCTTCGTCTTTCCGCGTAGTCGTGCGCCTATGAATCTTCGTCTTTCCGCGTAGTGGTTTTGATGAGGAAAATATTAATATTTCATATTAATATTTGCCTGATCAAAATCCCACAATGCCATGGTGACTGAGACATTATTTAATGCAAGACATATTAAAATTCAATTAATTGGAAGTAAGTTATCACTCTGTTAAAGGATTTACGAGATATTTAAATTCAAACAGTTGTTTTTTGATGTCTTCAATTTTTTTGCGAGCTTTTGGTTATTCGTCTTGCTTACAAATATATATTGTGTCTTCTTCGAAGCCATGCTTAGTACTTTTTTCTCGCTACCCATGACTACACTCTCAAGTAGTGTCCTCTAAATATTCCAGGTTACTTATATTGTGACCACCAAGTAATAAGTCACGGTAGGAATTCTAGATCCTTATGGATCAGCTCGCTTTAAAGCTTTGTTGTGTCAAGTAAGTGGCGTATCTTAGTAATTTTCTATTTACATTTTTTCATATTTACTGAATACGTTTTTTATACGTATGCAGCCAGTTAGCCCCTCTGGAGAATATCTGGACTTTTCTAAAATAATTTGCATCAAATTAAGCTTTCCAGCATTTTAAACAGTTCGTGGTGACGTATAGTATCAAAGACTTTTTAAAAAATCTTTAAAACATTTCTTGTATTGTTCTTTTGATAAGAATTATCGCACCACTTGAACCAGTGATTTGTTCTGTTTCCAATCTAATTCTGCTACGTGTCGTATTCATCTAGATTCGGATGATTAGTTTTGTTATGCGGCTCATTAGGTTTATAGTCAGGAGATCGTATTCATTTACATGATGTATGACAAATATGGCCTCCATTATATTATCAATGCTTCAGCAAAAAAAAAAAAAGATTAAGTTGTCCTTTTTTACAAATTAATCATGGATGTTGATGTGCCATCTCTTCAATAGAAACATGCCTGATCGTTTGAATTAAGTTGATTCAAATTTAATCTTCTCCATATTATCTTTCAAAAAAGAAAATGAACGTGGCGGCTATTCTAGCCTTCTTTGTATTTCTTGGTGTATTCGCCTGCTTTTCTAATTGAGACGATTCGAAAAGATCATTTTAATCAAACACATTTTCTGTATTTTGCTTACATCAACTCCAGATGAAAGCATTTCAGACTCTCCCAAAATAGTTTGTGTAGATTTGAATAGGAAATATTTGTGTTCACTCGCATGCGTCAGATTTGGCAAAGCAATCTATTCACCAGTGTCTCAATCATATTTTAATCTTGAAAGGATCGATTCTGTCCAACATTCTATGGCATTCAAATGCGAAGTACATTTTTCAATGATATTGTGAAACAGAAATTGTAATAAATTGGAAAAAATCCCTCGTCAAGAACGATAGCTGACATTCGACGAAGCGAACTACGATATTTTATTCGTTTCTCGATTTTGATAAATGCTTTACAATTCGTGTAACATGGCAGTTGAAACTGATTTAATAGGACATAATTCAACTGCATTCCAAAATATTACTGGTCTCTCCTTCTGACAAGACGAATAACGATATATTTCCAGGTACCTGTTTATTTTATTTTTTTTCTGATAATCCGAAAAATATAAAAACATTTAGCCTTTTAACAAAACTGGCGAAAGTGAAATAAAACTATGTTGTCATGTTGAATTTTTGTCAGCTATATTGAAATCAGCTAATGTCTGTATTTGGTATCATGTTTTGTTAACATTTCAGAGAATATGATCTGTTAAGAATTAATTTTCTGTAATAGATTGATTTCACTTATTTCAAATGGCGAAAATGTCCCGGTCAAGCTCTCAGACATAAATAACATTTATATTTTAATCCGGAATATGAGATGATTTCACTCTAATTATGATTCCCTAGATTCATACCAGTAAAGGATGTCTACAGATTAGGAAAGAGTCACACAAAAAACATGACAAGAAAGAAAGCGAATAACTAGATCTATTTAAGACCAACAATTTAATTCAATAACAAAGTAAGAAAAAAAAAAAAGAGAAGATAAAATAAGGAGTTCTGGGTGAGTGTACGGTGAAATGCGGCATTTAACACAAAAGTTTCAATATCATGTGTTCCTCGATCAATATAATTTAAGTGGTACTTATCTGGCCTTCAAATACAATATGTCAACAAATTCACAGAGAATTTCATCAAATAATTCCCTGTATTCACATGAGAATTGATCAACGAGTTCGAACTAAATAGAATATTTGAATTTACGGTAATTTCAATATACTTGTCGATGGATGTCAGGTATTCATTGTGAAGCAAAATCCTTCCGCAGGCATTGAAATTAATATTAGAAAAATTTTCATATGCTGAGAATATATCAGTAATTCAAAGATATAGCTCTGCATAACTCCTTCCTGGTACAAAACTGGTTAATTCATTATTTGATGCAGCTAGTGACTTTTCTGCTTTTCTGAACCGATAAGTGTTGGTTATCCGATTTTTTCAGCTGTCGAATCTTTGATTTTGGCGCCTCCGCGTCTACACGTGGTCATGTGACCTGCTACGGGGTTGATTGGTATGATATAAAAAACAATCACCCATGCTGCAGCTGGCCTGCGGTGGGGTATAGGGAAGTACAGCGATATACAGTTATCGTTCAATCGCACACGTAAAAGATGTAGTTAGAATGAAGAGAAAGAAAGAAACTTACTATGAGATAGTGAATGGATTAGTCTTTCTCACTCTCTCTTTTGATACACAAATCGTCGTAGCGCGTCACACGAATATTTTTTCTTTGTAGCGCTTTCTCTACAAGTGAATGCCTTCGTTCATTTTGAAATAGAGCGCTTACTGCTGTGGTTTGGTGCATGACGTTCTTATATATATTCAAAAAATAAATCTATTTGGTCACAGACGTTATTATTAGGTATTCATTCATACTTGGTAACTATGGATATCTTTTTTATGTAACTGATCCTTAATACACAATATATTTTGGAATGTTGTACCTAGTTCTCTCAGAATTACATAAAGTTTGAAGACGAATTTTTTGTCTAATCACGCCGAAAATACCATTTCGCCATCAGTTACCTGAACTGGTTCCAACCTGTAAGAGGCAAACAACTGGGAAAGATAGGAAGTATAAGAGAGTTGTACTTAATCTAGACTAGTCGCAGCTTATTCAATATACTAATAAGTTTCATTTAGAGATATCGATTTTCTAATCAATTCTGTTAAAATTTTATTTTATTCATTTAATAATACACTTGTTAACTTGGACAACTTATTTTAACTGTCAAGCCTTGTTTCCGTCAATTAGAAAATAGAAAGAGAAAGCCAAAAAAAATGGAAGAAGTAACTTATGGAATAATTTAGAAACTTAGGACATAATACAGTTTGTCAAGAACACCCTGGTGCAAATTAATTGAAATAAAACGAATACTTTCGTTATTATTTTTTCCTATTTTTCAATGAAACATGGCCCAGCGCACATTTTATTGTTTCGTATGTTCATTCCACGAAGTTCTTCGTTGCAGATTGACCATAGTCTCGACTGTATTTAAATCAGGATAGTTTCCGGGCCAGTCTTTGGTAATTTGATTTGCTCACTGGTAAGGCTTGTCAGTGTGTTCGTGCAGCGTTACAATTTTCCTACGCTTCCTTGGAGCAACGTCCATCGTAGACAATGGTCATAGGACAACTAATCGACAGTCAAGACAATAGTGCCTGGACGTGATGAAGATCTGATAGATTCACGGATGACGCAATATTTGTTCAAGGCCAAACAAATTTCATCATACACCCCAAAATAGATTCATATTACTGCACACCACTTCAAATGACCTAATCCGAACAAAATCTGAGATCGATCACACCCTGTCTCTCCAGTGGGTCTAAAACTGACCGTAGGGTCAACGAAATCTAACTCAAACGGTTGTTTTAATTTGTTCAAGGGTGTTGTATTGGATTTCACTTCAGAAGAAAAGCAAACCGGAATCTCAATGGAATCCATTTCTTTATTATTTTTAAATTGCCATTATTTTGGGGTAGCTTTCTATTATATTCTCCGTGGTTTTGAATATTTTTGAAATCATTTCACACCAAGCAAGGCGATAATGCCTCTAAGAATCAAGGGGTTACTGGGAATGGAAGAGTTTGAAAAGGCATTACGAGAATTAATTGGAAACCTATCCTAAAATGGAAACAACGGATATACCTCTAATCCTGATGAAAAGAGGGGGGACGTTTATTTATCATCTTCTGTCAGCAAGATTTTCCTGCCGTTTAGCATGTCAAAAAAGCGAGAAAAAGTGATCGTAATACTTCAGGTTGTAGTTAGAATTAAGCTCGGTGTTCACCTGCCTGCCCCGCTGAGATGACCCCCTACTCTTCCCGAACTTATGAAATAATAATGTTCAAGTTCTAACCAAAAGTATCACAAATGAATGAATGGAATAAAAAGATGCTTGCACGCGAACTATCTTCGTAACTTTTGTCCGATGTGAAGTCAGAACAAACGCAATTATATTTAGCGTTGAACAGTATTCCATTCTTCATATAAAAGAAAATTTGTCTTTGCGTACGTAATTTTGTTAAGCTCTTTGCATTTCCCTCTATAAATATCAATTAATAATAATTCCAATAACTTTGTTTTTCAGGTGTTGTAAATAAGCTGCGAAATATTAATGTTACTATACTATTCTATCTGTATCTAAGAAATATTGCTTATCTTCTAACATATTCTCCAGGGAGATATCATTCTATTATTTTAAAACTTTCTTACTTTAAAAGACTTCATTGTCATCTTCTTGTTTTAAATGGAGTTATTTTTTTTTACTTCTTTATTTTCATCTTGAGACTATCGTATATTCGGCACTCACTGACCCTTTTCATCTACAGTTGTATGTTCGGCTCGAGTTCATTATTTTCTTTGCTATAATTGAATTGGTAATATTATAGTAGATTCCATCAAGCGAGCAATACTGGGGGAAATATGAAGTACTAGAATTTCTTCATTTTCTTGCAACTGTTTGGGGATTCCAAGCCAACCCTAATCAGTTTTATTGAGAGTTCGATATATAACCACATTCCTTTTTAAAACGGCTACGTTGGTTTGCCAAAGATTTTTTTGATTATTATTTTTTTAGTCCCATTGGTATATAACCAATCAAGACATGACATGTTATGTCGACGTTGTCTTTATTTTAACAGGCATTGAAACAAACAAATGAGCGACAAAAGTCCTGTTCAATAACACAAGAGAAAAAAAAATGATGAGTATAGAAAATTCGTTCGACTGTCTCTATCACTTGCGCGCACATCCACCTACACATACATATATATATATATATACACACGCACACAAACGTTTAGTGTGCGACTCGAGTTTCGTTGGTTACCTAACGCATCGGTCAAAGTGATATATCTTATTGTTTGTTTTTTTTTTTTAATTTTTACAGATTTGTATATTTAAATTAAGAAAAAGCTACATCTGGTACCCGATGAGATGGATCACCAATAAAACTCTAGTCACATACCAAATGTAGGTATATGTGTATTTGTTAATATATATTTCTTAACTGTGTCTAACGATATTGAGCACTATTATGTCTACACCTCTTGGCATTTTTTGTAATTATATATATATATATATATATATATATATATATATATATTTGGTAATTATATATGTATATATATGTGTGAAAAGTGTATATAAATATAAATAAATATATATATGTATAATTATTTATATATTATATGCGCGGTACTTATTAGAAAGCGCTCAATATCAGAGATAGAGCTAACATATTTGGTTGGATAGATGTGAGTTTGTGACCCTGGTTTTCACGCTTTAGCGATCGTCAGACAAACTGATTAATGTTTTAAAAAATTTGGGTTTATGTAGATTGCGTGTATTGGTGTTATTGTGGAAGTGGTGGGGGAATTTCGTCGTTTTGTCATTCATCGTACTAACGCAAACATCGATGTATGCAGACACATATACATACTTGGTCGTCCGTCGGGACTCATACATATATAAACATATGTGGGCAGTTTCGGATATGGCATATGTATGTATGTATACGGGTGGTGTTATGTCTATACATACGCATTTGTATGTTGAAATTTAAACATTGGAAGTGTGGCGGAAATGTCTCGTTAATGTCTCGTGAATGTATACATGTCATATTATGTATTTTTCCGCTGAAAAATATTTCCTCGCATGTATGTATATACGTGTGGTGGGGTTTGTGTAAAATTATGATAGGTAAAAATTATTATTTATATTTATTTTTAAAGTGGATTAACTTTATAATTATATACATTATATACACACACACATATATATATATATATATATATATATATATAATATTTGGTAATTATATATTACTTACTTCTTGAACATTTGTAAGCTTTTTCCACTTTACAAAACCAATGGTTTGAGATTAATGGATATCGAATCGAAAGAGCAAATCTATGAGTTCGAAATCCAGTCGTGTTTATTGCATTAATAAGCGCAAATAAGCTTGGTATCAATCTATCCCTTCCCCCACAAATATTGGCTGGACATATTGGGTCTTATAGTCTTAGTTGATAACTAGTCTACCTTAGAAGTTAACGGCGAACTACTGCGGTAACCATCTTCTACCTAGTCTGTCATGTATCGAAAAATGCATTGATAGCCCAACCATTCGGCACGTTTGACTGACTGGGTGATATTTTCTTATTTTTTTTAGCTTTTAACCATTTCAAATCATATTCAGCTTATATATTTCAATATTATATATTTTATATTATTGTATATTTCTTGCTTTAGTGTTAAGTATTAATTTTGCCTTCAAAT
Source organism: Acanthosepion pharaonis (assembly GCA_903632075.3). Classification (NCBI taxonomy): domain Eukaryota; kingdom Metazoa; phylum Mollusca; class Cephalopoda; order Sepiida; family Sepiidae; genus Acanthosepion; species Acanthosepion pharaonis. The sequence continues at coordinate 474,936 of CAHIKZ030002123.1, read as the reverse complement.
ATCTATCCTGAAGCACAGCTATGATATAGCCACAGAGTCGAATTAAACAATTTTCACCCTTTTTTCGAATGTAATATTACTTTAAAAAATATTACTGCTACTTTGTGGAGCATACGTCTACCCTGATGCCTTCTTGAAAGCTTCAATTTTAACCTCTGAAAGTCATGGTTTAATCGCTATATAGCCCCCTTATTCTCTTAGCATTCACTTCTATTAATTTTACACACCCCATTTATCATTACTGTTTGAACAGTGAACCTATAGAGGAGACTATTTGGTAAATTTTAGTATAAAAGAATAGATTGACAAAGCAATACAGAAATGAGCTTGAAAATAATCGCAATAATATCTGATCAATTGACTATATACAAATATATCTGTGGTAACTGAGTATTTACAGACGTCCTTTTTTAGTGTCATATTAAGAAATTGCTGTGAATGTTTGATGCAGTTATAAGAATATCGGTAATTGATATTGGCGGTCTCAGACGCATCAAACGCTACGATATTTATGTCAGTCTTATTTTATTAATAAAGCTGGAACAAAAAATGCAAAAAAACAATGCTTCATGCAACTTCAAAAGAATAAAATCAAAACATATGTAAATTTGAAATATATAGTGATTATATTATCTTTTACACCCACCCAATCGTACCTACATACATACGTATATAACAATTATTGGCTGATATACAAAATAATATATCGTTATAACACACACACACACTGGTATATGGTGCGATGGGTAAATTTTCACCATGTTACTTTTTTTTGTGCAAGCGTTCATCAATTTCATTTTGTCGATTGCAGAGTATAGTAGAGTCACTTGGGAGAAAAACAACACCATTACACAATTTACTCGCCGTTTGGAAACGGCATGTTGTACCTCTTGGTAGTTTCGCCGGAAGTTTAAATATGAACATTTAAGAGTGTTTGGATGTCAACCAGATGGCTAGGCGGAGGATACGGAAAGAGTTGGATGAGTCTAATGGGGATTACGAAGATGATTGGACTGATCACTAGTGACGGCGACGTTACGTTTCCATTCATCTTCCCTCGGGGCTTTAGACTCAACACAGAGACCTATATCAAGTGTCTCGAAGAGGTAATGCTGCCCGGGGTCAAGAGGGTGCCTGCTGGAAGGCCCGCTGTCTGGCAACAGTCATCGGCATCATATCACATACGCAGGAGAATACAGTCATCGCTGTCAGATAATTTCTGCGCCTGCATCAACCTTTACAGTCGGCCACCTAATTCCACAACACCCTTGATTATTATGTGTGGTTATAGATGTTTAGAAATGATCTGAGTATATTCTTAGGCAGATCATTTATATAGATCAAAAAGAGGGTTGGTTCAAGGAGTGGAGTGGCCATTAATACCTTCAGGAAACTACCTGTTAGGAAAAAAGTTTATCATCCTTTCTGTGTTGACATAAGTGGAGAGATTGTGGTGTAAACATTTTTCCTGCAACTTGTCGAGGGCATTTGAGATATCTCGTGCTAGGGTATTAGAGATCTGTCTTATGACAATTACCTCAGTGTTTCTGTGATTAATAGTAGTTAAGACACCGGCAGTGGATCGGGCCGATCGAAACTCATACTGCACGTGGCTGAAGAAGTTGCACTTTTCTGGGTGCTCGATGAACTTCTTATTGATTATACCCACAAAAAGCTTACTGATGATACTGAGGAAACTGATACGTCAGTACTGGCAGGGGCAAGAACACGATCCCACATTCTTGAAGACCAGGCATAGGCTTGACACTTTCCACAAGCTTGGGAATGATTTGCCTTCAATCTGCGGTTAAATAACTTTACTAGGATTGGAGATTATTTCGGATTGATATTATCAATGACAATCACTGGAATTTTGTCTGGCCCAGTGGCTTTCTTAGGGGCAAAGGCTTTGAGAAATCTAGAAAATTCTCGTTCTGTGATGGTAAAATTATTGAGATTGGGCTCAGTGAGATTTGGGAACTTGTAGAGGGGATAGAATTTTTAATCTAATATTGAATTAGAGGCATAGGTAGAGGCGAGGAGATTCGTCTTTTCTACCGAGAAGGATATGACTCCGGAGTAAATTTATAATTGTGGGCCCTCTTCACTTTACCGCTGTTCATGATTTGGTTGGTGATCTTCCAGAAATCACGGGATCCAATTTGTTTCTTATCAGCCTTGGTCATGACTGCTAGTGCGTAACTGCAATTGGCGTTACTCTCTCTCTCAGCCACACACACACATATATATATATATATATATATATATATATATATACGCGTGCACACACACACCCATAATATATATATATATATATATATACCTACACACATATAAACTGCATACACAGGCGCGCGCGCGCACACACACACACACATATATATATATATAATTTAGGCACATACACTATATATATAAATATATATATATACAAACATTCGCATGTGTAATTACATCGACAAAAAATAACTTTAATTTGATGAAGACGTAAAGGACGAAGTGCGTCAAACATTTTTTTCCTCATTCTCGCATTAGTTTTCTTAACGTATTCCTGATATATAAGAATTTATACATATTTTTTTCCGTTATGTGTATACCTGGTAAGCATGAATATATATTCAGTACGGATGCAGGCAATATAAAGTAAACATCAAAACATGTTATAGTCATTCCTGCCTTTTATTAATAAATCAAATATTCATTTTAAAGAAATGCATTAGACGGATAAAAATGTTTCAGAAATTTCAATTCCTTCCTATTTGCCTTTATCTTTCTATATTTTAAGCTTGTAAAATGTATCTATAATTCATAATCTCGCAAATACATTCTTAGTATTATAAATCGTTCCGCCTATACTTCCATACCTGATAAGCCAGTTATTATCAACTTAGATTTTTTCTTCCCAATTACATACACTTGTTAATTCTCTTACACCGTAGATTTATTTTACTTTTCCTTCTTATTTTAATTGTGTATTAAAACATAATTTGCTAAAGGTACCCATTCATTTTGATCCTTCCAAATATACTAATCACACGAACATTTCTAATCACTGACTTATTATACACTGGGCAATGTATTTAAACGCATTCGTAAAAGACAACTTTGACATCTTCTTCCTTGCGAATATCAAGACATGAAGCTCTCGAAGCGTTGGTGAATTCCTCAACTGTGATGCGTACTTAATTTCATCACCGGTGTGATCTCTCCACAACAAAAGTGAATATCACTTTGCGAAGACCAGAGGTCAAAAAGAGTGGCTGATATGTTTGTGCTATGCGTTGCTTGACACATAAAACAGAAAACCTTGACATGACAGGTTTGTTTTGTGCTGAATGCAACAGTCGCATAATATAGAATCACAATTTATTGCCGCTCGTGTAATCACACCGCAAAGTGTCGGTTCACACATGCGCAATAACATCCTCTTCGTTATGCTACCAAGACTTTTTAAAAAGGAGTTGATTATTTCTGGACATACCTTGTGTGTTTGTATGTATAACATATAAAAATGGGCTTGCTTGAAAATCAATGAATTGGATTATGAAAGCGGCAAATAATCAAGCATTACATATTTTTTTTTATTTAAATGTATACCAGAAAAAATTTTCCATATATAGAATATTTGCTTTTTTACAAAAAATTTTTCTTCGTTCTACAACAAAACTAAAAATTGCTGCCCTAATCACAACACACGCAAACATATACAAAACACACACACACACACACACATATATATATATATATATATATATATATATATATAGTTGTAAAAATCATATTTCAGTAATACTTGCTCCCTTTAATTTCTAATACCGGCTATGTTAGTTTGTTTTTTCCCCTTTTTATTCTGTTCATTTCTTTAAATCCGTTATTCGAAAAGCACATAACTTGATCACGTGCCTATGCGTGCCGTTCATATCATTCAAATGTTTAACTCGATATGGACAAGGCTTGCACAATATACTCGCTCTGCTTCTTCTTTATTTCTTTTTTCAAAGTTGAACATGTGCCTTATCCAGATCCGCCTCTTACTAACTTCGTCGATGTCACTGTGAACGAAAATATTGATATTTCATGTTTCTGTCCTCAAGTAATCAAAATCATTCTGTTCGCAATATTGGAATTTCTGAATGTCTTTCTATAACTCCATAACGATAACAGCTTCTCTTTCACGTTTTTAACTTTGTTCAATCCATCAACTTGGTCGACAACAAATCCATATTTATCATCGTCATCATTACATCTATTGACAATAATAAAAATGATGTAGAAAGAAAGAAAGAATAAATACAGATCTAACATTACTCACTTACTAATTCAATATTTCTTCTGTTCTTTCTGTTTTATATCATAATATAATTCATTAAAAAATTATTCAGTCACTGACTGTTCAGTCAATGAAAGCCTAAACTTTCTTTTTAATGTAACGGCTAATATTACAATTAGGTATTTATAGTAAATATAATACATATAAATATGATACTAGTCTCATTGTAAGGAATTGAAGAATCGACTAACTCAAGAAGCAATGGCTACTCGGTCAGTGAATGTTGAATGTTTCTTTATAAAAAACAACTAATATTGCGATATCTGTGTAGATTTCTGAGATGAGGTATTATGTACATTTATTTACATTATTCGGACTACTGTCCTCATTTTTAACGCAATATTTATTAAAACGTCCGGCCGTGGTACACTCCGGCCTTCATTAGGCGATGGAAATGTCGAACTGAACCCTTTATTTCTCTCACTGTGGTAGACTGTTCTAGTTCCACATGCCATGTTTAATGGATGTCAGTTATCAGTTATCTCCTGTTAATTTCCCTTAGTGGAGAACTTTCAGAGGGAAATTAACAGGAGATAACTGATAACTGACATTCATTAAACATGGCATGTAGAAATAGAACAGTCTACCCCAATGAGCGAAATAAAGGATTCAGTTTGACATTCCAACCACCTGAAGAAGGCCGGAGTGTACCACGACCGAAACGTTGTAATAAATATGGCGACAAAGATGAGGACAATAGTCCGAATAATGTAAATAATGTAATATCGCGATCTATGGGCAAATAGCAGTATAGTCAGGGTTCTATAGCTTCCGGAAGCAACCAGTGTAGCAGAATGTAAATTTGAATTCAAAACTATGTAGCCCTGGTGTAGCACAGTATCAAAATTAAGGAAAGGATCCTTCGTATTGGCACAATGATCCCGACTACGGTTGACCTATAGACAGATTAGTAGTTATATTTTTATTATTGTGATGATCACATATCATCAAATAGTGTCGATCCAGAAGGATCAGTGTTAACGTAAGAATGAGTCTGACATGGTGAGAAAATAAAACATTCAATTCGAGAAACAATATAAAAATTGCAAGTATTTTCATATCCAAGGATGAACTTGAAATTTATCAAAATTCACTCGAAGTAACATACAATATGCTTCCTCAAAGTAAATGAACTGTGCTATTGACAAAAAAGGAAATAAATATTATGCAACATGCAACAAATGATTAATCTATTGATCTTCTGCAGTCTCCTGGATTAATACCTACGTGTATGGCCAATACAAGTAACTAAATATAGGCTCAATTCTGCAAACATCGGCTCTTCTATCCAAGTAGATGTCTTCCTTCATCCTGATTTTTATCATTATTTTTCGTCCGTTAAATTAGAAACGTCAATCAGAAATAATGTATCATCTTTCGGGCATAGTTGGGTTCGGATTCTTTATATTTACTTTGAAAATGAAAGAAGAAAGTTATACAGCTCTATAGCTTATTTGAAGGACATCTAATGGTGGCCTAGTAGTAAACAATAAGGCAATTTCACTGCACAGTCTCTAAATAATGAGAGGGTTTAATTAATTAAAAAAATGTTTATTGGATTTTACACTGCACCTTATCTCAAAGCATTAATATATTCAATAAACCACACCGTTTGTGTGTACATGCTGATATCACTAAGGTTGAGTTCGAATCAAAATTGGGAGGTGACAGAACACGAGCTACTGAGTTCTGTGTTTCTTTGCAAGACAACGCTAATACGCATTATCCATAATCAATGTTTTCCTTACAAATAGGAATTATCTAGTAATTTCATTGATTATGCATAAACTATTTAATTTTATATTAAATTAACATAGTGTAAAACACGTACTATTCGTTTTCAAAATTTTATATAAGCTGATAAAATGGGCTCCACTGAATATATTTTTTTTTGTTGTTTTTTTTTACTCGGCGTCATCTAATTTAAGGTCGCATAATTTATTTTGCATAATTGCTAATCACATGAAGGTTTCCTAAGCACTATGAAGATGAGATGTTACTCTGTCGTTTCAATAAGTTGGAATGGTCAACTTATTTTCATTACCAACTGTAAGTAATATTGACCTTGCAACATTGTATACTTCACGACCGCCTTGAAATGTGCGTTGTCCGAAATTTGTCTTCGAATTCTGCTCTGAATTCATGTGCAGCCACTTTACATGATTTTACAGTGAAAGAATTGTCTCTACTTTGTGATATGCAAGTAACTCCGTTCGTGGTTTCAGTTATTTCCAGAATTGATCCCTACGAATCATGTGGAATTGGTGTCCCTACACTTGTCTTTAAGAAGTGTGTTCCTGTATCTAACTAAGCTCTTTGTTGCTGCTTTCATTCCGGATTCTTTTAAATCCTTTTCTGTAATTACCAATTTTAAGAATTCTGAAGAATCATCTGTTCTTTCTAACTATCAACTTGTTAATCTTCGGTCTCTCTTCGATAAAATACTAGAGGCCCTAATCAACTTCGATTCTCTAGATCACCCACTGATGTTAGCAATACGTCTTTACAAGTTGAAATGTGATGCTGTCTCTAATTATTCGATTTTTTTTTCATTTGAGTCAATTTTTTCAATCCGCGTAATAAAATTTGACTTGAACGACCAATTATCAAGATAATTTGCATTAATACGAGTGTTTCCCAGAGTTTGATTCTTGAACACAATCTTTTTTTCTTATTTTCGTCAATAATATTGGCACTAGTTTCCAACTTTCATTGGCCTTTCTCCTCAATAAAGTTTTCTCAGTTTCTTTCACTGTAAATAATTCCTTGCGGATGACTGAAATTTGCAAAGAAGCAAAGGGCAACAAAGAAGAGTTTAGTAGGCTGAACCAGGCTTACAACGAGTAGCGATACGTAGAAGAACGGGGAGAAATATGCACAGGCTCTCAAAAGAATAAGATTAATATAAACGTTTTCATCTTGTAAAGAAGATAATGGGGGTATGGTCACCTCATATCGCAGTCATCATTTACATTAATGGTAATGGTCTGACGGAAGCAGGACAGTTGAAAACCACGTGAGCAGAGTACTGCGATGATCTTTACAAGTAGACAGACCAACACGAGTAGGATCATAGAAATTACATAATCATGGAGCCACCACTCATCCAGGAAGTGTTCTTCACTGTCCTTTGAAAGATGAAGAATACTATGCGACGAATTGACTTCGATATGGACATTCTGCTGGGCTCAGTGAAGGTCAAGCTGGGTAAGGAATAACCGTCCATGTCTGGGATTGAGGATAAGAGATGAACTGTAAGAACGGTGGCAGAGGCTGTAAGGGCAGGAAGAACTGGAGGGGCGTGGTGACGCCAGCAACACAAAAGACACTAACTGAATAAATGATGATGAATTGGGTTTAATGCTAGGGGGAACGATGAAATAAAACCAGTAAGAAAAATTTCCAAAAATAAACTACATGGTTTTAAAAAAATTACATATTTCTATAGAGCAAAATATTTTCATTTTTAAAAATGAAACTATATAACACAGTGATACGTGATACTTAGATGCGTATTGTATTCGAAGATCTTCATTCGCTGTGAATTTTAATCCATTCATCTCTCTCTCTCTCTCTCTATATATATATATATATATATATATATATATATATATATATATATATATATATAGCCATGCACAGACAGACTGTTTCGCAAATCATCAGTGTGGTTAGATATCTTCTTGTATCAAGCTGGGATCCAAACCCGACTGATTTGCTATCAGTCGGAAAATCTACCCGTAAGCCGTTGGGACACGGCAGGGATGAAGTTTAATTTAGACGTATTTATTTTTAGATAAACATGCTAGTAACTGGAGAACATGATTTATCTTAACGAAGAGTCTTGCATCAGCAGCAGTAATAGTCACTGTTTACAAATTCACTTTTCTCCCCGAGAGCTTTACCGAAATATGTTTTCATGAATTAGACAGTATATCAACATTCATGGATGTTTCATTGAAGCTCTATATCAAATGCAAGCAAGAAACCAACACTAAAAACAAATTTATTACGAATGAAGGAGCAATGTTTGAAAATGCATTTGATCAACATTAATGCCATTTTGCTTTTTATAATCTCTGATTAACTACATTTTGGGGTTAAACGTTTAAATAAACACCATAACTACAACGGATTAATTAAAAATTTAAAAATAATTACAACAAGCGTGTTTACAAAATTTGACATCCCAACGATCACAGTTACAACAAGTTTGTCTTCACAATTCATCACTGAGGATTCTCTCAAAGGAGATAGAAAGTAATAGGATTAACAAAAAAATACAGAACCTTCCTTGGTGAATTTCATCTTAACATCAAGAAACTTATTAGAGATGTAGAAAGGATTATTATAAAAATAAACGTGGATAATATACCTATTCTATATTATACAATGAAACACGCTTCAAAAAATATTGTCAAAATTAACAGCGCATAAACGCGCAATAGAATAAAATTTATAGAATCCAAAAACTATAGAAGAATTTTATTGCGAGAAATGCAGATACATTTACGTCTGGTGTTGTTCTACGTAGATTTGTATCAACATAGAATTCCTGAAATGAATATCAGAATACAATCACAAAATGAAATTCAGATATTGTTTTGCGATATTGAAAATATTCAAAATGATGTGACTTTGTTAATAAGAGCAACAGCGTAAGGCCAATAATATTCATAAGAATCTTTAATGTAGACGCTGTTTAATGTCTTTTGAAGACTAAATTAATTTCTCGAAGAATGAAGTTTGCTTGATTGCTAAACACATTGCACGGATTAAATAGTTTATACCAAAGGCCAATGTACTCAGTATAGATTTCAATATTCTCAGTTTATATTACTGAAGAGGACAGTTGAGAGTAGAAACACACTTCTAATCTACGCTTGGAAAATCGCTGTATCTCAAGATGCCACCGTGATTAGCAAATTATTCTTACAGACAATAATCAATTTAAGTCGACCGTCACTATGGCCCTCAGATTTTAAATGTTCCAATGATCTTATTATTCTTACTGACCTTAAAATGTTCTTGTATAATAGTTATTCTCCCCACTCAGATGATAATTCTTTCCAAATTTGTGAAAATGTCTTCAAATTCATTCCAAACGATTCATTAATTATGCATACTTACATTACAGACTGGTTATTATCATATGCTGTCATGAAATAGCTAAGGATTCAGCTCGGTTGGTGGCTGTTGTCCGTGAAACATTCAGTGATGATATCAATTAAGTTTCGGCTAACGAATTAAAGAAGACATACTAAATAATGGAAAATCATCTATAGAATGACAATGGAATAGCAGAACAAGACAACCCTGACCGGCAGGTAAGTAAATTTTCTTTTTGTCTGCGATGATAAGAAGTCTAACTTAACTTTTTAAGTGTGCTCTAAGCAACTGCATGAATGTCCGTCTTTTTCATTTTCTTTTTTTATTTTGAATTTAACATTAATATTGTTAGCTGTGAGGTGTTATATTAGTTCTTATATAACCGCGATATCATTTAGCAGGTTATGATTTTCTTGACTCTAGAAAGTATTTACATGTGGTTTCTAATAGAACTTAGGCACTTATGGAGAGAACATAATCGGATGTGAGTTGATGGATTAGCATTTTATCACACACACAAATACATATGTTAGGGATTATCTTCAACAGTTAATGTTGTTGTTACAATTCGACCCCATGCATATTTTCTGTTTTAATTCAACATTCACAAGGAATAATATGAAATATTCTCTATGTTTCCGGTTAGGTTTACTCGTGTTTGTTTAATAGAATACCTCCATGTCTGCATACGTTAAGAACTTTTATTTCAAATAATGTTTGCTTCTCTTATTGCTCTTTATATCTTATAACGAGGCTTGTATATATGTGAAGCACTTACGTTTCCTTTTCAGCAGTTATGGGGTAATTACAGCATTTTTTTTTCAGAAATACTATTTGACAGATGTTTTATAATGTGCGCTCTGAACACTCGTACACATGCACTGCTGTGTCGTTAATATAAAATATTAAAAATAATCTAAAATACTGAAAGAGAAAATTCGTCAACAGAGAATAATAGAAACATGTATAGTGAGAGAGAGATGAAATGAGAAAATCAAGAAATAACTGTATTTTTCAATTGGAATTTTTAAGTTGAAATCTTACATAACAGATACTTAATTTGACTGCAGGTTTTATTGGAGGTAAGTCTGCTATTATTTTTCTTTCTGATGTTTGCTATATACTTTTTTCATGAATTGTTTTATTTTGTTATTAAATGTTGCTGATATATTTAATTATTTCTTACGCTTTTCCTGCGTAAATGTCGAGGGTTAATCTGTTATATCTTAATGAATACAATCGCGCGCCAGTCAATTATCACTAGAGATCTTGTGTTAAATATCAAATTTCCAAATGTCTCAGTAAAGAGACAGCCACCAGCAATCTTGATACACACTGTCCATTATTCTGGAAATTTCATCATGAATATTTTATTTATTTCCATTTTAACATTCAAGCTGTTGATGATTACTGTTGCTATATAACAGCGATTGAAATATTTCATAAATTAAAATAATAATTTTAATAATTATTCATGTGAATTTAACAAAAATCTCAAAATGTAATTGACTTTCCAAATGTGTTCATCGACTCAGGTCTCTACCCGGAGGGAGAATATGCAAACGTATTTATAAACATTGACAGATGCCAGAAAAGGTCATCAATGGTTATAGGAATTCGAGATGTAATTGACACCCTGATTTTCATTAATCATTATTGCTATTCCGTTTCTTGTATTATTAATAGCAATATTTGTGTAATATAATTTTCATAATTATACCTTTCTATACATGTGAATTTATTGCACCTTTTTTATTTATGTCTACGAATATGAATTGCAGAATCTCACGTTCTTATGTATTTGCGACTGTTTAAATACTTATATCAGCAGTCGTTTTACTCGTCCACATCATAATGCAATTAGCTTAATTGCTGCTATGCTTGATAATCTAGGTAATCAAGTAAGGGCATTAGATGAACTGACGTAGCTACATTTTATTGATATTAATTATATTATTGTGATTTTAAGAGGTAAGGATGATTCATATATATATATATATATATATATATATATATAGTAAGTCTGGAGGAAGGTAACCCCGCAGCAAAACACCAGTTATCCACATTATTAATATTGCTGTTTATTCCATACTGGTGTAGGGTGTCTCTAACGATAAGAAGTGAAGATTGTTCATGACATAGTTAATATATTCACAATACTTCATACAAATTGATGACACATTTAAAAGATGGAAGACGTTCATACATTCATTTCCAGTTATATTAAAGCTTTCCCGAATGGCAGGTTGTACATTCCTATAAGAAAGTTGTAAAGCAGTACAGTTTCGATTTGTGGCTTCTGGGCTGTTTTATTTATTTGTTTACTTACACATTCCTTTATTAAATTTGTATTTTTCTTGTGTTTTATAGAATGATATATCCAGGATGTACGTACTGCTCGGTTATTAGTCGCTACAAATGCGTGATATTTCTGTCAGTTTAATAGGGATTAAATATAAGGTACTATACATAATGATTAATATGGCTTTAATTCAAATTATACAGACATCGGCAATGAAGAAAATATACACTAGGTTTAACATGTCGGATCAATGTCTTTATTTACATTCCTACGTAGATGAAATTTGAAATTCATTCTTATGATTGCAGTTTGCCAAGAATGATGGGTAACGGAAACAGCTCTGGATTTCCGTTGACAAAACGCATTAATATGCTTACATGGTCGGAAAAATACCGAGACGGTTGCTAAGGAAACGGAGCTAGATTAAGCAGATGGAAGACACTACGCAAGATTGATCCAGGATAATATTGTGTTTACACACTAAGTTATAACGCTCTCGCTCGCATCCACTGTTTATAGTATTGCTCCGAAGTAAAGTGTGATCGTCTTTCCTTGGCGCCACAAACTCCATATTCCCTAAAATCAAGTCCCTTTTGAAAGGAACTCGATTTCTTTACGTTGATGAAATCCAAATGAATTCTATGAGGCAACTGCTCGCTATCAGCAAAACGGAGTTCGAGGAGTGCTTCCAAGAT